>JARHVA010000727.1:3855000-4407500 GCA_037957365.1 Torreya grandis | reverse complement strand
GGAGATTATGACTTGGTTAATTCTAGTCAAAGGTTTGGTATGTTAAGTAAAGGGGCAGAAAGCAAGGAAGCTTTGTAACTCCCTCATGGGGGTACGGCTAGAAGTGTGTAAAGCAATGTAGAGTAGATAGAATGAAATAATAGAATAAATATTTAAATAACCTATAGTATCATTGATATACTTAGCTATGGTGGTCTCTAAAAGATAAGTAGAAGTGGGTGTTTTTGGTCCTCAAGAGTTTAGTTTCTAATTATGATTGACTTATGTAGGGTGATTATAAGCCTGGATGTCAAAAATAAAATTTTGAGATCCTGAATAAGAGTAAGAATTGATTTTCTTAACTATTTTTAACATGAACTATATGTTGGAGTTTTTCTTATATTACCAATGTCAATGATCCCACTAACATCGGTCATGGGTTGACTGACGTTGGTGGCCCTAAAATAGGTAAACCTTCTATTTTTCACTTATTTTCTATTATTCTACGTGCCAAGTGTGACACCCATTATAAAATGGTAAAAATAAGAGGTTAGGAAGGAAGTAATTGTTTAGGAATTTAGTTTGGAAGTGGGAATAAGTCTTGGGTAATTAGGATGAGGGGACCAAGTCTTGAGGTGACTCATCAAGGGAGAATTAGTTAGAGGGCAAGGTGGCCAAGTAAGGTGGCAATAGGATTTTTTAATTAACTTAATTAAGTATTTTAAATTGATTAAATGTGTGAGGGGTAAAAGTATGGATTAAGGAGAATAATTGTTATTATTAAAATGGGTTTAGGGGAGTTTAGACATAGGGATATACGTACGTGTGTGTGACATAATTTTGGTTTCTACATTTACCCCTTTGGATATACGTACGTGTGTGTGACATAATTTTGGTTTCTACATTTACCCCTTTTATCTTGTAATTTATGCTGACATGTTGTAAGACAAAAATATGAGTTAGATGCTCCAAGTATTAGATGATGTATTCAGGGTTTTATGTTAAGAAATAGTATTGGAATGGTGTTGATGTTAGTTATATGTGTCGATATTGGTAATACAAAGTACTAATGTCAGTACAACCAAGGCAACATTATTGATGTCGATAGGTGTAAGCACGAACATCAGCAAGTTAGGTCAAGAATGTTGACGTCAATAGCCAACCAAACTTGACAAAGGGGGTTTGGTGGCTAACCAAACTCATTTGAAACTTTGTGATTAGAGAGAACAAATAGAGCTTAAGAGTGATTTGAGATGGTAGTGCAAGGAAGGGAGCCAGTGGGAGGCACATGACCATAAGAGCTAATGGTGCCAGCTAGGAGGAGATGGAGAGATGAGGTAAGATCCTACATTACTTTGATTTGTATTTGTAATTTTTAGGATAAATGAGAGGTAAGGGGTATAAAATGTTAGTGGAGGGGTAGAAAATAGGTTAGTGTAGGTGTAGGATAAGTTAGGGAGTTTTAGGGGTAGGTTTTTAGGGGAAATGGGTAAGGTTGGGTTTGGGTTGTTTAGCCTTAGGGCTGAACTAGTCACTGATGTTGGCAAGGTTGATCGATGTCAGTTGACATGAAATCAAGGTCAATTGACATTAGTCAACATGGTTTTGAGTTCAATAGTTTGCTATTAACATCAACCATAATGTATACTGATAAAGCACTGATGTTAGAATTAATGCTAACATCAGTGACTATAGAAAAGTATCACAATAGGAGAAAGGGTGAGTTTTAGATCTCTAGTGGAAGTAGTCAACTAGCCTAATACCTGAGCTAGTCTTAAAAGACCATGTGTCATCTGAGTGATGTCTACATATCCTAATTTAGGGCCTCAAGCCAATGTAGTTCTCCTAGAACCTAGGAAAAATATCTAAAAATGTATATTTTAGGTAAAAAGGTAATTTGAGATAGTTGGAGAGGTTTAGGGCTTAAAAGATAGGTCATAGTGTCAAGAGTCAATAATATAGGCAGTGAGACCTAGAGTTGGAATAAGTGGGTAGGCCTAGGGTAGAGAGAGAGAGAGGTAGTGAAGCTTAGGGTAGAGAGAGGTAATGAAGCCTAGGGTGGTTAGTAAGGTGGGTATATGGTTGAGTTAACCTTAGAAGAGCCCATGTCAATTGAGTGTTGCCTACATAGCCTAGTTTAGGTGATGAGGCTAGGATATGCCCATTAAATGTACAATAAATGACCTCATCTTACTCTCTCTTTTTATTAAGTTTGACCACATTTTGTGACTTTTATTTGATCTGATATGAATTAGGATGTAATTGTCCATCTTTTGTTGATTGTGATTCTAATGTTTAATTCTCTATAATTCCTAACAAAGTGTTTTATAAAATTTAAGTTTTGTAATAAAATAGGTTATCATCAGGATAAAGAACAAATATGAAGTAGATTGCATGTTTTTGGAAGCATTGAAATCAATATAGCTTAGTTTCAGAACTCCACCATGCTATTACAAGTTTTGTCACTTAGTTTTGGAACTTTCAAACTTAGTTCCAGAACTTTCAAATTTAGTTCTAAAATTTTCAAACTTAGTTCTAGAACCTTTAGACTTAGTTCTAGAAATATATATTTAGTTCCAGAATTATTTAAATTAGTTTTGTAACTCCTGAAGATAAGCTCCAGAACTTTTGCGGTTAGACAAGGAATGATTTCCTTTAGTTTTGGAACTCTTCTAAAGTTCCAAAACTGATAAAGATCTATTCCAAATGGCCAGTGATATGTCAAATCAATGATCCTATTAATCAAGAGTAGACTTTTGATTTCCATACTTATAGATCTAAGACACTTATCACATAGCTATACATGCAAACCACATTTTAATTCAACATCTATTCTAGGCATGATTCAGGTTCCATCATATTTGTGAAATAGTTACGGCCATCAATGCACCATAAGAAGAAGAATATATATACAGACCTAGAAGAATATAATAATAATTGTAATAATTGAAGAATAGAGGAATAAGGATAGATATAGATTGATATATATAGATCTAGTACATTTTTGTAATGCAGAACATTTTATCAATAAAATAGCCATTTCTATTTTGAGAGAGAATTAAGTTATTCAATCTTGTTTCTAGGTGGAGCAAGGGCCCACTCATCCAAGAACCAAGATCTTCATTTTTGTTGGTATTTATATTTTATTTTCAAAATAAAATAGGTAGATCTATTAAATTTATAAATGCTTTCAATTCCTTAAGTTAAAATTTATTGTAGATTTGTCCCTGTAGGTGTTCTAGATTAAGTTCTCATTTCTTTGAAATCATTTTCCAAGCATTCTAAATTGTGTGTTTAATTCTATAAAGTTTGTACATTTTTAGCAATCTATTTCATTTAAAAAAAGTGTGTTTATTTTCAGCAAATTCATTTATGTATAGTGTGTTTATTTCCAGCAAATTCATTTTTGAAAAGTGTGTTTATTTCCAGCAATTCATTTATATAATGTGTGTTTACTTCCAATATATTTTCATACTTTGATTCCAATAAGGTTTTAACCAAGAAGTCTTTAAGACATTAAATATCCCCCAAAACAAAACAAAAAAATATAAATACCTACAATAAATTACTAAATCACTGAGATTTTTCTTGTTTCATATAGCTTTAGACACACCCCTGGTTGAATATGACATCAACAGAGAGTTCATTAAATGAATGGAATAATGACACCCATCATTTTGTTATCGTTGCTAGGGAGACCACTAGTTGGAATTTTCTAATTAGGTGTCAACAAGAGCAACAATCATACATTTATTAATTGAAGAAATATTTCCTAAGTTATCACAAAATTTATGAGTAGACCAAGAGACTCCAAGGGTAGATTTCTCCCAAAAATATCTAAACAATAATTTCCATCATCCTCTATTTTAAATAAGGAAGTTGACCAAGAATTAGAGGCACCATTATCTCCTACAAGATGAGAAGCAAAGTTGCCATCTTTGGAATTTTTGGATTAGTCACCAGAAGCAAGTAAAACTTTAGGGAGGAGGATTATTTCTCAAGATCCATTGAGGGAAAGTTTTTATTTTCAATTGAATAGTCAACCTCCTACTCCTAACCTTTTACTATCCCTAAATAAGATCACATACCACATTGACTGGGAGAAGGGACTATAAAATACTAGAGAGATGGCATGAGAAGCTGAAAGAGAACCTAAGAGAACCTTTACCTATCCCATTTAGTTAGAGGATGATGAAATCACTATGAAGAACATTTCACCTGCACACTTGCCCACATTTAGAGGAATGTCATCTAAGGATATTGACCAATTTTTGTTTGAGTTTAAAGTACTATGTCAGACTTATGATTACAAGTCAGATAATCAAAAACTCAAGTTTTTTCCATCTACCCTAAAAGATGCAGCAATGAGGTGGTTTATGGGATTAACATCTAATTCTAGTACCAATTAGGAACAAATGGAAACTATCTTCCTAGACAAATATCAAGATTATTATAGAGGAAGAAATTGAAAGGAAGAATTTTTCAAAATCAAACAAGAAGAGGATGAAAATATGGAAGATTATTTAGATAGATTCCTCTTTGTGAGTAAAAGATGTGGATTTGTATTTCAAGAAGAGTTAAGTAAAACCATCTTTCTCAAAGGTCTGGATGATGAATCTAGGGAAAACCTTGATTTAATTAGTGGTGGAAACATTGCTCAATTAAAAATGAACAAAATCATAGAAATTTGTTTAAGCTATTCAAGGACAAGGGGTGGATCTAAAAAGGGAAAAATGGTTAAAAATTCAAATCTAGATATGAAAAAACTAATGGATGAATTGGCAAACTTTAAAATAGACATATTAGTTCAATTAACCTCTACCATGGATGGATTACAAGCTAAAACAAATGCCAAAACTAAACCATTAGCCATGTATTGTCCTAGATGTAGGAAGAAGCATGCAATAAGGGAATGTCCTTTAGATAAAATAGAAGTATGTCTTGTATGTGAATCTAAAAAACATGATACTCACACTTTTTCTCTTCTTCCACTCATAAAAAATCATCTCAAACAAACTAGTACATCATCCACCATAGAAAAATTGAATTTTGTTCAGAGACAACCCAGCCAAGGGTAGTTTATGCCAAGACCAGATCCTAAAACTTAGATGATACCATGGGCAGCTAAAATAGTACCACAAAGTTGTGGATATCCACCTTGGGCCCCTCAACCAACATGGCATCCTCAGGATTGGGAAAGTCAATCTTGGTATACTCAGGGACATCAGTAACCTTAGGCTGGTCAAGGAAATCCTTATGCTTGGCCACAACCTAGATGGGGCCCTAGTAATTATGTGCAAAGAAAAATATATCCAAATTAGAACCGACAAGCCATAATGGGATATCTAGCATAAAATCCATAGGTTGAAAATTTAGTCCAAACACAAATGCTAGCACAACCAGTAGTAAACCTAAGAAACAAACAAACAACTCATATATATGAAACAAAACTAGAAAAATTAGTTGATCTAAATGCAAAGGATTTTAAAGACATTCAAACCAAATCTAGAAAAATAGTTAGTAGTCCACCTTTTATAATCACTGAGATGACAAAAGAAGCTGAAACCCCTAGTCTGGTTGCACCTAAGGAAGATGAAAAAGAAAAATATAAGGAACCAAAAATAAACTTTACTGAGATTCCATTTCCAGAAATATTTAAAGAAGCCATAGAAATTAAGGAATCTAAATTGGTTTAGGAACCAAGAAGATTGAATATTGAAATATCATTGTTACAAGCAATCAAGGATATTCCAGTGTTAAACAAGTTAATCAAATTGTTATGTTTTAAAAAACCTAGAAGAAAGAAGTATTACCCCATGACTATTAAGGTAGATGGGACACTTGCTTATTTATTAGCAAGAAAACTCCTACTTCCCAAATATGGAGATCCTGGAAGCCCTATTATTTTTGTCTCTATAGGGAATAAAGATATACATAATGTTTTGATTGATTTGGGAGCAACTATCAATGTAATGACAGTGGAAACTTTGAAAACATTACCATTAATAGGCATACAACCTACTAACACCATATTACAAATGGTAGATCAGTCTGTAACAAAACTAGGAGTTATTGAAGATGTGGCAGTAATGGTGGAGTCATGTGAATATCTAGTTGACTTCCTTATATTGCATCCAAAAGGTAAAACACTTGGTTATCTCATTATTTTGGGTAGACCATGGTTAGCTA
Organism: Torreya grandis; assembly: GCA_037957365.1. Classification (NCBI taxonomy): domain Eukaryota; kingdom Viridiplantae; phylum Streptophyta; class Pinopsida; order Cupressales; family Taxaceae; genus Torreya; species Torreya grandis. The sequence goes on along the minus strand of JARHVA010000727.1, from coordinate 4,401,332 downwards.
TAGTTGTTGCCTTAATTGATTATAAGTCAAGTGATATGACTATTTCAAATGGTAAGAATTCTAAGAAAATTTCATTATATCCCTCTACACAACCTTTTATTGATAATCAAGAGAAATTATGGGTTGATAACCCTAATATTAATGAGCAAAATCTATCTTCTTTGGCTATGATAACATTGTAGGATCATGTACAAGAAATATAATATATGATTAATCCTCCATTTAATTTACACCAATTGTCATTGGAGTAGTCAAGATTAGTTTTAGAACTTACGAGATTAGTTTTGGAACTTGCAAAAATTATTTTGGAAACATCACAGTTAGTTCTAGAACCATCACAGTTAGTTCTGGAACCACACCAATAATAATTCCCTAAAAATGAAGATAATTTTGCTCTAAAATAATGAGATTTATCTTGGGGAGAGGAAGGATATGTAGCTTCATCTTTACAGACATCAGGAGATGATGAAGAATTTCTAGAAAATAGTAGTAATGAGGAGTTCGACCTATAACAAGATAAGTATCATAACTCTTCCTGTTGTCCTTTGTCTAGCATTCTGTCTCAAGGAAATTTTGGAGATATTTCTACATATCATATGTTGTTACCACATGCATGTCCACTAAACACTTTAATGGAACCCTTTCAACAAATTAGTTCATCATATACTGGAACCAAACATGTTGAGATTCAACCAAGTAAAATTTTGAATATTAATAGCTGGTTAAAGAACAATTAAGAAGCCAAAATATTTGATGTTTTGAAGGATCATAATAAAGCTTTTGTTTGAGACTATAGATACATGAATGGAATCATCCAAGTATCTACACCCATCACATTTATACTAAAAATATTAAACCAGTTAGGCAACCTCAGAGAAGGATTAGTCTAGCCTTAAGGGATATAGTCAAACAAGAAATTAAAAAACTATTACAAGTAGGTTTTATCTACCCTATCTCAAATAGCCAGTGGGTGTCTCCTTTTGTAATTTTTCCTAAAAATAACAAAAAATGGAGAATTTGTGTTGATTATAGAGAACTGAACAAAGCCACCCTGAGAGATTATTTTTCCTTACCATTCATAGATCAAGTCTTAGACAACCTTTTAGGTAAACAATATTTTTTCTTCTTGGATGGCTTTAGTGGATAAAATCAAATTAGAGTTGCTACTGAGGATCAGGACAAAACTACATTTATTTGTCCATGGGGTACCTTTGCTTATAGGGTATTGCCATGTAGACTATGTAATGCTCTAATTATCTTTTATAGAGATGTATTAGCAATTTTTGTAGACCTAACAAATAACTGTGTAGAGGTATACATGGATGACTTTACTGTGCATGAAGATACATTTGATGATGCCTTGAAAAACTTAGATGGAGTATTAACAAGATGTGAACATCACTTGTCTCTTAGTCATGAGAAATGTTTGATGATGGTTGATGAAGAGATTGTATTAGGACACCATATTTCAAAAAGAGGAATTCAGGTTGACCAAAACAAAATCAAGATTATTTTAGAATTACCTATTCCTCAAACCCCCACAGATATCAAGTCATTTTTAGGGCATGTTGGATACTATAGGTGCTTTATCAAGGATTTTAGTAAAATTTTTGCCCCCATGTTTAAGTTGCTTACCAAGGACTATGAATTTCTTTGGGATGAAAAGTGCCAAGATGCTTTTGAAGAAATTAAAGAGAAATTAGTAATTGCCCTAATATTAAGAGGACCTAATTGGGAGAAACCTTTTCACATCCAAATTGATGCCTCAAATAACTCAATTGGTGTAGTTTTAGGACAGAAAGATGAAGAAGGAAAAATGTATGTTATTTACTATCTTAGTAAAAATCTTACTCTTACTGAAAGAAATTACACTACCACTAAAAAATAATTTATGGCTATGATCTATGTAATTAATAAATTTAGACATTACATTACAGGGTACAAAATATTTTTACATACAAATCACTCAGTAATTAAATATTTAATGAACAAACTAGTGGTTAGAGGTAGAATAATTAGATGGTTATTACGTATACAAGAATTTGATATTACCATTGTGGATAATCTAGGTAAATCTAATATGGTAGTTGATTTCTTGTCAGACTGACCACTATAGGGGAGCAGGATCCAATTAAGGACAACTTTTTAGATGAATAATTATTTGTCATTTTAGCTGATACACCATGGTTTGCTAACATGGCAAATTATCTTGTAATAGGGAAGTTTTATCCTTCTTTCACTAAAAAATAAATAAAGAAGTTAATCAAAACTAGTGCACAGTTTAAATGGTTAAATGGAATGCTATTTAAATGTGGTCCTGATTTGGTTTTACATAGGTGTGTAAGAGAAGATAAAATATTTGACATCCTCTGGGCATGTCATGATAAATCAAGTGGAGGACACTATTTAGTGAAAATAAGAACTCACAAGATACTTGGCACTGGTTACTATTGACCATCTCTGTACAAATATGTAAAGAGATATATTAGGGGGTGTGATCCTTGTCAAAGGATGGGACAACCAACCTTTACCAATGAAATGCCTCTGTAACCTCAAATAGTGATTGAACCATTTGAGAGATGGGGATTGGATTTTGTTGGACCCTTTAATCCTCCTTCATAGGGAAAAGAGCACATTCTTGTGTGTATTGATTATGTGACAAAGTGGGTAGAAGTGCAAGATTTAACAAATGCCATTAAAGAAATAGTTGTTGATTTCTTTTGGCACAGAATTGTGGTAAAGTTTGGAACACCAATAAGCTTAGTTTTAAACCAAGGACCATAATTTATGTCCAATATGATCTAGGCTTTCATAATGTATTATCAGATCAATCATAGGAATTCATTTCCCTATCACCCACAAGCAAATGGACAAGATGAAGTAAAAAATAGAGAATTGGAAAACATCCTCACTAAAATAGTTGAAGCAGAAAGAAGAGATTGGGTAAAGAGACTACCTGAAGCTATTTGGGCTTAAAATACAACTTGGAAAACCACAACAAGGTTTTCACCATATGAGTTAGTCTATGGGAAAAAGCCCTTGTTGTTTATTCAGTTTGAACTATAGACATTGAGGACAGTAGCTAAGGTGGGAATTGAATTGGATATAGCTCAAAAGGAGAGAATCTTTCAAATCAATGAGTTGGATGAATTGAGAATGTAAGAACTTCACCAAATAGAAATAATATAATATCAAAGGAATCAATGGCATGATTCACATATCAAGGAAAGGCAATTCAAAGTAGGAGATTGGGCATTGTTGTTTGATTATAAGTACCAATAATTCAAAGGCAAATTGAGAACCAGATGGTTGGGACCTTATTAGATTGAGAATATATTTGACAATGGTTCTATCCAGTTACTTCCAATTGATGGTAGTAGAAGAATACTCTTGGTCAATGAACATAGGCTAAAACTTTATAGGAAACCTCTTACTAAGGATGAATTCTTGAAGCAGATTGAAGAAGACAAAGAATTTGATCATATAGAAGAACCCAATTCTTCCAAAATAATCAAATAATCAGATGAATAGATCTAGAATAAAGGGAAGAGAATGAAAACTATTAAATGGCATTCTCTTCCCCAAAAAAAATAAAAATAAAAATAAAAATATCTCTCAAAGATCAATTGAAACCTAGTGATGGCAATTGGTCTTCTCAAATAAATGGCTAATTCAAAATAAAAACTTCTTTGGAATTATAACTATTTTCCTTTTTGTTTCACTTTTTTTAGGAATGATGAGTCATCATGATGGAGGGATTACATCATTAAGGATGGTAATTATGTTTTTAACTTGTTAAAGGTTAGATTGAAAGTTTGCATGTATGATTAGACTTGATTTAAAATATTAGTATGATGAGTCATCTATTGTACATCATGATTAAAACTAAGAAATCATGAGAAAGATATTGGTGGAATAAATTGGAGGCATATTTTAAAAGAGTCATTATTATTATTGAATTGACAAAGTAAAAACTAGCTACAAAAAAACTTCAAGAGAGATACAGCGAATTAAATTTGTTAGTTCCACAACCAAAGTCATCAGTTCTATCGCTAAGATAAGAGTTCTTCAGCTAACCTATGAAATATTAAATAAGAATGAATCATGGGGATTAAAAAGAAGTTAGAACTAGAGGATGATACCCAACTCCTTGCAGATGAAGAAGTGGCAACTATCTTTTAATAGGTAGGATGGCTAGAGTTTTTGAGGAAATTCCCCAAATATAATGATGAATTGGTAAGAGAATTTGTTATCAATTTAGAGTAAACAAGAACAAAGATTAGGAAGGTTTTCATTCCTTTTTATGTGAATGTAATAAGTGAGATATCTGGAGTACCAATGGTGCATGTCCCAAACCCTGTTAAAGGGACATTAAAAAACCTAGTTGAAACCCTATTAAAAGAGGGGGAATCTAAACCCCAATATATTTACAACACAAATAAAATCATCAAAGGAGTCAGAAGGGCCAACTTGCCCAAACCCTTTAATAGAGTAGCATTTTGGATAGTTAAGTATTTAACCTGTGATGGGCAATTTGGGTCAGTAGGAAGAGAAGTTCTGAAAATCTTCATATACCTTAGATATGGAGCCAAAAAACTAGAATATATAGTAAACCTTCTAGGGTTTATTTTTGACTCCATCCATACAATGGCCCAAAGGTATTCTTGGGGTGTAAGAACAAATAGACATCATGGGTTAGTGCATTTAGTATGCCAGCACTATTTCCTTTAAAAGAAAAATGGGGAAGAAATGTGGGAAATTTTTCTTGGCAAGTTTAGGCAAAACCCTGGTATTTTCAAAAGAGTAATAGCAACTCCTCCTACCCCTTCAATTTATTTGGAAATTGATACCATTGCTGAGGAAAAGAAAGAACTAGGAGGAGAGGAAATACCAAAAAGAAGAAGATCTGGAAGAAGAGATAAAACTATAGACCCTACTGTGCCTTCTCAAAAAATTCCTTCTTCTACAAAATCTATAGGAGAACTAATACCTATCTCTGATAGTGACGGTTCACTTAGGCCTAAGCAAGAGGTAAAAATTAGAAGAAGCTCTAAAAGGAGACCCATTTCTACACATTTTGAGGCTCCTCAAAGAAGGAGAATTCATAAAAGGTCTAAATAAATTCTAGGGGAGATGGAAGAATAAAAAGGGCTAGAAACTGAAGCTACTGATATTTTGGGCAACATAGCCATGACTCCTCCTAGACCAAGCCAAATAGAAAAAGAAAAAGAAGATGAAAGATTTGAGGAGCATTTTTTCTAAGAAATGGGTGAGTCAACAACACCATCACATGAAGAAGATGAACAGGCATCTTGGAAAAGGAAGGGGAAATCCCCTCTGGTGGAAGAAGAATGCTTAACTCCCAAAGAAATTTTAGAAAAAGAAGAAAATTAACAAGTTAAATAGGCTCTATTTTTATCTAGAGAAGAGCTCATTATCAAAGAAAAAGATGAAAAATTGGATTTATTCAAACTCAAATTAGAAAAAAGAGAAATGCTCCTTAAAGAATTAACAAACCAGTTCACAACCAAGGCTAAGGAATTAGTAGAGATTAAAAGGTAGCTGATGGAGAAAGAGGAAGAATGTAAAATTTCTAGGAGAAAGACTGCTATGTCAACAGTCTCTGCATAGACTAAATTGACTTATCTACCACTCAAGCAGTTATGGGATGATAAATATAGAGAACTTAGTGTAGTCAAGACATCTAATAAGGACTTAAAAATCAAAAAGGAAGAAGCAAAGAAAGAAAGGAAGGAATGGGAAGAAAAATTTTACAAGGAGGAAAAAGATAAATATAAGTATCTTGTGAAAATACAAATGGTTTACATGATGAGTGAGAAACTGCTTACATGCAGAAGACCTCCTGCATATAGTATGTTTTTAGAGGAATAATTCATTCACTGGTAGTTGGCAAGGATAGCATGTGGCCTTCCACATGAAATAAAAGATGAAGCTGATTTCTCGGTAGCCTATTCCTTAGCTAATGTAGAATAGAAAAATTTTCTCTGTGAATTTTACCTCTACAATTTCATGCTGGAAAAGAATTTAGGTTTTATGATCAATTTGTATATAGGGGAAATCTAACTTAATGCATATGTTTATATTCTTCAAAATCAGATTGCATGGAAAGAGAGGGAGTTAGAGCATCTGTTAAAGGCTAGTTCATCTGGTCTCTATATGAAAATTCATTATGGAAATCCATCCACCTTTGCTGCACATTTTAGATCCCATGCATTTGATAGAAAGTTCAAGGAACCTTAACTTGCCAATTTACAGAAAAGCATTAATGCCTTCACCTCTTATGAAAATAAAAAAATTGATAATATTTATGATGCATGTTTGAAAAGATGGGAATTTCTCCTAGTGGCATTGAAAAGAAGGGAAGTAATATCCCCTTCAAAATTGATTTGGAGTATAGAAAGGGCAAAAGCTTTATGCACAATAATTCCTTAGGTCAATGAAGCTCACAGGCGTATATGGATAGGAATGTGTACAATGCCACCTCTACTTCTCACCCCCATATCCCTTTGGCAAAATAGAGAACCTCAAGATCTCACTCAATTTGAAGAATGGAAGAGAAAAGTAAAAGTAGGAGTAGGGTATAGTACCTCTGAATTAAAGCATTGGAATATTTAGTTCCAGCCATTTGATCTAAGCAATCAAATGGGATGCAAAATATACAATCCCAAATTTGAAGAGTAAAGTTTGTAAAGGGACTTACAAATAAGTAAGTATGAGGGAAATGATGAGGCCAAGATATGCCCATTAAATGTACAATAAATGACCTCATCTTATTCTCTCTTTCTATTAAGTTTGAATGCATTTTGTGACTTTTATTTGATCTGATATGAGTTAGGATGTAATTGTCCATCTTTTGTTGATTGCGATTCTAACATTTAAAATCTCTATAATTCCTAACAAAGTGTTTTGAAAAATTCAAGTTTTGTAATAAAATAGGTCATCATCAGGCTGAAGAACAAATATGAAGTGGATTGCATGTTTTTGGAAGCATTGGAATCAATACAGCCTAGTTTTAGAACACCACGCTATTAAAAGTTTTGTCACTTAGTTCCAAAACTTTCAAATTTAGTTCCATAACTTTCAAATTTAATTCTAAAATTTTCAAACTTAGTTCCATAACTTTTGGACTTAGTTCTGGAACTCTATATTTAGTTCCAGAGTTATTGGAATTAGTTCTAGATATCCTGTAGATAAGCTCCAGAACTTTCATGGTTAGACATGGAATGATTTCATTTAGTTTCAGAACTCTTCTAAAGTTCTAGAACTGATAAAAATCTATTCCAAATGGCCGACGATCTATCAAATCAATGAACCTATTAATCAGGAGCAAAATTTCAATTTCCATACTTGTAGATCCAAGACACTTATCACATAGTTGTACATCCAACCACATTTTAATTCAGCATTTATTATGGGCATGATTCAATTCCATCATATCCGTGAAACAGTTACAGCCGTCAATGCACTACAAGAAGAAGAATATATATATAGACCTAGAAGAATATAGGAATAATGGTAATAATTGATGAATAGAGGAATAAATATAGATATAGATCGATCTATACAGATCTAGTACATTTTTGTAATGCAAAACATTTTATCAATAAAATAGCCATTTCTATTTTGAGAGAGAATTAAGTTGTTCAACCCTATTTCTAGGTGGAGCAAGGGCCCACTCCTCCAAGAACTAGGATCTTCATTTTTGTTGGTATTTATATTTTATTTTCAAAATCAAATAGGTAGATCTGTTAAATTTATCAATGCTTTCAATTCCTTAAGTTAAAATTTGTTGTAGATTTATCCCTGCAAGTGTTCTAGATTAAGTTCTCATTTCTTTGCAATCATTTTCCAAGAATTCTAAATTATGTGTTTAATTTTGTAGAGTTTATTCATTTTCAAAAATCTATTTCACTTTGTAAAAGTGTGTTTATTTCTTAAAAATTCATTTCTACAAAGTATGTTTATTTCTAGCAAATTTATTTCTACAAAGTGTGTTTATTTCCATCAATTCATTTCTATAATGTGTGTTTACTTCTAGCAATTTTTCATAGTTTGATTCCAATAAGGTTTTAACCAAGAAGCCTTTAAGACATTATTGACCCCCCAAAACAAAAACAAATACAAATACCTATAATCAATTACTAAATCGCTAAGATTCTTCTTGTTGCATATAGCTTTAGACACACCCCTGGTTGAATATGACATCAACAGAGATTTGTTTAAATGAAAGGAATAATGACACCCATCATTAGGGCTTAGACTAATGTAGTTATCCCAATCAGAAGGGAAAAAGGTGGTGATAGAGTAGATTAAAAGGGATGTGACCTGAGTTATTTATGTATGGATGTAGGTGAGGATGGAGCTTACACTATGAGATCATCTTTCAAGGTTATTGATATGCATGAGGAGAGATGTTACTCAAAATTAGTGGGAGAATATGGTGGCTATGGGATTAGGAGTGTGATGGCACTATCATGTCATGTGAGATGTGTCTCTAATGATAGATTTGATTATGAGGTGGGATCATGCCACTAACACCTTCCATCTGTCGATCAAGGAGTTGATAGTGACATAGGAGGATGTTTATAGGATTCTATGGCTACCACTCCAAGGTGACGAGATATTTGAATGCTTGAGAGAGGATCATGATATAAACATGGTCACTTTATATGGAAAGCATGTCAGTGAGGTGACCTATCACTCTATGAGTTTTGCATATGAGTCACTCTATATGGTTGATGAGGAGTAGAATCATCTGAGCATCCTAATGATGATCAAGATCATGGTGTATGCATTACTAGATGCAGATGGAGGGAGATTTCTAATTACTTTGACAGGTCTACTTACATAGATGATTAAGTAGTAGACCATTTTTGCTTGGGTCTATTATTTTTGGCATAGTTATATAGAGAGCTATGGGATTTGAGGCTATAAAGATGATACAGGTTATGTGTCAGCCATCTACTACACTATTGGATGTATGAGCACATCATGGTGACATGACCACTAGGGTTACCTACCATGATCCTAGCTAACTTTAGGGTTGGATTTAAATGGTGGAGAGATGGGATGGCATAGACTCAAGTAGACAACATCATGTGAGACATTGCCTACTATAGGTGCATGATCGAGGGCTTGATCCATATAGATATCTTGTGGAGACCATATCTAACATACCCAATTTTCAAAGGGTAGGTAGAATAGCTTGTTGGGTTGCAGAGCTCACTATGGGCTAGGGGGAGATGGGCTGGTGAGTTGGAGATGGTTCTCATGGCATAAGTCTGGAGGTAGTTTGCTTTACTGCATGATATTTTACCTACCTTCCCTTGATACAAGAGGGATGACATAGAGTTACCCTTACCATTACCCTAAGAGATTGATGGGCTAGATTTTGAGGAGTTGCTAGCAGGGCTAGATGTTGGGGACCCAAGGTGTATAGCGGCCTATATAGCATGGTGGGTAGGGTTATATCTAGTGGTGGAGGTTAGGAGACCACCAAAAAATTTATAGGGGTTAGTTAGACAGAGGAATGTAGTGATATAGGCTTGAGATACAGTAGTATAGGCCCAAGATGTAGTAGTGCAAGCTTGAGAGATGTCCCAAGTAGAGGTTTTAGCCTTATAGGGGTAGGTGGTGATGTTTTAGGGTTAGATTGGGCTCTATAGGGTTAGGTTGTAGCACTACAAGGCTAGGTAATTATTTTATAGGGTTAAGTGACTATAGTGATAGCAGAGAGAGATAGTGCTAGGCCACTCCTCCACCACCATAGGGACCAGTATAGGCTGGGCCATCATCAGGTGTTATGGGTCCTCCATAGACTATATCTATGGTAAGGTATTTGACTACCTTAGATGATATTGCTTACTATGAGAGGGTGATTAGAGAGTTCCCACAGATACTGAGATATTCAAAGTTCAAAGAGTAAAAGAGGTTAATGTCATGTGTGATGGCTTCGAGCTCACATCAACATAGATAGATGAAGAGTGGTGATGACACTGCCTCCTCACAACCACATAGAGAGCCACAAGGGCCCTGAGTATTAGTGTTTGCTATTTTTTGTTTATATATATTACATGTATACTAGCCTATGAGCCAAAGATGTGAGCTGTATATTTTGAGAGAGATTTATGATGTTATGATGATGTAGATGATGAACATGTATTTTGATCACATATTAAATATATGAGATTTTCATTTATTTCCATGAGTTTATTTGAGATGTGTTACTTATGACTATGGTGATGATATGGATGCTGTTTATTTTATGCTATGTTAATTTAGATGTTAATGTTGATCATGCTATTTGAGTTAGACTAGCCTTTCCCATTTATGTTATGGTATATGCATAGTTGATTGGTTAGTTTCATCTTAGTATTTTTCCATATTTGTGATGGTGTATGCTTAAAATGAATAGATTGATTAGGTTAATTTATTTCAGCATTTTTCCATATTTTTGATGGTGTATGAATAAAATAAATAGGTTGGTTATGTTAGTGTTGGTATGACATTGTTTCTTCATCTCAAATAGAGATATTGACATGTGATGTGGATGGGAAAATAAAAAGGCAGAATGCTCGTGCATTGGCAAAGACCATAATTTAGAACATAAATAGGCTTAGGAAAATGAACCCCTTTCATGCCTTATATCTTTGAACTATTGTGTTTGTTGGAGAAACATCATGTTTACCTTATGTTAAGTGAGATTCATAGTCCCTTGAAAGAGTATGAGGGGGAAAAGGGTAGAATGAGAAAAAATGTTTAGATAGCATAACCTACCAAGTATAAATGATATGTCCCTTTTGTGGGTGACCCGAGAGCTAATATAGGCAAGTCCATGACTTAAATATATATATATATATATATTGATTTTAGTCATGGAAAAGACTATAGAGGCTTAGGAGTTTTACAATGTGAGGATAAAACCATACCATTGTGTAAGTTATCCAAGTGTATAGGAGTAAGAGAGAAGAGGAAGGGAAATGAATGTAATAGGGATGCTCAAGTGATGAGCTCAAGTTAAACATGAAGTAAAGTGATGTTGGTTTAACAAAAGAATGGTCATAGGTATAAGGCATTTAAAGGCTTAGGTTATGGCCTTCCTTAGAGAGAAGACAAGTGATAATTTCCTAAACCATACTTGTGAGTTATGATATAAGGTCCAAGCCAATTAGGAGAAAACTTACCCCATTTGCTTTTCTCCATGTTCATCATATGCTGATTTTCTTTTAAGATAAGATCTCCTATATTGAAATATCACTCTTTGAGGTTTTTGTTATAAGCATGTTTGATATGCTCTTGATAGATTTGGAGATGGTTGAGTACTATGAGATGGCACTCATCAAGCAATTCAAGTTGGGCCAAATGTTCTTAGCAAAATTCATCATTAGTAAGTATGTCATGTAGAGAAATGTAAAGAGAAGGAATCTATACCTCAAGAAGTAAAATAGCATCCATCCCATATACCAGTGAAAAAGGTGTAGCACCCATAGGGGTTCAAATGCTAGTGTGATAAGCCCATAAAGTAAAAGGAATGTGTGTGTGTCAATCCTTACCCATGTCATTGACTACCTTCATGAGAATTTTGGTCAAAGTTTTGTTAGAAGCTTCTACCTATCCATTAGCTTGGGGATAGTATGGTGATGAGAAGATTAATTTGATTCTAAATGCATCACAAAGACCTTGAATAGTCTTGTTTTTAAAAGACTTTCCATTATCAATTATAATCTTGTGAGGTACACCAAAATGATAGATGATGTGGTGGTTAATGAAGTCAACAATTTTTTCAACTTTAGTGGAGATAAGAGGGATGGCCTCAACCCACTTGGTGAAGTATTCAGTGGTAGTAATGATAGAATGATGATAGAGTGATGAATGAGGGTTAATATCTCTGATTAGATTTAAGCCCCATTGGGAGAAAGGCCAAAAGTCTTTGGCAAATTGTAATACATGACTGGGAATGTGAAGGAGGTTAGCATGTTGTTGACACTTGACATAATGTTGAACATAATTAGCACAATCTTGATGAAGTGTGGGCTAATAATATCCAAGTCAAATGATACGTTTAGCAACTATGTGACCATTGAAATTCCCACCATAAATCCCATCATGGACTTCCTTAATAGTAAAGGGAATTTTAGTACTAGCTAGGCATCTAAAGAGAAGACCATCAAACTTCATTTGTAGAGAAGTCCCCTAAGTATAGTGTAATGAGTGGCATGTTTTATGAAGGCCCATTTCTCATTATTAGAAAGATCAAGAGGGATAATAGAGAAGGAAAGATAATCTATGAGTTGTTTGTACCATAATTCTTGTGGGTTAATAGTTACATTTCTGATAAAGAGGATGTTAGCTGAGACATAGGAGGGTAATGTTAAGCGATACAAGGTGACATATATTCTTGAAGAGGAGGATGAAGAGGGTATGTGTGAAGCAAGTGAAGCCATCATGTCAGCAAACTTATTTGTAGATCGAGGAATAGTTTGCAATAGATAAGAGTCAAATGATCCCAAGAGTGTATCTACATGATGTTTATACCACTATAGAATTTCTATTTTGCATAGGTAGGAACTATTAACTTGGTTAACTAATAGCTAAGAATCACTGAAAATGGTTATGGATTTGATACCCAAGAAGAAAACTATTTGAAGTCCTAAAATCAAATCCTCATATTCAACCATATTGTTAGTGCATTCAAAATCTAGTTTAAATGATAAAGGCATAGGTTCACCATCTAGAGGAATAAGAATGACCCCCGCACCCCCAGCATGTTGGCATTTATATCCATCAAAGAACATCATCATTTGATAGAAGATTTCATTGGTGGGAGAGTGTTACAATAGATTCATTAGAGAATTCAAAGTTTGAAGGTTGATTGTCAGGTAAAGGGGCAGTAGCTAACTGGTCATAGATTGTTTGCCCTTTAATTGATTTTTATTGAATAAACTCTAAGTCAAATTCATCAAGAAGCATGATCCACCAAGCTACATGTTGGTTATGATATGGTGTGGAATGCATGTATTTTAGAGGATTAGTATAGGTGACCACATAGGTTTTGTGATTTAGGAGATAATGGTGAAGCTTCGAGGTGGAAAATACCAATGCAAGGTAAAGTTTTTTAGTATGGGTATATCGAGTCTCATAATCAATAAGTGTGTAGCTTATGTAATAAACTACCTACTCTTGATGTTGGTCATCTTAATATACAATCATAGCACCTAGAGAATGGTCTATTGTGGAGATGTATAGGTAAAAAGACTAATTTTCCTTTGATGGGATAAGAAATGGTGGGGAAAGGAAGTATTGCTTAAGTGCATCAAAGGCTTCTTGGCAATCTATATTCCATTGGAAGGAGACATAATTTTTGAGGAGATGGTGAAAGGGTTGGCAGTGATATGAAAACTAGGAAATGAAGCGGTGAATAGACTAAAGGTTGTTTTGTAGGTTGTGGAGTTGTTTGATATTAGTAGGTGGAGGCATTTATGGGATTTCTCTAACTTTAGCAAGATTGACCTTGATACCACAAAGAGAAATGATAAAACCTAAGAGTTTACCAGAAAGAACATTAAAGACACATTTCTTTGGGTTTAGTCAAATGTTATATTAGAGGAGAAAAGAATATGGTTTTGATAATTATCAAGTGTTCTTGATGAAGTATAGACTTTCCAAGTAATTCATCCACATAATCTTCCATAATTTTGTATAGGAGATGATGGAAAATGTAGGTCATGGTAAGTTGCACCAAAAAAATTTAGGCCAAAAGGCATGACCTAATAACATAAAGTCACCCATGAGGTAATAAAGGTTGTCTTGTGTTGATCCTCAAGAGTGACCAAGATTTGATTATATCTAGATAATCCATCCATAAGTGATAACATCTCATGGCTAGCCATTAGATCAAAAAGTTAGTCAATACTAGGCAATGGGAAATCATCTTTTGGATAAGTGAGGTTTAAATCATGATAGTCAGTATAAATATGGATTCCCTCAATAGCTTTTATGATTGGAATAATATTGTAAATCCATTGTAGGTATTCATTAGGTTGGATAAAGTTAACAGAAATGAGGCATTAGAGTTCTTCTTTGATAAGGAGAGTGATACGAGGATACATTTTGTGAAGCTTCTACTTAACAGGTTTAGCATCTCAATTGGTGACAATAATATGGGTGATGATAGAGGGGTCAATACTAGGCATGTCATTGTAAGACCAAGCAAAGGCTTTGTTATGGTCATTAAGAAACGTGGCATAATCAGCTTGCTCAGAGGAATCTAAAGTTTGTCAATCTTGAGGATGTGATGGTTATCATGGGAGGGCAGATTGATGTCAATGGTTGATTCATTTAACATATCTTGAGTTTTATATGGGATTGATTGTTGGATATAGGAATCATCCACACCTATGTAGGTGAGAAATGCATCATCATCTTGACATTAAATAGTTTTAATAGTGGGAGAATCTTCATCAATTATTTCAAGATGAACAAGAGGAGGGGACCTTATTTCTTTACCCTGATGATAGGTGAGAGGCTCCAAATGGATGGAATTTATTGAAAAAATATTAGGAGGTATAGATACCTTTGATTCGGTAGGTGATTGTGGAGAAGAAGGTGGAGAAGAAGATACTATTTCTTTGATAATTGGTTCATGGGAGGTTTTAGTGAGTTTATTTGTTTCGTCATATCCCACCCCATGCCTCTTTTTGGAATTTTCAATGGTGTTTCTAATAGGATATTCAATAGGAATATAGACACCTTGTTCATAATGACCCAAACCAAATCCTTTCTAGGAACACCTATAGAGATAGGTGTGAGTGAATCTAGGGTTACTCAGGAAAGAGAAGTCATAGGTAAATGGTTGTGGAAAAGAAGATAGATTGATAATAGCAGGAGCTTGATTAATTCCCCCATATGTGAAATTAGTTCAAAGGTTAGGGGGCCCATAAGGGATGATCATCCCAATATAGTGATCATAATTTGGGTGCATGTGAATCCTTCCATACTCTTATGGAGTATAGAACATGTCAAGCATCAATAAATGATATTCATTGAGTGACAATCATTAAAAGGTCTCCTCATTGGGATCTTTGTCAAGAATTTTGTTGTCGGTATCTGTGTAACCATGAGAGTGGAGCTTGTGGAAGCTTTAGAAGCATCATGTGAAGAAGATGATGGTTTAAATGGGATGAAAACATCATTGGGACTATAGGTCATATTACATGTTTTAAATGGAGGTGGATCAGTAGGTATAACGTGTACTTGTCCATCATGTTCAAACTTGACACAATAATGCAAAGTTGAGGGTACACATGCCATAGCATGTATCCAAGGTCATCCAAGTAGTATATTATATTTTAACTCTCCTTCCACAACATAGAAGAGCTCTAGAATTGTGTGGGGACCTACATGAATATGTAAGACAATAGTGCCCACCTTAGTAGTTGTAATTTCATTAAAGAAATGGAGTACCACATCAGTTTGAGACATGCAATTGTCAATAAGGGCTAGTTATTTGTAAGTATGGGTGGAAATAATATTAATACTAGCTCCCCATCAATCATAACTATCTTGATTCAAGTTTGATCAATATATGCAATAATAAAAAGGATAGAATCCTAATCTTTAGGGTGTTGAAGTCAAATTACTAAAAGAAATCAGGGAGATATAATTAAGGGAGCCAACCAAAGCTGCAAGAGGTTGGGAATCATCCAATTTTACCTTAATAATTTGAAAATCACTAATCAAAGCTTGATGGTGTTGGGATGAGTTTTAGATGAACTCATATAAAGATATTTTCATAGGAGTTTGGTGAAAATATTTCACCATTGAGCTTTAAATAACATCTGAAGATGTTGTTTTAGCAACACCCAAGATGGAAATCTTAGGGCTAGTAGGAAGAGTGTCTTTGGTGGAGGGATGGGTCAAAAGTGTAGTGACCTTTTCCTTAGCTTTATCTTTCTAGTTTTATGATCGTGTGGCCACATTAACTATGTTGATTTTAAATGTTGGTGAAGGAGGTGGTAAAGGGGTTATGATAACATCTTTGGGTTTAAATTTAGGTGGAATAGTAGGAGGCAATGTAGATGCCAAAGGTGGAATAATGGGAAGGTTAACAGAAGTATCATCAAAGAGAGTATCAACATCAAAGTGTTATTGAATAACTATTGTGAGGGATTTACAATTCTTAGTATCATGTCCAGGTGAATGATGATATAAACACAATTGTGTATCATCAAACCAAGATGGCTTCATTCTAAGAGGACTATATGGCTTAATGGGAGTAAAATTTATTACCAAAGATTGTAATAACTGATGTAAGAAATTTTTTTGAGAACCTAAAAGTGGGCTTATGCTTGTTTTACTAATAAGAGTGGATACCTTCTTTTGTTTTAGTGTTGGAAAGGTAATTTTATGTGGTGTCTTGTTTGGTGACAATGAAGTTACATATTTTACTATCACTTGCTTAGTGTCAGATGTGAGAGGCCTACTAGATGGCAAAGGTAGGAGTGGAGGTATCTTAACCTTTTGTTTGGCTTAGTTAGATGATATTTTAGCTAAAGTAGAAGGGTGAAACCCTAGAATAGATGGTAAAGTTGAGGGTTGAAGAAGGGATCAATGAGATCTAGGAGGATTAACATTCTTCTATATTTTAGGGCAAGACACTCTAACTTGTGGTTGAGAAGTTAAATCTAAGTTCACCTGTGGATGAATTAAATTAGAAATGGGGTGTACACCTAAGGGCCTGATATGTTTTAATGTAACAAATTCTTATGAGGATGAGGGTTTTGACATAGATGGCTAAACTTTTGGTGCTTTTGGTGAAGAAGCTCTAGCTTTATCAAAGACCTTAGGGTAAAGGGTAGTAAGGGGATTGGTAGCAAAGTTCAACATTCATTGTGTTGGATACGTAGTCTTAAGCCAGTCCTAAAATGTTGCATGGTCAAGCTTCATGGAGTAAGGAAATTCTAGACTTTTCACCAAATGTGACAAGGGTTTTAACGAAGTTGAGGTAGGCCTTACAGTTGTGTCTTTATAAAACTATGGTGTTTGGTAAAGTGGGAAATTTTTGGTTTCTACTACTTCAGGCCAAAGATGAGAAAGAACAACAATAGGGTCTTCTTCGACAAAGATGAGAGAAGAGACTTAGTCTACTATGGGTGGAGGGGAGGTAGGAAAAGTGGGTTCCTCAAGAGGGTAAAGCATAGGTATTATGGCTCCCTCAACATATTAGTGAGGCATGGGTAAAGTATGATCCTCCATAGGTAAAAGAAGTGGAAAGAGTGGTGCAGTTGGTGTAGGCACACTAGGTCTCTCATCTATTATTGGAGTAGATGATATGGACTCTTCTAGGTGCAAAAGTGAAGTGGGTGGGGTACCACTCTCTATAAGTGGAGGAGAAGTTGGGGAAGATAGATCCTCAAGAGAGTATAATGAAATAATGATGTTCCCTTCAACATGTGGTTGAGGAACAAGTAGGGTTTGGTCTTCAAGTGGTAAGAGGATAGGTAATATTAGTGTAAAAGGAATTAACATCATAGGCTCTTCAGGTGGTAAAAGGAGTGGAAAAGGAGGCTCTTCTACTTGGGGAAGAAGAATGGGTAAAATAGATGCCACTGAATGTGGGATAGGAGTCGATGAAATAGGTGTTTCTTGTTGAGGGGCAAGTTGAACTAAAGATAAAGAAAAAACCATATTAACCATATGGATATTATGATCACTTGATTTAGTTATGGGCTGGACAATATTTTGATTTGGTGAATGGTTAGGAAAAGGGTGTTTAAACACATCCATACTTTGATTAGGAGGTGCATTAGGATTATCCAAGATGATCTCACCTCTATCAAGCATATCTTGAACAATGTTCTTGAGTGTCTTACAATTATTAGATTTGTGGCCTTTAACTCGATGGTAATCATAAAACTCATCTTCCTTATATGAGGTTGGGATAGGATTGGAAGGGTTGAATTATATTGGAGGTCTGAGGAAGGGTTATGACACCTTATTGCAATAGTTTCTCCAAGACGGATGTATATGATTCCCCAATGGGAGTGTATTGTCTTTGTTCATTCTGTTGTTAGAATTTCTTGGTCAAATTTTGAGAAGTCAAAGAATTCAATTGGTTTGTGGTTGTGGAAGAGGCTAAATTAATGACCACCACATTGGCAGAGCCTTTAACCTTTTGGTTAGAGGGATAATTTTTAGAGGAGGATTCATTTGTCTTGGTATTGGGATTCTTACTATGTAACTTGACTTTACCTTCATCAATAGCGTGAACCTCTAATTTCCATGCCATTGTAAAAGCTTCATCTAATGTGCAAAAATTTAATACCCAGAGTGTGGATGAGATGTGCTTAACACATGCCTTTGAGAAAATCTCAACAAGATCAAGTTGGGGCAAGGAGAAGGAGAGTTGATTAATCAAGCTTCTCTAACAAGTGAAAAAAAAATAATAGACTCATCATCAAATTGTTTGATAGAATAAAGGTCTGTTATAGAAACCTTTTTAGAATTGTTAATAGAGAAATGGTCTAGGAATATTTGTGCAAGTTGGGTAAATGAGAAAAGGGAGTGCTGCAGTATAGAGCTATACCAATCTAAGGCAGCACCTGAAAGAGACATAGGGAAAGTGTAAAGTAGTAATGCATCATCATGTCCTATTAAATAACAAGCATGTCTAAATGCTCACAAGTGTTGTTGTGAGTCCTTTTTACTCTATAAATGAGTAACTTTAAGGAGCTCCCATTGGCTTGGATAAGGGTGAATAGGTATAGAAGAATGGATTGGTTCATTTCATATCTGATCATAAGATAATACATTCTTTGAACTAGAAATGGATGTCTCTAGATTAGACATCTTATCCATTCGAATCTTAATGAGGTCTAGAGGGGAAATAATTTGGGGGATTCCTCCTAAGTTATAGGTAACCTGATAAGAAGCAGAGGGAGTGTATGACATAGCTTGTTGAGGTTCTATTGGGGCAACATAAGGATAATGATTCATAAGCTGAGGTGCAAAAAGAAAAGGGACTTGTCCCACTGGGTTGGAGACTATGCCTTGGTTGGTTATTGTTACTATGAGTTGAATTATTGGCATGGTTAGAATAGATGAAGGGTGATTCGTAACTTAGGTAATTATAGGCACGATGGTGAATGGAATAGGTACCACTAGATTTTGGAATGGGGTGTGATTTGGCTGAACTAGTTGTGGTTGTGAAAGTAGGGAAGTTACACCAGTGTTTAGGTGAGATTAGGCAGTTAGAGATACCATATTTTAGACATTGTTTATAGTTAGGTTACTTGTCAAAGTGGTGGTTTGGGTAGCCATGGGTAAAATAGTGGAGTTAACTAAAATTGAGTTTATCTCCATCAAAGAGGTTGGCATACCATAAATTGGGTCACTTGAATAATTATAGGTTTGGCTCATAGTAAGGTAATGTTGAAGGGCTGCCACATTATGATTAAGAAATTTAGTAAAATCTTGATCTCCCTCAGGCACAATGGGGATTTGGTTAGGGTTGGGAGTATGCTCTGTATCTAAAGTATGCTCTATGATAGAATTGAAAGTGAGAGGGGAAGGTGGAAGTGGTTGTTGACTTGTGTAATCAACAAGAATTTTGGCATGAGATCATGTCAATACCATGCAAGAGGTTATTTAAATAGTCTTACTACCCTATAGTTGAAATAGAATAAAGAAAAACTAGGTTTGAGTGAAGGTAAATGGGTTATTTTAGATTATTTTTTTGAGTATATAAAAGCACATAGTCACTGACATAGGTAGGGATGACTAATATTGATAGGGATAGTTCATTGACATCGATAGAATAACTGATGTCAACAGGTAAAGTCTATCGATACTAGTATGGTTAACTGATGTCTGTCACTGTGAAATCTTAGGAAATAGAAATTTTGATGTTTTAAGAAATTAGAGGCTGAAAATAAGCAAAATAGTGGATGTAAAAGGTCTATGTAAGAAGGAATAACACTCAAAAAACTTGAGATAATAGGTTATATAAACTGAGCTATTGAAATAGTATTGATTTTGTGAATTAATAGAAAAAGCATCCTTACCAACTCAAAAATATAGAAGGCAATTGAAAAGAAAGAAAAGAACATTCATCCAACAACTACTAAGTCCTAGATATTAATTTCTAGTCTCATGTTGGCTTATGCCTTAATCAGATAGTGAAGAGAATTTGGTTATCAAAGGTACTAAAAAGTAAACTAGAGCTAGTTTCAGATTATTTTTGGTGCTCAAGAGGAAATATATGTTAGAGAAAGTACGTGGCTTGTTATAGGAGCTTGCTCTCCACACTTCACAAACCTAGAGCTGAGCCAAGCCACTTAGCCAAAATATACCTTCTATCTAGAGATTATACTCTACTAGAGAATGGAGTGGGTTCTCCCCTTGGTGGTGAAATCTAAGTAGGATAGCCAAGTAGTGTAAGATGATCCACCAACTGATGAAATACTGATGGGCCTTTTCTTAGGTGAATTTTGATGTTTGTTTATGTGAATGTGATTTGGTTTTGTAACATAGGTGTACTATGATTTATTCAAAATGCTTGTAATTAACTAGGTGAATTAATATGCAACAAGCAAACTATGAAATGTAGTAAGTTTTAAATCCAAATCTGAAATGTTTAGATTCAAACGAAAATAGAGAGGAAATAGGATTAGAGTATTAATTTCACTATCCTAATGTGTATGAAATAGGAAGTAAAGAAGGGATTCTCTTTTTTTGTAAAAGAAAATGACAAATTACTTTTAGAGGCAAGGAGAAAAGAAAGAAATTTTTAGTTTAATGCCTTTTAAACAAAAAATAAGATATTGATTTTTTCATTTTTAAGAGAAAAGAAAAGAATGAAGCACAAGAAATGAAATTTTCACTATAATGAACCTATATGAATGTTTTTTTAAAATAATAAATGAACCCAAGGAAAACTCTAGGGTCTCACTGGGCATGCCAGAAATATTTCACTAAATTTTATCTATTTTAAGTCTAAAGGAAAATAGAAAGAAGGATGGGGATAAGAGATTATAATGAACCTAGATTTGGTTTGCGCACCATATCCAAAATTGTGATCACTCCTATTTGGATAGGGAGGACTATCTTCAAGTAAGAAAACACTACCACAAGATGTTTGTTAGCAGATAAATGAGTGGGTTTCCAAGCTATGTGCTTGTTCTAGGAAGTGTGAAACTTCCCTAAGATGACAGTCCACTTTTGAGAGATAAAAGAATAGTAAATAACTAAAAGAGAGGTAAAGAGAGAGTGAAAGAGAGATAAAATTACCATTTTTAACAACTTGTACATAGCAGAGAGTGACAAAGTGTAGGTGAGGTTCTTTTTTTGTGTTTTAGAAGTTGTCTGGCTAGGCTTTAAGGAGGCTAAGGAATCCATAGTCACTGACATCAGTAGGGGAGTGACCAATATTGGTTATACTACTGAGGTTAGTATTGAGGTGACCGATGTCAGTTAGGCTACCAAAATTGGCAGGGGCAATAATTATCTGGAACCTTGCAGAAGGCTTTCCTAAGTCTGGGAACTAGTTTGGATTAGGTCATGGAGGTTGAGAGAGTTATGAGAGGGAGATTATAACTTGGTTAAGTCTATTTGGTATGTCAGATAAAGGGGTAGCAAGCAAGGAATCTTTTTAACTCCCTCATGGGGGTATGGTTAGAAGTACATAAAGCAATACAAAGTAGATAGAATGAAATAGTAGATTAAATATTTAAAAAATCTATAGTATCAATGATGTACTTAGCTATGGTGGTCACTAAATAATAAGTACAAGTAGGTGTTATTGGTCCTTAAGAGCTTAGCTATTGATTGTGATTGACTTACATAGGGTGATTGTAAGTGTGGATGTCAAAAATAGAATGGTAAGAGCTTGAATGAGAGTAAGAATTAATTTTCTTAATTTATGTTGACCTGAACTACAGGGTGGAGTTTGGCTTATATTACCTATGTTGGTGATCCCACTGACATCGGCCACAAGTTGACTAATGTCAATGGCCCTAGAATAGGTAAACCTTTCTATTTTTAGCCTATTTTATATTATTCTACATGCCAAGTGTGACACCTATTATAAAATGGTAAAAATAAGAGGTTAAGAAGGAATTAGTTGTTTAGGAGTTTATTTTGGAAGTGGGAATAAGTCTTGGGTAGTTAGGATTAGGGGACTAGGTCTTGAGGTGACTCTTCAGGGGAGAATTAGTCAGAGGGTGAGGTGGCCAAGTAAGGTGGAAACAGGAGTTTAATTAACTTAATTAATTATTTTAAATTAATTAAATGTGTGAGGGGTAAATTTATGGGTTAAGGAAATTAATTTTTATTATTAAAATGGGTTTAGGGGAGTTTTGACACAGGGAGTTATGCATGTGTGTGTGTGACATAATTTTGGTGTCTACAGTGTCTGTGTAGCCTATTAATAATAATTGATCATTCTTATTATATTTTATGCCATACTCTATAGTTCCTCATATGTACCTCAATATTTTCTTTGTTACTTTCTAATTACTCTTTTTATATCTTGAATGAACCATGAAAAATAGCTGATAGAGTAGCTAATATTTAACCTAATGTATGTTGTATAAATTAAACTCCTAATCAACTATCAATAGAGAGTGACATTTATTGGTGGTGATAGATCTAAAAAAGAAAAAATTGTCTTGTTTCCATAGGTGTTTTAGTAGTTAACAATCTTTTAAATCTCATTTGCATGGTCTTAGCATATTTCATTTTAGATAAAAGGATGTGGTGTCCCTTTTTCCATACTTCCAAACTAAGGTATTATTATAGTATATTGAGATATATCATGTTTAAAAATCATTTAAGATCATTCTTTATTGCATAAATCATCTTCACTGAAGTTTCAATCATGACTAGATCATCAACATATACAATTATAATCACAATCTCCCCCCTTGCTCCTTGAGGTAGAGGTTTGGATCATATAGAATATTTTATAATCCATGTTGAACAATATGCCCATCAATATTTATATACCAGGCTATGAGAGCTTCTTTAAGACCATATAGATACTTGATGAGTGTACACACCATTTGTTCTTAACCAAGTCAAATAAAACCCTCTGGTTCAGTCATGTAGACTTCTTGTAGATCTCAATTTAAGAAATCACTTTTTAAGTCATCTAATGAAATTTTCATCCAAACTATGTAGCCATAGGGAATACCATTATGATATTCTTTGTATTTATTATGGGATAAAATTTATTCTTGTAGCCAATGCCTTCTTTTTATGTGTGTCCCTTTACAATAAGTATTGCCTTATACTTGTTAATATTTTCATATGCTTTGTAATTATTCTTAAAAATACACTTTCAATTGATAGGATTCTTCCCTGGTAGAAGATAAACAATATTCCATGTTCTATTCTTCATTATTGACTAATATTTTACATCCATAGCCTCTTTCCAGGGCTTTGAACTTTGGGCTTTACGAATCATTGAGGGCTTAAATGATTCTACAAATGTGTTCATAATGGAAAAGTTCATCTCAACATGAGACATGTTACAAGCCATTATTCTTATAGTGGATGTGTCTATAACTCCATCCATTTTTCATATCATATAATACTTGCATACCACTTAAGCATACATTCAACAATGAGTGGTGGAGTTGAAGAACATGCTTAACTATCATCATTGTTCTCATCACCATTACACTATCAATATTTATAGATCTAATGTTTATATCAAGTGAATGTGTGGAGGGTGGATTGGACACACCATTATCATTAAATAAAACATTCCTACTCCATGTTTCATGTGATATAGAAGGCTTATTCCTAGACCATATTTCATGTGGAGTAATACCATTAAGAGCTTTTATGGAAGCCCAATTTAATAGGTAGGCTATTGCATAAACTAATTTTTCCCAATATGTTTGAGGAAGTTGTGAGTCCTAAATCATGCTATGTAACACTTTTAAAGTGTGATTTATATGTTCTACAACACCCTTCTATTATCGACTACAAGGTGTAGTTAGAAATCAATGAATGCCATGTGATTTCATGAATTTGAATAACTCTTTATTGATTTATTCAACCCTCAATTTTAGTGGAAGACATAAATTCTTCAACCAAATTCATCTTCCATAAAGGTTTTAAAATATATTAATACTAAAAAAAATTGATCCTTAGTCTTCAATAAATATACCAACATTTTTTGTGAGTAGTTAATGACAAAGATCTAAAAATACTAGAATCCACTAACACTGGAGCACATGGGACTACACATATTAGTGTGCACAAAATATAATAAAATATTGTCCCTATATGCACTTGTGCCAAATGGAGATATATGTTATTTTCTACATAAATAACTATAACATATATCAATATTTGTAGATGATATTTTTTTATTATGTAACACCTCAATCTTGTATACTTGGAAAATGTAGACCTCAATTATTCCTCTTAGTTCTACACTCTCCTTGATTCTGAAAGCCTCACATCTACTCTATCTTGTGACCCTTAGCCTATCTATTAGTTATACCAGTCTTATATTAATGAAACAAACATTCTATCTTTCCTAAAATGCATAAAATGTACTTATCTTACACCTCTATAAGTTTTGAGTCTGTACCTATTTCACTAATCCCTAAAAATGAAATGTCTGGGATAGACATTAGTTTTGACATTATTGTCCTACCCTAACATAAGTTTCAAATGCCCTAAAGTCATCTAATTTTCAAATAGAATGTATTCCAATGGTTGACCTAAGTGCTTTAATGTGAGTTATTACTCCAAAGGGATTGTTATAAATATAAGATCAACCCTCATTCATTCCTCACCTAGAAAAATACCAAATAGACCAAGGCACTTATCAAAATCACTCTATAAAGAATTCAATTTAATAAATATTATGTATTATTCCTATTTAAAAACTAGTCATAGGGACTACACATCTACAAGTCTAAAGTATTAAAGGAGTACACCAAGAGCCTGATTTTCTAAGTTACAAGCTAGGTCACTATTGCACTTATTTTACACACATTATATGATTCACACATAAGCCAAAATGTAGGGGAGAACTACATCAGTTTGAGGCCCTCTTAAAAGTATTATCTATTTATACATCACCCTTTGATAATAGGGTCATTGAGGTTAGCTCAACATTGTGCGCCTACTAACCCATTTTTCCTTAAGGTCACATTGAAGATGGAAAGGTAGGGTTTTACCATTTCATAAGGAGTGGCTATCCATGACCAAAACATAAATGCACTATATCAAAGGTGAATAAAAACCTAAAATCATCTAGGTGGTCACATCTTATTTCATTATATATTCCATAAATGACAATATCATCAGACTCAGATAGTAGTATCAATGTAACCTTCCAAGGTTGATGCAACTATCTAGATAGCTAGAGACACCAGATTTAAACTATGACAACTATTCTAGAATTGTCTTCTCACTTTATTTCATCTTATTCCATATCCATAACTAAATTAGCTTTAAAACAAGCTACGTACTTATCTTCTTTGTCATTTTTATATCTATCCTAGTTGTACTTTCTATATTTAGACTATCTCAACATAATAAATTCAATGCATGCTTATATTTAAGTTTAGCATTTAATTATCCTACTATAGATTTTATTATCACCCTTGGACCATTTCATTTATGTATTCTTAACCTTAAATTATAAATTGAAAACACACACACACACACATATTTCATTTTACAGTTAAACATTTGGTGAACTTCATCTTAAAACATCAAACCCTAGCTCACTTAGGGTTTTTTGATTTTTTTATTATTAAACCATAAATTTATTTAAATTTTACAATCATATTTTCCATGGATAATTTTTTTAATTATTTCATTGTCCAATACCTTATAGTGGCTCTTACTTGTTATATCTCATGATTAATTAGCACATGTTAATCTAGAAGGAACGTAAACCCTACATTCTTACAAGCTCCTTCCTGTTATAATGTTTACAATAAAAGGTTTTCAAATAAAAATCAATAATTAATCCCTTTTCAAAATTCCTTTTTTAATATAATAAAATAAAAATATAAGGAATATGACATTGTTGACCAATGTACATATGCTAATATTTCAATCTTTGAGCTTCTAAATCAATCTAATATTTATAGGGATATCTTATACGATCATTATGAAAAACACAAGTCCCAAGTAATATTGAGCCTACTTATTTTGTATATATTATGAAAGATATTAAGAATAATGACAAGTTCATCACCTTTGATCTAATATATTTATCATCCAAAGATGTTTTTGACCAAAATTTACCTTTATTCATATAAGTAACGGTATAAAATAAAGGTATCAAAAGAGTTCTCCTTGATAATGGAACAACCCTAAACATTTGTAGCATAAAATTCTTAAACATCATGGGTGTTAACCAAAATATTATTCAAAAAAATAGCTATGCAAATTCAAAGGTTTGACAAATCAAAAATCCCTTTGCTTGGTCAAATTACACTAAATATTATTTTGGGTCCCCATACATTACCCACTATGTATTGAGTTATGAAAAATGATTTGAACTATAACATTATATTGGGATGGTCTTGGATACATAAAATGTATGCAGTTCCTTCTAAATTTCATGCATGCTTAAAATTTTAGCATTAGGGAATCCTTTACACATGTCTAACAAATCTTAATCCATTCAAACATTGTACACCGATCCAACAAGTAGAAAATACTAAACAACATACTTAGGATATGAGTCTAAAATTGATACACTGGTACAAGAACCTAATTAAGCTATATTATCTAAGGTACCAAAAAGATAATTTACATGTTTAACTGAATCCCTAGCTTCATTACTCCAATGATTAATAGAGCACAAGCTTATATCTCTCCCTCATCTTATTTAGGTTGATATGAGTTGACTTCTACCCAAAGGATATGATGCAAATGTTTATTGTGATTATCATCAAGGACCAGGACATTATATGAGTAGATGATTTACCTTGAAGCATAATATCCAAGATCTTATCAATGATCAAAAGCTTATATTTGAGGATCCTACAAAAATCTATGTTCACCACAATTTAAAAAGCATCAATGCCAATAAGATTTAACAATTACCTTATACATGGGTGGTTTTTATTATTTACATAACTATATTGATCCCACACAACAAAAACCGCTTACAATATAAAGCATTTTCAAAAGCTTGGATTTAACTTACAAGACTTGCAAAATAAGGTCACTTGGAAGGATTCCTTGGACAACATAATAATACCAATTGTGTGTGGTCCTAAAGTGATTTAAACACAGGTTTGGTTTATGCCTACCATATCTCCATATACATTTACACTATGAATTCTTTGGCTATACCAAATGGAATCAATAATTAACCCAAATCAACAAGTTGTTTCCTTTTCTCATGAAGGAAAATTAATCCATATTCCAAATGATATCACTAACTCTTATAGTACACATGAAAAATGTGAGGAAGAACATGTTATATACCTTTTCAACATATCCAATCATGATGTAAACAATGTAAAATATATAAATTAATGTTACAAGGAATTGAATAAGGGAAATACCTATGATCATCCATTAGATAGGATCATAGCTTAGTCTCTCCAAAATATCCAAAAATACCAAAAAAAAAAAAAAAAAAAACATCCAAAAATAATTTTGGCACTTACATATTCTATTATCTCCTTGGCATCCATGTGTTCCTTACATATTATTGGAAGACATATTTGGTTACTCCTAAATGCACATATATGTCACACTTTTACATTGGGTGTGATATAGGCTTACACAGATACATGATACACTCCTATTTCAGATGTTGGGCTCTCCCTCTACTCATGTCACATGGACATTGGGGGCATCCACTTTTTTAATCTTGATACACATAAGTTATATGATTTGTTGATCACTCTACATTATCATATTTGAGCTTACATCTATAATTACATGTCACATCTCATTTTTATGGACTATATAAATTATTTTAGATTAATAAACATTTACTATAGTTGTTTTACTTTGAGTAAATTCCATGTATATGAAGGTAATTATTATGCAATTATATTTTTAGAAATTGAAAAATAGATTTAAATATTAAATATTATCAAAATGATTATAATGTTTTATTTTGGTTGTTTTTGAGGCACTAACCTATTAACATTATATGCAGGTACTCGTCGAAGATGAGAACATGGTTGAGGTAGAGATGTTCTAGCACTTGGCAAGAATTGTCGAGATGGTTAACCCTGATGCACTCACAAACTCACATAGTCTCATATTGCATTATTTTAAATGGTTTAATATGCATTATTATGTGGATGATAAATGTGATGGATGGTTAGATACTTAGAAAATATTGTGTTTTAATTGTGATAGTAAGTTCCTTTCGAATGCTTGATTTAATCATGAATATTAATGTCTTTACTTTTTATATTTTAAATGGTATAATTATGTTTTTAAATGACGTATTTTATTAAATTGATGTATGGTTATATATTATTTAATCAAAAATAATTAATAAATATTTCTTATTTATTTAAATATGGATGATCATATCTAAATTAGACTTACTATAATTATAAATTTAAATTTATATATATATATATATATATAATTTAATCATAAATAATTAATAAACATTTCTTATTTATTTAAATATGGATGACCATATCTAAATTAGACTTACTATAATTATAAATTTAAATTACAATAATTATATATATATATATATATATATATATATATATAATTTTAAGTACTTGTGTAATTTAAGTGAATATTTTATTTCAAAAATAAATAAACTATATTAATAATATATATTATAATTAGAAATCTAATTAAAAGAAATAAAAGAATTATAATCTGGTCATGCAGTGACATGTAATAAATAAGCTTATTAAATTATATTTATAGAGATTTTTCACTCATACAAACTTGAACAAGACTCCAAAAATTAAAAAAATAAGATAAAACTAATTTTTTAAATGTCAATAATAGTAGAGATTCAGAAATAAATAGGAGATGGCAGAAAGGAAAAGACATCCATCACATTTTTTAGGCTATAGGCAAATAAATAGTGATAACTTTGTCATTTATCAATGAAATTTAAAACTGTAAAGTGTTTTGGAAAGATAGAAAAGAGGGGAACAAAACTTACAAATGGTTTAAATATATTTATAGTAGTTAGTGAGTAGTTCAACAAAGAAGGAGGATGTGATTTTATATTCTGAACAGTGATAGATAGAAAAAGGATCAGCAATAGTAGTAAAAAAATAACTTTTTGGCAAGCACACATCCCTAGGTATTCTCCTTGTTTTCATTTTCATGATTTAAGGTTGCATATAAATATTAAAAAAAAATCTCTTTGAATGTTAAAATTGGGAGACATTATTGAATGGAAAGAGTTTAACATTTCTTTTTCTTTTTCTTTAAAAAACCCTTTTAGATAACGATATATATTAAAAGACCATAACCAGAATATAGACATTATAATAAATTGCATAAATGAATGAATGAATGATGTTATTTTTTTATTGTATTATAAAGGTGTGTTTCCATGATTGTTACTTGGGAAAAGAAGAAATTACAATCAATTTATAGGTGAAATGGGTCGATATTTTCTCTTTATTTCTTTTATTTATTTATTTTTATATTTATTTCTTAGAGAAAATAGTAGATTTCATCTATAAATATGATTGGGTTGCTTTTGGGCTAAGATGCCAAATGTGGATTATCAGAGATGGCTTCCTTTTTTTGAGAATTGCCTAGTTACTATGTTTTAAAGGTTTAGATCTAAATCAGATGTCATTGAAATAGATGAATATTTTGCCTATTATATATATATATATATATATATATATATATATATATATATATATATATATATATATATATATATATATATATATGTTTATATAAGTTTGATAGACAAAATATTCATCTATTTCAATGACATCTCATTTAGATCTAAACCTTTTTATATATATATATATATATATATATATATATATATATATATATATATATATATATATATATATATATATATATATATATATAACAAAATATTCATCTATTTCAATGACATCTCATTTAGATCTAAACCTTTAATATATATATATATATATTAAAGGTTTAGATCTAAATGAGATGCCATTGAAATAGATGAATATTTTGTCTATCAAACTTTATATATATATATATATATATATATAAAGTTTGATAGACAAAATATTCATCTATTTCAATGGCATCTCATTTAGATCTAAACCTTTATATATATATATATATATATATATATATATATATATATATATATATATATATATATATATATATATATATATATATAAAGGTTTAGATCTAAATGAGATGCCATTGAAATAGATGAATATTTTGTCTATCAAACTTATATATATATATTTAAGTTTGATAGACAACATATTCATCTATTTCAATGACAATATATATTTAGATCAATATATATTCATAGAATATTCATCTATTTCAATGACAATATATATTTAGATTTATATATATTCATAGACAATATATATATTTAGATCTAAACCTTTATATTTATATATATATATATATATATATATATATATATATATATATATATATATATATATATATATATATATATATATATATATATATAAGGTTTAGATCTAAATGAGATGTCATTGAAATAGATGAATATTTTGTCTATCAAACTTTATATATATATATAAAGTTTGATAGACAAAATATTCATCTATTTCAATGACATCTCATTTAGATCTAAACCTTTATATATATATAAAGGTTTAGATCTAAATGAGATGTCATTGAAATAGATGAATATTTTGTCTATCAAACTTTATATATATATATATATATATATATATATATATATATATAAAGGTTTAGATCTAAATGAGATGTCATTGAAATAGATGAATATTTTGTCTATCAAACTTATATATATAAGTTTGATAGACAACATATTCATCTATTTCAATGACAATATATATTTAGATCTATATATATTCATGGAATATTCATCTATTTCAATGACAATATATATTTAGATTTATATATATTCATAGAAAATATATATATTTAGATCTAAACCTTTATATATATATATATATATATATATATATATATATATAAGGTTTAGATCTAAATGAGATGTCATTGAAATAGATGAATATTTTGTCTATCAAACTTATATATATATATATATATATATATATATATATATATATATATATATATATATATATATATATATATATATATATATATATATATAAGTTTGACAAAATATTCATCTATTTCAATGACATCTCATTTAGATCTAAACCTTTAAAACATATATATATATATATATATCCTATTGTGAGACAATCTACATTTCATTATTTAGAATTGTACATTAGACATCATGTTGCATTGGGTGTTCCCACCTACCAGTTGTTCTAGGTAGCTAGACATTTCATGTAGGAATGGGTTTCCTTTGTGTCATGAAGGGATTTATGGAAGTGTAATTTCTTCATGGTTGGGTGGAAAAGTGCTTGATCCATGTCCCATCTCTCGGCTCATAGGAGAACCACTTGGTTGGGGTGACTTGAGAGTGTATTGATTTATTTATACTTGTACGTAATCATTGTAACTTGTATGTGGATGTTTTTTGAAATTAATGTCAATGGACTTTGTATATTATTTTATAGTGCTTTCACCTAGATTGAGTTTGAGATTTTGAGTGATTTAATTATTTTTATTGATCATATTTATGAGATTTATCTTTTTCTTGTAATATTTTAAGTGAGCAGATTAATTACATCATTTTACTTTTGATTATTTGTGATGTTGAAATTTAAATAGATTATTTAATTTATTTAATTTGATGTTGGTTTAAGTGGCTTTACATTACGCATGCCTATTATCTATGATTATATCTTACATAGGTTACTTCATATGTTATACACTTGACATAGTTTTCCTAACACATTGAGTCCATTCGCTACTATGACATGTTTAGATTGATTGTTTATGATTTACTTTATGTACTTCCTTAAGTGTCTTATCTTGATTGTTAGAGATTTTGAATATGCTCTTTTTCTTACATCCTCTATACATATTTATGTTTTCTTTGACATTTTCATAATGTCATTATTTGTTGTATAGACATTTTAATATATCATTATTGCTTTCATGGACATTTTACTAAGTTGTATCCCTTTGATTGTGTTGTATTTGAACATACCCCTTATTCATAGTCTCTTTGCACCATTCCTTGTTGACTTGATTTGAGTGATCTTGTGTATGTGCTTGTTTTCTTGTTGAGCTTGTATTTGTACTGTTTAGACATTGGCATGATCTTTATCATACATCTTAGGCTTGCATGTGATCACACTTGTTATATTCACTTCTATGATACATTTATCTAGACATGTTTATTTTATATGTTACATGGTTATATTCACACATTTTATAGTTGTCTTACCCTTTTGAGGTGAGGCAGCTCCTAGTTCCTATTTTTGCCTCACCTCAAAAGGGGGAATATTAGTGCGGGCATGCTTGGGAACCATGTTCTCCACACTTGGCATAGTTCTCATATTCAATGGGGGTATCCTTTAGAAGCATGTTCTCTACACTCATTTAGTATTTAGTACTTATATTAGTTTACAAATTCAGTGGGGGCATGTCATATGGACATAGATTCTACTCATTCATAATTTTTAAATTCAGTGGGGGTATGTTTGGGAAGCATGTTCTCCACATTTATTTAATTTATGTTACTTATATCAATTCATTGATTTAGTAGGGGAATGCTTTGAAATCATTTTCTTTATACCTATTCAGTATTCAAAATCTCTAATTTATAGTGGAGGCATGTTTTGGAAACATGTCCTCCATATTGGTACCTAAATCAATTTTCAGATTTCTCCATATATAGTGGGGGCATGCTTTGGAAGCATGTACTCCACACTTACATAGTTATATTAATTGGCCAAAACACTCAATTATATGATTTAAATTCATAGTTGTGGTAGAATTCTATACATTGGTACCATTTTTATACATAGTTTTAGCATGAGACATATCTAAGGTGTATATGTTATGTAACATGTGCCTAATATTGAAAGTTATAAATAAATTTTAAATTCTAAAACTATTTCACATACTGAAACCCCACAAATTTTTATGGACCATATTGAGGCAATCTACTCTAATAGTTGGCTCACCTTTTGGTATGGTTGAGGTGATCAAATCATTCAATCTTTCCAATTTTTAGGTTTGGACTTAATCATCTAGCCTCACTAGGTTATAAGTATCATTTGGATACATAGTTGAGCTAATCTCAACTTTTGGGTGCTAACTCATTTTAGCTCCAAATTTGGGGTCTCTCTCTCTCTCTCTCTCTCTCTCTCTCTCTCTCTCTCTCTCTCTCTCTCTCTCTCTCTCTCTCTCTCTCTCTCTTCTCTCTCTCTCTCTCTCTCTCTCTCTCTCTCTGTGTGTGTGTGTGTGTGTGTGTGTGTGTGTGTGTGTGTGTGTGTGTGTGTGTGTGTGTGTGTGTGTGTGTGTGTGTATACACTTTAAATATTTATATATATTTATCTAAATATTAGTTTCAGAGCTTTACAATGATACATTTTTACAAAATAACTTATCAATAGGTAAGGTGATTACATCAACACACATGTGTACTCTTAAACCTTGCTATTTCATTTCAATCTCTTTCAATTATTTTTAACCCAAATTATATGCATTTATTTTATATTATAACATGTTCTTGGTTGCATGTTAGTCACTAGTAAAACACTCAAATTTAACTCAATTAAATACAAGGTATGCATACACACCTAGGTACTTATTCCTTTAGTTTAAAATAGTAATTTCATTAATAGATTAAAGGGGGTTAAATTTAGATGATATTTTATGATTATGTATCACCTTGGTCTTGTACACTTGGAAAACTCAGACCTTATTTTTTTATTAGTTATACACTCTCCTTAATTTTTCAAGCCTCACATCTTCTCTATCTTGTGCCCCTTGGCCTATTTTTAGTCTGACCAGTCTTATATTTATGACACAAACATTTTATTTTTCCTAAAATGCTTAAAATGTAATTATATTACACCTCTACAAGTTTTGAGCTTGCACCTATTTTATTACTCCATTAACACTAATGTCTAGGATAGATAGTAGTGTTGATGTTACTATCCTACCCTGACACAAGTGTTTAGTACCCTAAAGTCTTCTAATTTACAATGAAACATGATCCAATTGTTAGCCTAAGTTATTTAATGTGAGTTATTACTCTAAATATATTGATATAAATACAAGATCAACCCTCATTCATTTTTCACCTAGAAAAAATACTAAAGAGACCAAGGTACTTATCAAAATCAATATATTAAACATTTAATTAAATAAAGCTTCCCTGTTTATTCTTATTTCCAAACCATTTATAAGGACTACACATCTATAGGTTTGGACTACTAAATAAGAAGCCCAAGAGCCTGATTTGACAAGTTATAAGATAGGTCATTATTGTACTTTATTTATACACATTACATGATTCACATATAAACTAACACATAGGGGATAAATACATCATTCTGAGGTCCTCTTCATAGTATTGGCTATGTAGGTAGTACCCTTTAATAGAAAGGTCATTAGGGTCAACTAAACACCATGTGCCCACCAACCCATTTTTCCCCAAGGCCACATTAAAGATGGAAAGCTAAGGTTTTTTCTATTTCATAAGAAGTGACTGCTCATGACCCATATTTGAATGCACCAAAGTAAAGGTGAATAAATACCCAAAATCATCTAGGTGGTCCCATCTTATTTCAAGATATATTCCATATAGTACACTATCATCAGACTTAAATAGTAGCATTAACATAACCTTCTAAGGTTGATGCAACTATCTAGATAGCCAGAGATACCAAATCTAAAATCTAAAAACTATTCCATAACTATCTTCCCACATACTTTCAGCATGTTCCAGATCCAAAACTACATTAGCATCAGAATAAGCTAAGTACTTCTCTTCTTTTTCATTTCCATATCTAACATAGTTTTACTTTCCATATTTAGACTATCTCAGCATAATAAATTTAGTGTAATATTATATCTAAGTTTATAATTTAATTAGCCTACTATAGATTTGATTATCACCCTTGTACCATTTCATTTCTATATTCTTAACCCTAAGCTATAAAGCGAAAACACAAATATTTTCATTTTAAGGTTAAAAATTATTATTCTTGAGTGATTGAAGGCATCTCACCATGTTATGTCTATTGATTCTAGTCTAACACTTAAAACTTAAGTATGCACGCCTTATGTGCTAAATATTTGCTAAGCTGGTGTCTTTTGAAACTAAAGATTATTTGTCTCTGTGGACAACATCAAATTGGAACATTTTTACTATACTTAAAGTTCTTTAAAAAAAATTAAGCTTCAACACTTGTCTCAAATTAGACACAACCTTTTTACATTTTTTTATCAAATTCAACCATAATGTGGTGATCAAGTAGTTGATTCACTAAAATATATTTTTGGTCAAGTTGGAAACATATAGGATGTTAGTCATTGTACATTCATGAGTGACAAGTGGTAAGGAAATATCTCTAATACCATAGACACTATATTATGTATCATCTCTAACAGATATATTACCACTAGAAGATGAAGGATTCAAATTGGTGAACCAATCATTTCATCATGTCATGTGCCTTGTAGCACCAAAATCCATGTATGAAACTAAATTTTGAGAAGAGACTTCCTCATTTATCTATGTAGCATAGACAAATTCCTCATCTAAAGGACCATTATCTTCAACAACATTCCCATGGTGTTGTGAATAATAATTTAGTTTCCAAGTATGTGTGGATGATGATTTTTTCTTATTTTATTTTTATGTAGATTACTATAAATTAGGCTTCCTATTATTAGATGAGCCTCGTGTAAATTCATTTTACCAATAATGTTTCATTTCATAGCCTTTTCTTCCATAGATTAGACATCTCTTATTGGAATAAGGTTTTTTCCCTTATTAGTTATGATGATTTCTCTACTTAGGGGAATTTTTTGAAGGCATCATGGGCCTATTTCCTTTCTGATGTGATTACATGGCATGTTATTTTTTATCTAAGTTTGTTTCATGCATGTATTCTTCCTACTACAGCATATTAACCAATTTTTCAAAAGATGGTCTATTCCCTATGATATTGAGAGAAGACACAAATATTTTATAATAAAGTGGTAATGCTCTCAATACAATTAGCACAAGGGAGTTATCTAACACTTTTTTCCCCAATTTTAGGAGTGAGGCATGCAATGTTTCAACACAAAAAATGAATCATTCAACCTTTTCACATATTTTCAACTTGAAATTATGAAGTTTATTTTGTAAATTAATATTATATTTTGATTATCCACTTCATAGATAGTACTGAGCCTATCCTTGATGTATTTGGTTATAGTATCATCTCAAATATGAGGTTGAACCTCATCCAATACCTGAAACATAATAATTATTTTTTCCTTCCAGTTCACTTTGTCAAAATTTTGCTATTATTCAGTATATGATCCATGTCATGAATATGTGACACCAATAACTATCTAAAGGTCTTTAAACTCTAGATGAGTTTTCACATTGGTTCTCCAAGTAGAGTAGTTATCACCACAAAGAAGCTAGGTATATGGTAAAATAAACTGTGGTCCATATCTAGCCATTTATGAAAAATATATGTGGGATGTGGTTTGGTTATTTATCACTCCAAAAGTTTCCCCTTTATATATACAATCATTTTGATATACCAAACCTCTCACTATGTGCACCCTTCCTATATTCTCATCGATATATGGAAGAATCACATCATTTCTATATATTTGGTGGTACATGAAAGAGATGTTAACACATGTAAAATTAGATTGGTATGTGGTACATAGTACTTGAAATGGATTCATCCTATCAATGACACTTAGAATAAATCCCTTATATGTGGCAATAACTTTCATATATACTTGGATTTTCCAACTATTAGGATTTATGTCAAATGATAGTGGTGAATGGGAAATAGAGGGAATGGTAAATGAAATTATTTTAACATTATTTATCCCTAAATATTTATAGGGATGATTCCATAGACATCTTTATTGTAGTTATATTAAGTTTTAGGTGCAATATTTCAAGTGTGATGGCATCACTCATAAACTTGAACTAGAGGCACCATATATACCAAATGTTATAATATGAGATTTGAAATCTTATCATTTATACTTGTTTTATATTTTTAAAATCAAAAAATAATTAAATACACATTTTATAATGGTTTAAATCAAAATAAATCAAATAATAATTTAGTACAAATATTACAAAAGGTGAAAAATTTTCAAGATCTAACTCTTCTTAGTTTGTGACTTATGCAATTAATTCTATTTTCCAGGAACTATAGTCATGGGATGGGGAAAAATGGAAATTTGATGAGGTTTTTGTAAAAATATTATTTTCCATGTAGTGTATTATTGTTATCCAAAGTGTGTGATAATTTTTTAAATCTTAACTCCCGGTTTGGCCCATATATAATTAACTATGTTTTTTTGGGTAAACTTTAGGTAAAAATTTTGAAATGTTCTAAAGTTGAATTTT
Organism: Torreya grandis; assembly: GCA_037957365.1. Lineage (NCBI taxonomy): Eukaryota > Viridiplantae > Streptophyta > Pinopsida > Cupressales > Taxaceae > Torreya > Torreya grandis. The sequence continues at coordinate 4,363,666 of JARHVA010000727.1, read as the reverse complement.
TAATAAAAATTTTAAAATATTATTAAATATATATATAACTCAATACTAATATTTTATTAGATAAAGGGTATATAAAAACATGGGCCAATTAGAGAGCACATGTGGCTTCAAATTTTTGTAATCTTGATTGGATAGCATGGCTTCACCTTGAATGGTTGTAAATGATTTATTTTAACTAGATTTTTACTATTTTGTATGAAAAATGATCTACCAGGTTGGCCACTTCTTTCAATTCTAAAAAACTAAATTTTGATGCACTTTATATGTATATGGTGTTGGAATAATAAATAGAATTCCTATTTATTTTTATGGTGCCTAGGATGGGTTATAACATCATGAGTTTCAATGCCTTCTTTAGCCTTTTTCTTAAAATAATAATGATTTATTCTCCTATCAATGGAACACCCTTTGACTTAGGAAATGGTTGGTTTTGTCTTCAAGTGAATGGATCTCCATGCTTTTGTTTCTTCTGATGGATATCACACCTTCTCTTTTTATCTTTTTTTTCCCAAACAAAAATGTTATGTTTGAATTCTTCTCTCTCCAATTCCATTGCTCTCACTAAGATAAATAATATAAGGTAAAAAATCTACACTTTTATATAATACTGACAAGAAGAGAAAAAGGAAAAAAAATGTGCCACTAATGGAGTGTTCACAAAGAGAGGTTGAGTGCCTAAGGCTCCTCTATATTATTCTCTCATTTCTACTATTTTTTCCTTTTTGGATATGAGCCCTCTTAGAATCATACTCTGATACCAAATATCAATTAGTTTAATATAGCATGATTCCCATTACAATATAATAGAGGAAAGTTCCATAATTTAATCAATATTATAGTTTAATAGTAGCTCATTTATGGAAGGAGTTTAATCTATCAATAACTAATCATAATATTTTCTACATGATCTATGGACAAGATCTCAACCAAAAATATCCTGCAGGTTTATATGATACCTAAAATATGTTGGGCCTCAAACCCTTTAGTAGAGTATTCACTCCAACATGACATCCACCTAGGTGTGAGAGGATATTTTTGGCAACTGGTTAGCCTAAGGGTTTTTTAAACCAGCTAGAGGTTGCATTGCAAATCTTATACCAACTAGTAGGAAGCTAACCATCTCCCATATTTTTAGGGCTTCATCAAAGATTTTAAGATACATGGTAATTACAACATAGAGTTCATAGAGTTATGTATCTAGTAGTTATGATGATAGAGATCCAAATCAACACTTAGTGTGCAACTCCCACACTGGAAAAGATGTTCTTAAAGGCTTATATAAGGAGCTTGATCCAAAAGAGGAAGGAGGTGAATAAATTTAGATAAGATCTGGTAGAATGACTTTGAATCTTTGATCTATAAACATTTCTTCAATGGCCATTAAATCTTAGAAATGGTATGGAGGCCACTCTTGCTCCAATTGTATGTGTCCAAGATCATTTGTGAGCCTCTGGGTTATTAAGTATTATGATGTGAATATATACTCTGCTATGGACTTTGAACAGTAATAAATGATGTCACATTAAATGTGTTATGTGTCTAGTCTTATGTATCTTATAGTATTACTAATTAGATGTGTAAGTTTATAATATCAACACTTTTGATTAGTTAAGTGAATTGGTGTTTATACATTTTACTAGTTTTTCTACTTTAATGGACTCTCTAAAATTTTAGTGATGTCATCATCATATTGTATGGAGGATGAGTATAGTTCTATGTTAGTAACCCAATCCATGTTTAAATTACATCTAGTTAGTATAATTAAAATCAATAGTATGATCCTCCAAACACTTATAAAACCCCAAAGTTAATCTAAGAGAGGCATGCACCTATGGATCTGCCTAAAGTTTTCATTGAATTACTTAAGTCCCCTTAATGAAGCCTCATACCATGGAACAACTAACCCAATGAGGGCCCTATTTCCTTCTAATCTACACTTTGGGTGAGTGAATAAGGCATGTTCCTTATGTGTATTGATGTTATCATAGTTGAGTGTTTAAATGTTGAGTGTAAAGATAGTATCCCATGCTTATGTTTGGTTATAGTAAATCGAGACCCCTAGACTTATTTCAACATTTTTATTCCATCACCAAGACTCATGTTGAATTTTGTTACTACAATGGTATGATAAAATGATGTACTAACTCTCTCTCAAAAACATTGAGTGTTGGCTACAACAAGTGATATATAGTTTTGCATTAAATCATCCAACCTACAGAGGATAAAATCCAAGAAAATGGGTTCAGGATAACCTATATGATGCTTTGTATGAGGTCTTTTTTGTGAGTTACCTAATCATGAGTATAGGTGGCTGGTGTGATCATAGGAATATAAAAAGGGAGGTTAGTAGAGTGTTAGTTCAAGTAAACAAAATTCAATAAAAAGACACTAACACTAACACTTACAAGAAGGAAGGTCAATGTAGTGTTAGTTCAAGTAAAAAAAACTCAATAAAAACACACTAAAATTAACACTTACAAGTCTAGATCATATTGGTGAGCTTAGTTAAATAAATAAAATGAAAATCACAACTAAAATTCAAAAGACACATAATCCTTTACCTTCCTTTGGATCTCCAAATGCATTGTTGAGTGGCCTGCTTGGTTTGTGGTCAAAGAGTCTTTGGTAATGGAGTTTGTGTAGCTCCCTCTCTCCTTCGTACCATTGTGGCTTATGTTGGATTGGTGTAGCTTAGCTCAATATTTTAGCATTATATCATTATTGATATGAATCTTATGCAATAAAACCTACATTATAACTCTACAATATCTAAGCGTATGATTCAATAGGCAATGGCTTGTATTTATATGCTTATTAACTAACCCCAACCCAAGGTGAGTCAAGGTGGAGTTTAAACATGGAATGAGTTCAAACATAACCAAAATGAATTAATACTAACCCTAATAGAGTTAATAGTTATCAATTAATCATTATTTTCAATGAATAGGTATGGGCCTCCAAAATGATACATTTTAAGATATTTTCAAAGAGCTTGACAACTCACAAAAGGCAATGATGAAAGGATATGATATTTCATATTTTAAATTCCTTTTTATGATATTCATTAATTATACATGGATAACTCAACCAGGCATTAAATTTGGTTTAGTTTGTTAATTAATTCTGATTATCTATTAGTTCTTTCAATATTTGATATGTTTTCATGTGCCCCACTTAATAGGTCCATAGGCCAAATTGATTGTTGTGATGCCACAGAATGCTTAGGAATGAATCTCTAAGAGGTTATGGTTGCATATAATAGAATACCCCTATTAGGTATGTCTCAATGTGAATAAAATCATTAGTTAATGATGCATGAACAAATTTGGGATGTTTAATTATTTTTAGGTTTAGTTTGTGATCATAGGAATCCAAGAAGGGAGGTTAGTAAAGTGTTAGTTCAAGTAAACAAAACTTAATAAAAACACACTAACACTAACACTTACAAGTCTAGATCTTAGGTCTGAGCCTAATTAAATAAACCAAATGAAAATCACAACTAAAATTCCAAAGACACACAATCCTTTACCTTCTTTGGGAGCTCTAAATGCATTTTTGAGTGGCTTACTTAGTTTGTGCTCAATGATTCTTTGGTAATAGAATTTGTGTAGCTCCCTCTCTCATTGGCACTATTATAGCTTGTGTTGGCTTGGTGTAGCTTGGGTCAATATTTTGGAATTGTAACATTATTGATATGAATATTATACAACAAAACTTGTATTATAACTCTACAATATCTAAGCTTATGATTCAATAGGAAATGGATTATATTTATAGGCTTATGAACTAACCCTGACCCAAGGTGAGTTAAGGTGGATTTTAAACATGGAATGAGTTACAACCTAACATAAGTGAGTTAAGACTAACCCTATTATAGTTAATAATTATCAATTAATCATGATTTATAATGAATATGCATGGGTCTCCAAAATGAGATAGTTTAAGATATTTCCAAAGAGCTTGACAACTCATAAAAGGTAATGATGAAAGGCTAGGATATTTCATATTTTTGAATTTACTTTTTATGATATTCATTAATTACATGTGGATAATTCAACTAGGCATTTAATTTGGTTTATATTGTTAATTAATTTTGATTAGCCATTTAGTTATTTCAAGATTTGATATGTGTTCATGTGCCCCACTTAATAGGTCTATAGGCCAAATTAACTATTGTGATGCCGCATTATGCTTAGGAATGAATCCATGAGAGGTTATGGTTACATATGATAAAATACCCTTATTAGGGATGTCTTAATATGATTTATATCTTTGATGAATTATCCATAATAAAAGATGGGATGTTTAGTAATTCCTAGGCTTAATTTGAAATAGTTTGTAAGAATCAGTCTGAAGTCTACTCAAAATTTAGTTGTGGCTAGTTTTAGGTGTCTAGAGTTTACCCCTATTTTATAAGGTGTTGCAAGATATAGGCATAGTAATATATTCTCAAATAATAAAATAGGCCAAAAAGAGGATAATGATTGACGAAAAATATCCAAATAATGTTTGGAAAGCCTATAATATTACCCCCTTGATGGAATGACTAAAACATATGATTGATGGACAGTCCCTCCAAAAAAAACAATAAAAAGAATGAAATTAACCCATGGATGAGATTAATCCAATCGATAAAATGCTTGCCTAAATTGATTTAAAAAGTATTGATTTGCCCAAAGATGGTTATAATTACCAACAAAGTTTGAGATACTAATTTAACCAAAGGCAATTATAATCAATAACATAGCCATATGCCCCAGTTAGGGGTGATGTGTCAAAATAATTATTTACCCATAAGTAGTTATAATCATTAAGATGACCTAGAATAAAAAATTATTTTTTGATTATACCCCAGTAGGGTAGATTGGAAATCATAACTCAAGGATATAATCTATTGCATAGATTAAAAATGAGTGGGCACAAACATAGATTCAATGATCTAATGACTGAAGAAGCCATAAACAACTAGGCATACAAAGATGTGAATATAAGAATAATAGGTATTGATCAATGTGAATGTTTCAATTGTACCTACCAATGTAGAGATGTTCATCCTTATTAGCATTAATACAACTAGAATGGTCAATGGATTGGTTTGATCATGGGTGGGAGGATTTACCAAGGTTACCAAGGAGAAACTTTTGTGGATCCATTACTTGTAAGACTTTATGAGCTAAGTTTTGCTATATCACATGATGATAGGCATCATGATAAAAAAATTGTGATAACTTAGCTGAAATATGCATAAGGACTAACTTCTGATCCAATAAACAATTAAAAACAATGCACTAATGATAAAAACTATGATGATAATGTTGACATATGAATATGGATAGACTTAAGAATAATACACAAGGAATCACCCAATGAATGCATATAGATTGAACCGAGTCACAATACTAACAACAAAAAAACATGCAAGCAAAAAAATAAATAACTAAGCAAACAAACACACAAAAATATTGAAAGTAAAATCAAAATAAATTATCCTAACAATGGATTTGCCCCAGTAGGGTAGATCGAGGATGACTAACTAGCCTTAAATAGGATAAATGTTTTTGGATTTTGAAATTTTTGAATGTTTTTAAAAGTTTGAGATATCTTAACTTGTTAGAGATTGACAAGATACCACTCACAAAATGGTGAGAGTGTATGTAAAAGGGGTACTAAGCTAACCTCAAAGTGAATCAAGCATGACCTATATAGTCCCATTAAGACCTAGTCAATTCATAGTAATTCCATCCACATAAAATGTGGGGAGAATTGACTAGGTCACAAGTTCTAAAAATTAAGGAAAATGACCAGGAAAATGAGAATAGTAATGACAAGGTAATGCATCAATCCATGGTAAAGGTGTTATTCCTAATTTTTCCATAGTTGGTTATAATTAGGAAATAATGGCATAGGTTTATGGTACTAATTTTCCCATAAGCAGTTATAATTAGTAACACAAGGTGGACTATTGATTTTCCCATAGGTGGTTATAATCAATAGCACCAGTCAAATGTGAATGAAAGATAACTTACCAGATCCACTATCACACTACTTTCATAAATTATCATTTAAACAAATAATAATAAAACTTCTAAAACTAGATTAGAATACCCTCGTAGAAGGTGAAAGAAGAACCATGATCAAAAGGTTCAGGTAAGATGGCTAAAAATAGGATTTGGGATAATAGGGATGGTATGATAAAATGATATATGGTATGGAATTATATAGGACAATGATGGAAATTTTCTATAATGGTAAGAAGGTTGCCCCCAAGTGACCAAATAAGTTAAATGGTAGGGTATGAAACAATGGTAAGAGGAATGGAAAATGGCAAAGGTAAAGTAAAGGCAAAGCAAATAGAAAAGGTACAATTTTTATCCAATAGAAAGGTATGAAATATGATTTTATCCAGGTAAAAGGTTATGTTGTTCTTGTTGATGTGGAGATGCATGTCTTGATCAGCATGTGGTACAACTAGAATGATCAATCATGTAAATTACTAACCCATACCTCTTATAAATAGTTACTTTTTTAATAACCCATTATAGATTTGGATGCCAATAATATTTTTATGAACTTTGTTGGTTGTTGATTCTATTTCCTTCAAACATCAAGACAAGATATTTTTATAGCCTCTACAAAAGAAAGTATGGCTAGGGATGGTAAATATGGATAAATAGTGGATGATAGTTTTGATTTGAAAATGTAATGGTGGATGATAATGGAATGTATAATGGTCAAGAAATAAATGAATATATATATTTTTTAGCACACACAATGTTGTTGATTCTAGATTCAACATAACTTTGGATGTGGTAGGGATGGAGACTTCTAAATATTCTCTCAATAGGACAACTAAATTTTGTTGTTGTTTAGGTTTGAGAGTATCTACCATATTATTATGTTGTAGAGTGGAAATTATATTGATGTCATCTTTGATAATGTCTTCATCAATCAATAAAGAACTATTTTACTCAACTATTAGCACCTCAAAGAGGTTTTCACCAATGAAGTTGTCTTGATTATCCCATAGCACCTTCGAGAAGGTTTCACTAAGGAATGTTGACTTTTGACTTTGATTGTATTGTAGCACCTTTGGAAAGGTTTCACTAGAATATGTTGAGTTTGAACTTTGATTGTCCCCTAGTGCCTCCATAAAGGTTTCACTAGGAGATTGTTCTTCTTCTACATGAATTTGGTCGTGGCCTCCCTGATATTCTAAAACTGATATGTCACCATGGATGCATTTCAACAAAGTATGACTCTATCATTCCTAATTAACAATTATGGGAGGTAAAATGTCAATATAATGGCTAGGTCAATTGGTGGTAATGCCATGTGAAATGGTAATGGCATAGGAAGAGGAAACACAATCCTCATAAAAGATATTAGGATAAATTATGTAAAAAATAAAGTAATCATCCTCAAAAAATTTGGAAGGATCACAAATGTATTCAAACTAATTTGTAAGGCATGTGTAACCAATGTTGTAATAGCCATGAACATATTATGATTCTAAATTTGATTCTGACTCAAAACACTCTAAATCTGATGTTGAGACTGACATTGATTCTACTCTTGATGTTAAATCTGATGTCAATTCAAAAATAGAACATAACTTCAATGTTTATTCTTTATCTAGTGTGGATGATGTTATAATGATTTTTTTTAAATGTTTAGTATGGGACAAGTAATGGCTTTTGATGGCATAATGGGCTCTATAGAGACTGGTTTGTCAAAGTGATATTCCTCAATGAGTGGAAAAAGGTCAAGAGATAACTCCATAGATATTGGATTATTAAGGGGAGGCTCTTTAAAAATAGGCATATGGTCATGATAATGATTTACCCAAAGGTAGTTAAAATCATTATGAAGTGACTCAGTAAATATTGGCTTGTCAAATTTAGACTCCTTAATAACAAGTATAGGATTAAAAGATGATTCATCAAAGTTTGAATTGTCACAAATGGTTGGTTTAACAAAAACATCATGGATTGGTTGGTTCTCTTGGCCTTAGTTTACAATCAATTGTAAAATACTAGTTTTGAACATATCTTGGTCTTCGAATGATTGGCTCAGTTGGAGAGGTATTGATTGGCTTGGTTTTATCTCTAAAATCATCAAGGGTTCTCTAAAGTGGGAAATAGTTATAAATAGATGAGGAATGGTTTTTCACTGAGTAATGATAGGCTTATTCATGATAAGCTTAACAAAAGTTGGTTGATGGCCTAAGATAGTAACTGTAACCCATCTAGTTATGATTAGACAAATTTGTTAGGATAATGAGATACCATACCTTAAAGGGTTGGGAATGGTAATGGTATGTCATTATAGAGCTTGATTTTTTTCACAAGCCAAAGGATGAGGTCATAGTATATAAATGGTAGGGCATTTTGGATCTTGGTTACTCGCACAAGCCAAAGGATGAGATCTTGGTATAGAAATGGTAGGGCATTATGGAGCTTGATTGCTAGCACAATCCAAAGGATGAGGTCCTGATATAGAAATGGTAGTGAATTATGGAGATAAATTTCTCGAACAAGCCAAAGGATGAGGTCCTAGTATAGAAATGGTAGGTCATTGTGGAGCTTCATTGCTTGCACAAACTAAAGGATGAGGTCATAGAATGGTAATGGTAGGGAATTGTTGAGTTTGGTTTCTTGCATAATCTAAAGGATGAGGTCTTGGTATATAAATGATAGGGTGTTGTATATCTTGGTTTCTCACACAAGCTAAAGGATGAGGTCATGGATTACAAATGGAAATCATTAGACCTTGTGGAGTTTGGTTACTCATACAACCTAAAGGAGAGTTAATGGTGAGGGATCAGGTGTAGGAAGTCATGAAAGGGAGAACATCATATGTCAACTAGCTAGAAGAAAGGATCACCACACACTATGCTTGAGGATCTTATTTTTGTTCCCCATATTAAGTACTATAAGGAGGATAAGGATTTGTCTCACAAACCACTTCTTCACCATAGGGGTCTTGAATAAAGTCAATTTTTATAGCCATTTTATCATAACTTGGATTATACATGACTCCATTATAAGTGTAATGAGACCTATCTACATCAATAGTGAAATATTTGCAAAAAGTCCTAGAGTTCTAAAAAATCTAAAAAATAATGTCCAAAGGAAAAATGGTCCAAACATAGTCTAACTTAGTCGAAAGGTTGAGATGTATCTCCAAAATGGTATGTTGTAAAACTTGGTATAAAATAGTATAACATCACATGTCTAATTTTAAATGTCTTACACAAATGATCAAGTGGCTAAATAAAAACCAAAATGCCAAAATCTAGGTATAAACTATTCCAAACAAGTCTAATCTAAGAAAATAAAAATTTGATCAGTCTTTTAGACAAATGTGGCATCAAAATCTAGGCTCAAAATAGGTATGTGCTAGGACTTTTGGCAAAACAATCACAAAATCTAGACTTTAAAATCAAGGGTATGATTTAATATAACAAATATAAAACACTTTGGTATGGACTAGGCATTTGAACTTAGACATGGACTTGGTCAATCAGCATAAGGCATGAAACAAAAGGCATAAATAAGATAGGATATTTCTCCCAAATAAAGGCAAAAACAAATAGTTGTCTAATTGGGTAAATAATTAACCTAAGTTACACAACCCAAAAGAAAAAGATCAGTGTCTAAGTCCAAATTACACAAGGAATAAACAAAAATAAATCAATGTTTGGATTTGAACTTGTCAATGGTTAATTGAAAACTCAACTTAGTAAACTAGGCTTCTTTGATCAAACAACAAGCTAAACAAAGGTGAATGGCATAATATCACTAGACAAAGATTTAAAAGACACACATGGATCGGTTCCAAATTTAAACTCAAATCAAAACAAGTTATGAAATGATTTGATTATCATAATTATGTTATCTCACTATAAATATATGATCGATGGTTTGTTTCAATATTCCAAGGTACAAAACTTGAAATAGATTGGGCAGCATAACGTTACCCTTTCCAATCAAGTAACACACACACAAATATTTTTCAAAAATACTAAGGCAAAAGTATGGTATTAAACAGATGGAATAAAACCTCTTCAAATAATAGATTAATGTGGACACAAATCTCATTTTGATGTAGGAGGATAAACACATAGATTTAGACTCAATAATATCAAGCAAGTAAAGGAAAAGATAAAATACAACTAAGTATAATGTCTAAATCCCTAAAATTTACAAGGTTGCATCGTATCACTAAATTCCATCTATATACATAATCTTGGGAGAATTTTAAGAGTTAATCCAAAAATAAAATCACATGAAGTAGTAGTGTTTTTACACCCCCTTCTCTCAAGAGATTTTATGGTGATATGAAACTTTGGGCTTCTCACCCTGCATCAATAATATGTCCACAGCAAGTGAGGTTATTATAAAACTAAATTTTTGAACTTATATATGGTTTCAAGTGTGGTTAATACTAGAGATGCCCAAAATCAATTGAATTCATATTTACTAACTTAATATGCAATGTTTTATTCCTTTGTATAGTGATTCCATCTATTTACTTTTTAGTTTAATCCCTTGGTTATCCATACCTAACTTGAGTTTTCATTACGATTAGAGAGGATAGCCACTTAGTCCCATGGAAATCATAAAATTTGTGTCATGATTTATATACCCCATCATGGATTAGGGTTGGTATGATATTGGGAGATGAAACCCAAGGTTAACACACCTCTAAATAACTCATGAGGAAGTTATGAACTGCCACTCAAAATCCAAATTGCATAAAAATAAATGATTAGTGAAAAGACTTTAAGGTCACATTTAGATCACTAAAACCATATAGATTTGAGGAGAGCCTTAACTACATGTTTTTTATGATTTTTTATAAGGTAAAAATGCAAATAAAGATCACTTTGGTCACCTAAGTTCCCTAAATGGGATGGGAGAGAGCATACATGCATTAATCATTTTTAAAAAATAAGCAACTTTGAAAGAACAAGCATAAAACAAAACACTCTTAAGAGTATGTAATATAAGTGTAAGTGTTTAGTTTAATGCACCAAAGTGAAATGTTTATAAAATTTGGCCCCTTGAAATTTGTTAAAAACTTATAAAACTTTCATAAAATGACTAAACATAAACACCAAATTCCTTTCAAGCACTAAAATGAAATGTTTAAGACTTAACTAAATTCCTTTTAGGCACCAAAATGAAATGTTCAAGACTTATCACTTGTAATTTTATCTCTCTTTCCCACTTTGGTCCTAAAAATTTTAGAGGGTTTTTGCCTACCTTGAATCACTTTCATGAATGATAAAATAATATTTGTAAACAATCTCTTGATTTTCTCTATTTTTGTTACACAAAGACCAATGTTGGTCTATAGAGACCAATGCTAGTTAGAAACGAACCAATGCCAGTTGTAATAGAACTAATTTATGTCAACTTAAAATTGATGTCAGTTACCTATAAACCCATATTCAAAAAAAATTGATTTTAAAAATGTCTTTTATCCCAAAATAATCATAAGAATAAAATAAGTATCTAGAACCTACAAGAAAGGAACCAGACAGAGACATTTCCAGTTCTAAAACCAAGAATGATAACCTGCAACTTTCAAGGAAATTCAAACACCAAGTTTTTTTTCCATGTTATACCTTATACAAGGACCAATTATAGTTAGGATAGTACCAAGGCTATTTATTAGAGGACCGATGCTAGTTAGGAAAAACTGATATCAGTCTCTGTGTAATTTGTGTAACACTAAAAAATAGAATACATAAAAAAAAGTAAAAACTCAAATTTTTAAGATGATCAAGCATTCATTTAAAAAAATAAGAGCTAAAATTTGGTCTCCTTGGTATGTGTGATGGTTTAGGTCCCACCAGGCATGTCATTTGTGATCATATAAATCCAATATGGGAGGTTAGTAGAGTGTTAGTTCAAGTAAACAAAACTCAATAAAAACACACTAACACTTACAATCCTAGATCTTAGGGGTGAGCCTGGTTAAATAAATCAAATGAAAAACACAACTAAAATACAAAATACACATAATACTTTACCTTCCTTTAGAGATCCAAATGCATTGTTGAGTGACTTTCTTGGTTTGTGCTCAAAGATTCTTTGGCAATGGAGTTTGTGTAGCTCCCTATCTCCTTGGAACCATTATGGCTTGTGTTGGCTTGGTGTAGATTGGCTCAATATTTTATCATTATAAAATTATTTATATGAATCTCACCCAAAAAAAATTGCAATATATCTCTATAATATCCAAGCTTAAAATATAATAGGCAATGGTTTGTATTTATATGTTTATGAACTAACCCCAACCAAAGGTGAGTCAAGGTGGAGTTTAAACATGGAATGAATTAAAACCTAACCTATGTGAGTCAATACTAACCCTATTAGAGTTAATAATTATAAATTAATCATGATTTATAATTAATAGGCATGGGTCTCCAAAATGAAATATTTTAGGATATTTCCAAAGAGCTTGACAACTCATAAAAGGCAATGATGAAAGGGTAGGATATTTCATATTTTTGAATTTTCTTTTTATGATATTTATTAATTACACATGGATAATTCAAATAGGAATTTAATTTGGTTTAGTTTTTTAATTAATTTTGATTATCCATTTAGTTCTTTCAAGATTTTATATTTGCTCATGTGCCCCACTTAATAGGTCCATAGGCCAAATTGACTGTTGTGATGTCATAGGATGCTTAGGAATGAATCTGTGAGAGGTTATGGTTGCATACAATAGAATACCCCTATTAGGGATGTTTCAACATGATTCATATCTTTGATTAATTATGCATGAGCAAATTTTAGATGTTCAATTATTCCTAGGCTTAATTTTTTATCATAGGAATGCAAGAAGGGAGGTTAGCAGAGTGTTAGTTCAAGTAAAAAAACTCAATAAAAAGACACTAACACTAACACTTACAAGCCTAGATCTTAGGGGTGAGCTTAGTTAACAAAACCAAATGAAAATCACAAATAAAGTGAAAAAGACACATAATCCTTTACCTTCCTTGGGAGCTCCAAATGCATTATTAAGTGGTTTTCTCAGTTTGTGCTCAAAGAGTCTTTGGTAATGGATTTTGTGTAGTTCCCTCTCTCATTGGCACCATTATGGCTTATGTTGGATTAGTGTACCTTGGCTCAATATTTTAGCATTATAACATTATTTATATGAATCTCATGCTATAAAACCTACATTATAACTTTACAATATCCAATATTAGGATTTAAATGGCAATGGCTTGTATTTGTAGGCTTATAAACTAACCCCAACCCAAGGTGAGTCATGGTGGAGTTTAAACATGGAATGATTTCAAACCTAACCTAAGTGAGTCAATACTAATCCTAGTAGATTTAATAGTTGTCAATTAATCATGATTTTCAATGAATAGGCATGGGCCTCCAAAATGAGATATTTTAGGATATTTTTCAAGAACTTGACAACTCATAAAAAGCAATCATGAAAGGCTAGGGTATTTCATATTTTTAAATTTCCTTTTTATTATATTCATTACTTTCACATGGATACTTTAACTAGGAATTTAATTTAGTTTAGCTTATTTGTTAATTAATTATGATTAGCCATTTATCTCTTTCAACATTTGATACTTGTTCATGTGCCCCACTTAATAGGTCCATAGGCCAAATTTATTGTTGTGATGTCGCACGATGCTTAGGAATGAATCCATGAGAGTTTATAGTTTCATATGATAGAATACCCCTATTAGGGATGTCTCAACATGATTCAAATCTTTGATGAATGATGTATAATCAAATTTAGGAAGTTTAGTTACTCCTAATATTAATTTGTAATGATTGGTAAGAATCAGTCTAAAGTCTACTCAAAAGCTAATTGTGGCTAGTTTTAGGTGTCTACAGTTTACCCCTATTTGGTAAGGTGTTACAAGCTATAGGCATAGTAATGTATTCTAAAATAATGAAATAGTCTAAAGAGAAGATAATGAATGAATAAAAATATCTAAATAATGTTTTTAAAGCCTATAATGTTTCCCCCTCGAGGGAGTGGCCCAAACATAAAATTGATGGATGGTCCCTTGAATATAAAAAAGAAGAAGAATGAAATTAACCCATGGATGATATTAATCCAATCGATAAAATGCTTTCATGCATTGATTAAAAAATTATTGATTTACCCAAAGTAAATTATAATTAGCAACAAAGATTAAGACACTAATTTACACAAAGTCAGTTATAATCAGTGGCATAGGCATATGCCCTAGTTAGGGTTGATGAGTCAAAATAATAATTTTCCCATAGGTGGTTATGATCATTAAGATGACCTGGAATAAAAATTTATTTTTTTGAACATGCCCTAGTAGGGTAGATTGGCAAGTATAACTCTAATATATAACCTATTGCATAGATTAAAAATAAGAGGGCACAAACATAGATGTGATGATCTAATGACTAAAGAAGCCATAAAGAACAAGGCATATGAGGAGCACAAAGTGATGAAAGAGATTAATAGAATAATAAGAGTTATTTATCAATGTGAATTTTTTAATTATACCTACCAATATAGAGATCATCATCCTTATTACTATTGATATATTATAATGGTCAATGGTTTTGTTTGATTTACCAAGTTATGAAGTAGAAACTTATGCAGCTCCATTGCTTATAAGACTTCCTGAGCTGATTTTTTCTATAGCACATGATAGTAGGATCATGATATAAAACACTATGATAACTTCACCAAAATATGCATAATAATTGACTCTTGTTCTAATAAATAATTGAAAATAATGCACTAATGATGAAAACCATGATGATAATGTTGATGTATGAATATGGATAGACTCAAGAATAATGCACAAGAAATTACCCAATGAATGTATATAGACTGAGTCAAGTCAAAATATTGATAGCAAATAAATAGGTAAGAAAAAAAACAACTAAGAAAATAAATGCACAAAAATCCTAAAAGTAAAAGTAAAAGAAATCATCTTAACAATAGATTTGCCCCATTAGGGCAAATCAAGGATGATTGACTAGGCTTAAACAAGACAATTTTTTTTGGATTTTGAAATTTTTGAATGTTTTTGGAAGTTTTAGATATCTTAACTTGTTAGAGATTCACAAGATACAACTTGTAAAATGGTAAGAGCATTGGTTTAGGTTGCTCCTAAAATAGTGAGAGTGTATGGCAAAGGGGGACTAAGATGACATCAAAGTGAATTGAGTACAACCTATATAGTCCCATTAGGACATCAATTCACAATAATTCCATCCACATAAAAGGTAGGGAGATTCAACTAGATCACAAGTTCTAAAAATTAAGGAAAATGGCTAGGCAAATGAGAATAGTAATGGTAAGGTGATGTGGTAATGCATGGTAAAGGTGTTGTTCTTAATTTGTAAATAGAAAATAATGGCATAGGTATGTGGTGCTAATTTTCCCATAGGTAGTTATAATTAGTAACACAAGGTGGACTACTAATTTTCCCATAGGTAGTTATAATTAATAGTACCAGTCAAACTAAATGAAAGATAACTTTCTAGATCCATTGTCACACTACTTACATAAACTGTCATTTAAACATAGAGTTATAAAACTACTAAAACTATATTAGAATCCTCTCGTAGAAGGTGTAGGAAGAACCAAAGGAACCATGATCGAAAGGGTTAGGTAAGACATCTAAAAATAGGATTTTGGCTAATAAGGATGGCATGGTAAAATAATATATAGTATGGCATCGTTTAGGATGATGATACAAATTGGCTATAATAGTAAGAGGGTTTCCCCCAAGTGACAAGGTAAGTTAAATTACAAGGTATGAAACAATGATAAGAGGAATGGCAAATGGAAAAGGCAAAGTAAAGGTAAAGCAAATGGAAAATGGAAAAGGTATGGTTTTTAGCCAATGGAAAGGTATGGCATATGATTCTATCTAGGTAAAAGGTTTTATTATTCTTATTGATGTGGAGATGCATGTCTTGATCATCATGTGGTACAACTAAAATGATCAATCATGTAAATTAATATCCCACACCTCTTCTAAATAGTTGATATATCAATAACCCACTACAGATTTGGATTACAAAAATGTTGTTAAGATATTTGTTGGTCATTGATTTTATTTCCTTCAAACTTTGATACAAGATATCTTTGCAGCCTATACAAAGGAAAGTGTGGCCAAGAATGGTAAATATGGATAAATATTGGATGATGGATTTGATTTGGTAATGTAATGGTGGATGATAATGGAATGTATAATGGTTGGGAAAAAAATGAAGATTGATGTTTTTCGGCACACATAATGTTATTGATTATGAATTTGACATAACTTTGGATGCAGTGGGGTTGAAGACTTCTAAATATTCTCTTGATAAGACCACCATATTTTTTTGTTGTTGCTTAGGCCTGAGATTATCTACCATCTGATTATGTTTTAGAGTGGAAGTTTTATTGATGTCATATTTGATAATGTCTTCATCAATTAGTCAAGAATAATTATGCCCATTTATTGGTACCTCAAAGAGGTTTTCACCAATGAAGTTGTCTTGATTATCCCATAGCACCTATGAGAAGGTTTCACTAAGGAATGTTGAATTTTGACTTTGATTGTATTATAGCACCTTCAAAAATGTTTCACTAGAAGATGTTGATTTTGAACTTTGATTGTCCCCTAATGCCTCTGAAAAGGTTTCACTAGAAGATTGTTCTTCTTCTATATAAATGAAGTCTTGGCCTCCCTGATATTATGCAACTAAAATGTTTTCATGGATGTAGTTCAACAAGGTATGATTCTATCAGTCTTAATTTACACTTGTGGGAGGTAAAAGGTTAATATAATGGTTAGGTTGGTTGGTAGTAATGGAATTTGAAATGGTAATGGCATGGTAAAAGGTAACACAATCCTCATAGAAGATACTAAGGGAATTTGTGTCAAAGCTAAAATAATCATCCTTAAAAAACATGGAAGGATCAAAAATGTATTCAACTTGATCTTTAAGGCATGTGTTACTAATGTTTTAATAGCCATAAACATATTATGAATCTAAAGTTGATTTTGACTCAAAAGACTATGAATTTGATGTTGAGACTAACATTGATTTTGCTTCTTATGTTAAATCTGATGTCATTTCAGGAATAAAAGTTAACTTCAATGTTGATTCTTTATCTAGTGTGGGTACTACTACAATGATGTTTTGTTGAATGTTTGGTATGAGATAAGTAATGGCTTTTGATGGTATAATGGGATCCATAGAGACTGGCTTGTCAAAGTGAGACTCTTTAATGAGCATAAAAAGGTCAAGAGATAACCCTATAGATATTGTCTTTTCAAGGGGAGGCTCTTTAAAAATAAGCAAATGGTCAAGATAATGATTTGCCCAAAGTTAGTTATAATCATTAATAAGTGACTCAACAAAGATTAACTTATCAGAGTGAGACTCCTCGACAATAGGTATAAAATTAAAAGGTGATTCATCATAGATTGACTCATCACAAATGGTTGGGTCAACCACAACATCATGGATTGGTTGGTTCTCTTGGCCTTGGTTTACAATCAATTATAAAATACTAGTTTTTAACATATCTTGGTCTTCGAATGATTGGCTTGATTGGAGAGGTATTGATTGGCTTGGTTTTAACTCAATAATCAGACATGGTTTTCTAAAATGGGTAATATTTTAAAATTTATGAGGAATGGTCAATTATTGGGTAATGATTGGATTACTTAAGATAAGCTTAACAAAAGTTGGTTTATGGCCTAGGATAGTAAATGTGACCCATCTAGTCATGATTGGATAACTTTGTTGGGATAATGAGCTACCATACATTAAAGGGCCAAGAATAGTAATGTCAAGGCATTGTAGAGCTTGGTTTCTTGCACAATCCAAAGTATGAGATCCTGGTATAGAAATGGTAGGGCATTATGGAGTTTTGTTGCTCACACAAGCCAAAGGATGAGGTCCTGTTATAGAAATTATAGGATGTTGTAGAGCTTGATTGCTCACACAATATAAAGGATGAGGTCATAGTATAAAGATTTTAGGGTGTTTTGAAGCTTGGTTTCTCACACAAACCAAAGGATGAGGTCCTATTATAGAAATGGTAGGGCATTGTGGAGCTTCATTACTTACATAAGCCAAAGGACAAGGTCTTAGAATGGTAATGGTAGGGCATCATGGAGCTTGGTTGTGTACAAAATCCAAAGGATGAGGTCCTAATATAGACATTATAGGTCATTATAGAGCTTTTTTTCTCATACAAGCCAAAAGATGACATCCTAGAATAGAAATGGTAGTCCCTAGACCTTATGGAGCTTAGTTACTCGTACAATATAAAGGAAGGTTAATGGTGGGGATTAGGTGTCTTTAGTCATTAAAGAGTGAATGTCATATGTCAACCAACTAGAAGAAGGGATCACCACACAATATGCTTGAGGATTTTGGCTTTATTCCCCAGATTGAGTATTATAACGAGAATAAGGATCCATCTCATAAACCACTTATTCATCATAGGGGTCTTAAACTAAATCAATCTTTTAGGCCATTCTATCATAGCTTGGATTTTACATGACTCCACCAAAAGTGTAATGATACATATAGACATCAATGATGAAAGCTCCACAAAAAGGACTAGAATTTTAAAAACTCTATAAAAATAATGTCCAAAGGATAAATGGTTGAAACATAATCTAACCTGGTTGAAAGGTGGAGCTATATCTCCAAAATGGTCTGTGCTAAAACTTGGTATAAAATAGTCTAACATCATATGTCTAACATTAAATGTCTTACACAAATGGTCAAGTGACTAAATAAAAACTAAAATGGCAAACTCTAGGTACAAAGTGTTCTAAACAAGTCTAATCTAAGAAAATAAAAAGTTGATAGGTCTTTTATCCAAACACGGTGTCAAAATCTCAGATCAAAATAGGCATGTGCTAGGACTTTTGGAAAAACAAGAACAAAATCTAGACTTTAAAATCAAGAGTATGATTTAATCTAACAAATTTGAAACACTTTTGCATAGACTAGGCATTCAAATTTAGATATGGACTTGGTCAATTGGAATAAGGCATGAAATAAAAGGCATAAATAAGATAGGTTATTTCTCCCAAATAAAGGCAAAAAAAATAGTTCTCCAATTGGGTAAATAATTAACCTAAGTTACACAACCCAAAAGAGAAATATCAGTGTCTATGCCCAAATTACACAAGGCATAAATAGAAATCAATCAATGTTTGTATTTGAATTTGTCAATGGTCAATTAAAAACTCAACTTAGGAACCTAGGCTTGTTTTATCAAACAACAAGCTAGACAAAGGTGAATGGCATAATGGCACTAGACAAATATCCAAAAGACACACATAGATTGGTTCCAAATTTGAACTCAAAGAAAAAAAAATTATGAAATGATTTGAGTAGTGTAACGAAGTTATCTCACTCTAAAGGTATGATCAATCATTTGTTTCAAGACTCCAAGGCATAAAACTTGAAATAAATTGGGTAGAGTAATATTACCCTTTCCAATCAAGTGACACACAAAGATTTGTAAAAAATACCCTTTCTAATCAAGTGACACACACAAAGATTTATAGAAAATACTAAGGCAAAATTATGGTGTCAAATGAATGGAATAATGCCTATTCAAACAAAGGAATAATGTGGACACAAAATTCATTTTGATATAGGAGGACAAACACATAGATTTAGACTCAAAAAGACCAAGCAAGTAAAGGAAAAGACAAAATAAAATTAAGTATAACATCCAAATCCCTAAAACTGACAAGGTTGCATCGTATCACTAAATTCCATATATATGCATGTTCTTGGGAGGATTTTAAGTGTTAATATAAAAATAAAATTGCATGAAGTATTAGGTTTTTTACACCCCTTCTCCTAAGATATTTTATGGTGATATATAATTTTGGACTACTCGCCCTATATCAACAATATGTCCGTGACAAGTGGGGTTATTCTAAAACTAAAATTTTTTACATCTAGATAGTCCCAAGTGTGGTTAACACTAGATATGCCTCATGTAAATTAATTTCATATTGACTAACTTGATATGTAAGGGTCTATTCTTTGTATAACAATTTCATTTGTGTACTTCTTAGTATATTCCCTAGGTTGGCAAACCTGACTCAAGTTTTAATTATATTTGGAGGGGCTAACCGCTTAGCCCCTGGTAATTTTAGTATTTGTGCCTTAATTTATACACCCCACCATATATTTGGGTTGGTATGATTTTGGTAGATGAAACCCTAGGTCAATGCACCTCTAAAGAACTTATAAGGAGACTATGAACTCTTACTCATAAGCCAAATTACATAAAAATAAATGATTAGTGAAAGTACTTTAAGGTCGCATTTAGATCACTCAAACCATACAAATTTGAGGAGGTCCTAAACAATGTTCTTTTCATGCCTTTATAAAAGGAACAAATGCAAATAAATGTTGTTTTTAGTCACCTGAGTTCCTTAATGGGGTAGGGGGAGAACATACACACATCAATCATTTTGAAAAAATAAGCAACTTTAAAAGAAAAGCATAAAACAAAACACTCTTAAGAGTATGTAATCTAAGTGTGAGTGTTTATTTTAATGCACCAAAGTGAAATGTTTATGAAAATTTTCCCCTTAACATTTGTTTCAAACTTGTAAAAGTTTCACAAAACAACTAAACATAAACACCTAGATTCCTTTCAAGTACTAAAATGAAATGTTCAAGACTTAACTAAGTTCATTTTAGGCACCAAAATGAAATGTTCAAGACTTGCAGTTGAAATTTTATCTCTCTTTCCTAATTTGGTACTACAAATTTTATAGGTTTTTGGCCTACCTTGAATCACTTTCATGAATGAGAAAATAATATTTAGAAATAAGATCTCAAGTTTCTCTATTTTTGTTACATGGAGACCAACCTCATCCACAGAGACCAATGCTAGTTACAAGTGAATTGATGTCGGTTGTAATAGAACCAATGTCTATCAACTTAAAACCAATGTTAGTTACCTATATACCCATAGGAAAAATAAAATGATTTGAAAAATGTTTGTTAGCCCAAAATAGGCATAAGAATAAAATAAGTCTCTGGATCTTGCAAGAAAGGAACCAGATAGAGATGTTGCAAGTTCTAAAACCAATAATGACAACCTAAAATTTTTAAGGAAATTCAAAAACCAAGTTTTTTGTCATGTTTTTCCTTGAATAAGGATCGATTCCAATTAGTACAAGACTGCGGTTGGTTAGTTCAGGACCGATATCGGTTAGGAAAAATTGATATTGGTCTTTGTGTAATCTGTGTAACATTGAAAATAGAATACAGAAAAAAAAAGTAAAAACTCAATTTTTTAAGATGATCAAGCATTCATTTAAAAAATTAAGAGTTACACTTTGGTCTTCTTGTTATTTGAGATGATTTAGGTCTCACCTAGTGTGCCATTTGAGATCATATAAATCTAAGAAGGGAGGTTAATAGAGTGTTAGTTCAAGTAAATAAAACTCAATAAAAACACACTAACACTAACACTTACAATCCTAGATCTTATGGGTGAGCTTAGTTAACAAAACTAAATGAAAATCACAACTAAAATGCAAAATACATACATTTATTTACCTTATTTGGGATCTCCAAATGCATTTTTAAGTGGCTTACTTGGTTTGGGCTCAAAGAGTCTTTAGCAATGGAGTTTGTGTAGTTCCCTCTCTCATTGGCACCATTGTGGCTTATGTTGACTTGGTGTCACTTGGCTCAATATTTTGGCATTATAACATTATTGATATGAATCTCATGCAACAAAATTTTCATTATAAATCTATAATATCTAATATTTGAAGTCATTTATGCATGATAACTTTGCAACCAAATAGCTTAAAAATCAATAGGCAAGGCATTGTATTTATAGCAAATGGATTTAACCCCAACCTAAGGTGAGTTAAGGTGGAGTTTAAAAATGGAATGAGTTTAAACCTAAACTAAGTGAGTCAAGACTAACCTTAGTAGAGTTAATATTTTTCAATTAATCATGATTTGTAATGAATAGGTATGGGTCTCCAAAATGAGATATTTTAGGATATTTCCAAAGAGATTGACAACTCACAAAAGGAAATGATGAAAGTCTAGGATATTTCATATTTTTGAATTTATTTTTTATGATATTCATTAATTACACATGGATAATTCAACTAGGAATTTAATTTGGCTTAGCTTGTTAATTAATTTTGATTATCCATTTAGCTCTTTCAACATCTGATATGTTTTCATGTGCCCCACTTAATAGGTCCATAAGCCCAATTGACTATTGTGATGCCACATGATGATTAGGAATTAAGGTGTGAGAGGTTATGATTACATACAATATAATACCCCTATTGTGGATGTCTTAATGTGATTCAAAGCTTTGATGAATAATGTGTAAGAAAATTTGGGATGTTAAGTGATTCTTAGGCTTAATTTGTAATGGTTGGTAAGAATCAATTTGAAGTTTGCTCAAAAGCTAGTTATGGCCAATTTTAGGTGTCTATATTTGGCTACATATTCAACCCATATAATAAAAATTTATGGATGGTGTTATAAGTGGACAAAGGAGTGCCTAGAGAGGCTTAAGACCCTAGATGTTAGTTGGACTAGAGTGGTGGATAAATGGTGGTAAGGAGCTCTGAATATCTATGTATATGAGTTTATTATCTCAAATTATTTATTCCCTAAGGAAGTAGAGTAATAATTTTTACATGACCTTAGAGGCACGCTCATGAAGGAATTCATTGTAGGGCTCAAGAAGCTAATGGTTGATTATAGTTTTGAAACTTTGGGGATGGAAGGCTAAAACCCTTTCATGTATGATTTGTGTAAAGGGGGAGAAGGGGATGTGTAGGTGAGGTGAAATTTAAGGGGACAAGAAAATTGACACTTGAAAACTTAGAAGATAGGCCTATAATAAGAGATGGCACTGATTGATGGAGGAACTAGAACTTGGAAGTGTTGAGAGGACTCATAGTAAATAGGAAGGGCATGGGGAAGGATCTCTTGAAGAATAGTAGTGCATAGATGAGAGATAAAATTAAGAAATGGATTGAGCTAAACATTTTATAGGTGTGTAATTCACTGAGTTCCTTAATAATTTGGTGATTGTAGATACACTTGACATGCCTACCCCCTTTGAACCAATGTGCATGCTCATGCACTAGATCTCCCACCTAAAGATAATATAGAAGAGATTATTGACCCTACTAACACCTCAAATCTTAGATTTTTTATAGGCTTAGATTGTAACTTTTTTGTTGATCAAGTTATTATAGGCAAAGAGGTGAGCACAACTACCTCGAGACCATTAACCACTAGCTCACCATTATAGAACTTGAATGTAAACATACCAACTTAGTCGATGTTAGTAATGTAAGGGTGGAAATAGTGCATAAGAAGTGATATGGCACCATAAAAAATTAGCATGTTACCAATGGCATCAATTTCATGAATAGGGATGATGGGACCAGCAACTACCTCTAGGGTTGGATGCATTAGAGGACCTCCATCAGGATAGGTACTAGGGGGAAAGTGCCTCAAGTACTAGTTTCCCCCTAAAATAGATCTATTAATAAATGTCTATGCACATTCCAAAGTATTACGATGTGGAAAATGTTGTAGAACATGTGTTGTAATGTGAACTATAGTGGCACATGTGAGGGATACTTAGTCAGAGTGTAAGGCTACTTAGTTTGTAACCACTTTACTTAATCATACATATATCTAGTATAGAAAAATTGATCTCAACCAGGCCATGGTTGACTATGATACCCTAAAGGATGCATTTTTAAAGGAATTTGACATCCCAAATTTGTAATAATAGAGCATCACTTCACTAAAATAAATTACCCAAGGACTCTTAAAGAGTGTGTGCTTATACAATATAAGGTTCAAAACTCTCCTATCAAAGCTATCATATGATAATCACCCTTCCCAACATGCATAATGGTTCATTGTGGGTTGTTCTTGTCTTTCTGAATATCACTTTCCATGAAGAGTTTTATAGACCCTCAAGAAGTACTTGAATCTATGCTCAAAGTTGAGGTAGTCAGAAGTGTAGATACCAGCATCATCCCATTTATGTCCTCCTAGCTTCCAAATTTTACCATCTTCTCCATGCATAATGCTCAAAGAGTACTATGCTGCACTCAATACAAAGTTTAAGGCCATAATAAAACTAATTTCCCACAAAGGAATGTGCACACCCTACTTATAAGCTATGAAGTCTATTGAGAAGCGCATGACATCTAAAACTATCCTTTATTGTAATGTACTAGCTAAGTAAACACAACCATTTATATTCATTTATGAAATTCCTATGCCCATAACACTACTAATCGATAGGTGATTCATAAAATTCATGAAAACATAGAAAGGGGTACATAATAGGCTATAACACTACTTAGAGGACAAACTAACCAAAGAAATGATGGCTATGGCCAACAAAATAAAAGATTTAAGATGCAATGAGGTACTAGAGGGTGAGCTAGAGGATAGGATGGTAGAAGGTTCCCACCATGCTCATGTTATAAGTGTGGCTTAATAGAGCATTAATAGTGTGACTACCCTACACATCCTATGTTTAAGTATTTTTGAAGGCCCTATAAGGTTGAAGAATGCCTTGACATTTACAAAAAGTTTACCCAAAGTAGGCATGGCATAGATAAAGGTGTAGGAATGATTAGGCATGATTAGAAAATGGAAAACTGGACCCCAAAGGTGTAGCTTACACACACAGAAGTAGTAAAGGTTCAAGAAACTACTTGTACTAGATTGACCACTCAACTGCTAATTGTACCAGTACCTAATTTATGCCTTAAATATGGGGATAAAGGTTAAAATGAATGTATAATGTGGCCTAAACCAAAGGTTTCATTGTACCCAAATCCAACACACCAAAAGGATGTATGTATAGACCATTTTGGCCCACATAGAGATTTTTGCCTAGACAGTCATGTATTAGGGTTCTTATTGAGAGAGTGATTCTATGGTTAAGTTGTATAGATTTTTGGATGGAATGAGTTGACCATTGATGGAGAAAATCTTTTGAAACACTTTAATTTTACTTAAAGTGTATTTTGTCAATTTCTAAGAGACAGATACAAAAATCAAAGTAAAGGGTCCAAATAGGTTTTCATGGTGTTTGAGCCTTCAAAGATCAAGTAAGTTTCAAGTACAAGTTTAGAAGAGGCTACAAGATTTTAAAAAACTAAGTGTAAAACATTTATTTGGCTAAGTCCTTGGGAAATATTTCAAGCTTTTATTTTGGCTAAGTGCTAACATTTCCTTTAGGAAATTTATTTCAAGTTTTGTGGTTAAGTATTAGGAATTGTTTTAAACATTTAGTCTAAAACAAAAATCCTAAAGAGCTAGATTATATCAGACATTTTATCCATATAAAATGTCCCAAATACATAATTTCTAAATAGAGTTCTTTTGGGTAAATTGTTCTACAACAATTTACTGAAAGACATAATTGCATTGGCTAAATTATTTTAGTAAAGTTAATCCAACAGAGAGATGACAAGTGTGCAAGCATAAAATTTTAGTCATGGTAAATAGCCATTAGATTTTAAATGTATCAAATATATTCACACATATGTCAAATTAAAGCTCAGTAATCATCTATTAGGGTTAAAATATTGATGTTTGCATAGATGTCAAATACATGTATACAAACATCAAATGATGGGTATACATACATCAAGTTTAAGTCACAGTAAATAACTATTAGATTCCAAATATCTCATAGATAATCATGTGGATGTCAAATAAATTAATGTTAATATCAGATACAAGCATGTGGACATCAAAGTAAAGTTTCATGAAGTAGTTATTTGAATTCAAAGAGCAAGATCAATGGCTCATGTTCAATCATGAGAAAGATTTAATAGTGAGTGTGGTTCAAAGAAGTCAGTGGATCCTAGGAGAAAATGTATGAATGATAAGTGTCAATATCATGTTCAACTGGTAGAAGATCAATGATCAACATTCATCCAGATAAATAGGATCTAATAGAGTAAGTTGGGTTAACATGTCAATGATCTAAGTCAGTTTTTGATAGCCAATGAACAAAAGACAAGCCAAAGACATTTTTGATGGAAGTTGATGAGCCATTTTTTAGTTGAGGTAAGAAAATGTAGGGAACCAAGTTTAGATGGGATCCTAAATTGAACCAAAATGAACTAGTAGGATTGAACATAGCCACTAAAGCTCAGCAAAAGTGAGATGAGTTTTTTAATACCTAATATAGATCAAAGGTTAGTAGTTTGATTACCGAAATGTGATTGGGCATCAAATGGAATGTTGACATGAATGTTATAGGAAAACTAATAAAAATGATTTTTTTTCAATTTATAGAGTGACATGGCTCTGTTAGTTCCAAGGCATGAAGATTTGGTCCTTGTGAACAAATTAATTAAAATTTGGCATAGATTTTTGGGAAGGTGACCTCATGGTTTGATAATATCATGACTCAACATCCTTGAGTCAATGTTAATCCATCTTAAGTGGTTAGACCTCATTGAATGCTTTCTACTTTCACAAATCCCTCTCTCTCTTTCCCTTTTCTATATATACAGGCTTTTAAGCCTTGAAACAATCCCTCTTTGGTATGACAAAACTCTACCAAGATTTGTAATATAACACCTATTTAATGTAATAAGAGACTAAATTCATCCATTTTATAGTTGAATTGAAAATTGACTTATGATTTCATTGACTAGTTTAGTGAATGTACGCTTTCCTTGCCTCCATCTAAATTTCCCCTTCATAAACTACTTTAACAATCTTCATAGGTCATTCTAAGTGTAATATATAGTCGGTTAGCTAGTTTAGAAGTGGATAAATTCCATCCCATAATATATTAAAAGTTGGTTCATGCCTTTTTATAAAATACTAATGTGAGTGATTTTTTGTAGTCTTGAATGCATCCTATATTGTGGCTTATGTGAGTTTGAGTGATTGAATCATTGGTGCATCACCTCTTTTTACATGCTTTCATAAGTTGTTAAAATATCTCTCCCTTTTCCAAGAAAGTGATATTTTAGGTTTAGTATAGGTGATAGATCCAAAAGTAAGGTGGCCTTCTCCAGAGGTCTAATCCATTATTAGGATACCCACAACCTAGGATCAGTCCCATGTTGGACTAGATTTGAGTAAGAGGACCTGAATAATCACATTCTTAGCTAGGGTGAAAATCTATAACACCAATATTTTTGGCATGTTAAGTGGGATGAAGGTCTAATATAGTGGAAATATTTTTTATGTGTTTTCCTCTAATCATCTTTTGGAAGTAAGCAAGTTAGTACCAATGACAACTCCACTACGAACATCAACTAGTATAAGTAGCCCAAGTTCCTAATCACCATAATTTGGTATGTATCATAATCCACTTGATCAATATGCATGTTATTTCATTCCTTATCCTTCATATCAAGTTATCAATTTTCATGGCTTCACCCCAAGTGGCCCTTAAGATTCAAAGTATTAACCTTGTCAAAATTTTCCTCTCTAGTCAACCAAAAATAGGCCTCAAGGAGATGATGCTTGATTTTGAGAGTAATTTTAGAGAGGTTGATAGGGAGGAAGAATAATATAGGAAATATTATAATATTAAACATCAATCTTATGTTTAGGAGCAAGAATTGAGGTTTCAAGAGGAATGTTTAGTTAGGCAAGATTGAGCTAGAAAGGAAAAATACTATCAACTGCTCTTAATGAGAGAAGCCAACCTTAAACCCTAATTTCCCTATCCTAATCCTATTAAAAAAAACCCTTAACAAACCTTTATAAATCTCACCCTTATCATCTAAGGAACATGAATCCATCCCATCTTGGATCCTCTCCTATGCTAATGACCCTAACTATTTCATACCCTCTGTTGTGAAATCACCCTGTCCCACACCCATTCAGAAAAAGGATAAGGTGTCCAAGTCTTAAATATTACCCTCATGTAAATCAATAAAGGAAGACACAAATAAGAAAAGGGAAGTGATAGCTGAGGTAGTCTAGGATCTAGTCCAAGAAAACATAGATGAAATAGAGCTTAAAATTTTAGCATATGCAAGAAAAGTTTGCTTAGATTCTCAATATGAAGAAGTGAATGGTCTATTTAAAAATGTGTCCAAATATCTAGAGGAGAGGCATGAGTTGTATAAAAATATATTAGAGAAGGTGGGGGATTGGGAGAAGAAGTAAAGTGAGTTGGACTAGTTGTCTCAAGAACCCTCTAGTATTCCTTACAAACTTTCTTGTGTTCCTTATTCTGATGAAGTTATTAACTATGTTCAAGTCAAACCAAGGGATATTCCTAGTTGGACTCAAGAACCTATTTAAGAGTATATTAAAGAGACTAAACTTTCTTATAGTCCCCCTTCTTCATCACTCATATCTTAAGCTCAAGTTGTCCATAAAGACAAGGAGGTGTTAGACTTTTATGAGGTAGTGGTCAAGTGGAAGGAGCAGAATGTAGAGATATACAAAATTTTCTCTTTCCCTCCTCTTCAAGAATCCCTAAATTATTATATTACCCTTAAGATCCCAAACTCTGATCATAATCAACCTTCCATGTTCCATACGCTCTCTCAAGCATGTGAACTTTTTCACCCTCCCACCATCTTCCTCATAGAAGAAGAAATTTTTTTACAAATGATACAGGAGGGGCTTGTAGTCAAAGTTGAGACTAAAAAGGACAACATGAGCATCTATGGTAAAGAGATCATGATAGGCAGTCCACATCATTCAAAGGGAGAAGAGTCAAGTTTTGATCATACTTCTTGGTATGGCTTTGGTAAACTAGAGCCTAAAGGTAGTATTGATGCCTTCATATTTGAAGAGGTATGTACCCAGAATGTAGCTGAGAATAGAGGAAATTTTGACTGGTCCTAAGAGCTTCCATTTGGTGTGGCTATAGATGAGGATGTCCAAGGTACATAGATTGACTTTATCAATCAGTTAGATGAAGATGAGGAAGAAATAAAGATCAAATAGGATTAGGATGAAGTATGGCAGTATTTGTACCATGACTTCATGGACTAGGTAGAGGTTCTAAACTAGCCTATACCTCATCCAGAACATGAATATGAACTTAAAAATTAGGCTATAAAAGCTAACCAGTATCAAGATGAATTGTCCATTGAAGGTAGTACTAATGTCTTCAATAATGAACAAGGATGGTCATACCAAGAGCCATAGGAATATGACATGGTAAACTATATATGGGTTGATGAAATACCATATGGCTCCTTTTAGAGAAAGAAAATTAAAGATGGTGTTGAAATTGGCATTGTTTTGAATGACCAAGAGGAAGTTACCTTTTGGGATGATTTAGATCTTTTTTACCTAATCCTAGACAGTCAACCAAGCACCAATTCAAAGGAACCATCACATATTGTGCTTAATTTAGAGAAAAAAATTGAGCCATCATATGAGGAGGTCTTAGGAGCCCCTATAGTCTAATTTGGAGCAATCCTTGAATAAATGGACCGGTATGTCTATATTGGAGACATGTTTGTCCCATTTCATACACTTGAGAGCTTGCCAAAAGAGTCGGCAATTAGGCATATTAGCTCACCTATCATGAGCTCTCAAAATCAAGGTACCTTTCATCCTCATGCATCACAAGTAAGTGATGTTAAATATTTTCCATTTGATCCATGGGGAAGATACTTATAATTTACAATCATATATATATTAGAATATTTTTTGTGCATTCCTCTAAGTGCCTTATGCATATTCATTTCATGTTGTGTGTTTTCATTTCAATAAGTGTCTTAGGAACTTTGTTCTATTTTATTTCTTTTGGTCCTTGTTACTTCAAGAGGGGGTTGTTAGGAAAGGGTCAGCCTTGCATCAAATTTTAGATTATCTATCAGATAGAAACCTATGACTCCATGCCCAGTAGATCAAACTAGGTAAATGGTATGGGTTCTTAAGCATAGCAGGCATGCTACCCAACTGAGTTGCCAAATATGTTGACCATTTTTGTCCCACATATAGAGTTTTTCCTAGACATTCATGTAGTAAGGTTCCTATTGAGAGAGTGATCTGATGGTTAAGCTGCATAGAGTTATAGACGGAATGAGTGGACCATTGATGGAGAAAATCTTTTGAAATTATTTAAGTTTACTTGTAGTTTATTTTGTCAATTTTTAAGGGATAGATCTATAGATCAAAGTAAAGGGTCTGAACAAGTTTTCAATGTGTTTGATCTTTCAAATATCAATCAAGAGTTTAAGCTCAAGTTTATAAGAGCCTATAGGCTTTAAAAAATCTAAGTGAAAAACCTTTATTTGGATAAGTCCTTACTTGGGAAATATTTCAAGCTTTCATTTTGGCTAAGTGCTAAAAATTTCCTTCAAAAAAATTATTTTGAGTTTTCTGGTTAAGTATTAGGAATTATTTTAGACATTTTGTTCAAAAAAATCCCAAAGAGCTAAATTATATCAGGCATTTTTCCATATTAAATGTCTCGAATACATGAGTTTTGAACAAAGGAGTTCTTTTAAGGAAATTGTTCCATAATAATTTCCCCAAAGACATAATTGCATCAATCAAACTATTTCATCAAATTTGATCCAAAAAAAAGATGACAAGTGCACAAGCATCAATTTTTAATCATGTTAAATAGCCATTGGATTTTAAATTTATTGGAGATGTTCATACAAATGTCAAATTAAAGCTCAAGAATCATCTATTAGGGTCCAAAGATTAACATTCATATAGATGTCAAATACATCCTCATGGATGTTAAATTATGGGTGTATACACATCAATTTTAAGTCATTATAAATAGTTGTTAGGTTCTAAATATCTCATATACGATCATATGGATGTCAACTATGTTTGTGTGGACATCAAATATAGGCATGTGGATGTCAAAGTAAAGCCTCATGAAGTAGTTGTTTGAATTCAAAGAGTAGGATCAATAGCTCACATTTAATCATTAGAAAGATCTAATGAAAAACATGGGTGAAAGAAGTTAGCAGATCCTAAGAGCAAATGTGTGCATGATAAGTGTCAATAGTGCATTCAACTGGAAGAAGATCAATGATCAACATTCATCTAAACAAGTAAGATATAATGGAGTGAGATGGGTTAACATGTCAATGATCTAAGTTAGTTTTTGATATCTAATGAACAAAGGGCAATCCTAAGACATTTTTTATAGAAATTGATGAGCCATTTTTTAGATAAGGTGAGCAAATGCAAGGAATTGAGTTCAGACAAGATATAAGATTGAACCAAAATGAACTAGAAAGATTAAGCATAGACATTAAAGCTTAGTAGATGTGAGATGGGTCTTTTAATACCTAATATCGATCAAAGGTTAGCAGCTTGATTATCAAAATGTGACTGGGAATTGAATGGAATATTAACATGAATGCTATAGGAAAACCAATAAAAATGATTAGTTTTCAATCTATAGAGTGACATGGCTCTATCAGCTCCAAGGCATGAAGAGTTGGTCCTCATGAATATATGAATTAAAATCTCATGTAGAGTTCCAATAAGGTGACCTGGTGGTTTGATAAGATCATGACTCAGCATCCTCAAGTTGGTGTTAATCCATCAAAAGTGGTTAGACCTCATTGAATGATTTCTACTTCCAAAACTCCATCTCTCTTTCCCTTTTCTATATATAGGCTTCTAAGCCTTAAAAAAATCCCTCTCTTTGGTATGACAAAACTCTACCAAGATTTGTACTATAACACCTATTTGATACAAAAGAGAGAATTCCTCCATTTTATAGTTAAATTGAAGTGTGTATTCTGAGTTCATCAATTGGTTAAGTGAATGTATGCTTTTTTCCCTCTATTTGAATTTTTTCACCTTCATGAACTACTTTATAAATCCTTAAAAGTCATTCTAAGTGAATTATATAGTCTTTTAGTTAGTTTAGAAGTGGATAACTTCCCTCCCATGTCATATTAATAGTTAGTTCATGCCTTTTTTGAAAAACTGATGTGAGTGATTTTTTGTAGTCTTTAATGCATCCTACATTGTGTTTTGTGTGAGTTTGAGTGATAAAATCATTTGTGCATCTTCTCTTTTTACATGATTTCATAATTTATTATTAAAATCTCTCTCCCTTTTTTGAGCAAGTTCTAGTTTAGGTTTAGTATAGGTGATAGACCCAAAAGGAATCTAGCATTCTCCAGAGGTCTTATCCATTATTAGGATACCCAAAACCTAGGATCAGTCCTCTATTGGACTATATTTGAGTAAGAGGACTTGAACAATCCCCTTCTTAGCTAGGGTGAAAATATAGAACACCAATAATTTTACAGTAGGCCATGAGCGTAATCCAAAACATGTAAGGGGAGTTCCAATTAGAATTAGATATAGAAGTGTAGGTTGTTGCCTCTCAAAATAATTAGGATGGCTAAGAAGCTAAAACACAAGAATTAAATAATATTTTTTACCTCTTACAAATCAAGGGTATGTTTCCTCTATTAAATAACTTACTCTTGGAGAATGAAGGTCAAAAGCAAGTTGAGTTCACTATGTCATGAATGGAAAGGGTGTGAGAATTTTAACATACTCACAATTCTAAATATGACAAAGAACTCCTAGTGGATGCCATTATTGACATATGGTTTTTTTATGAGTTTCTTATAGACATAGGCACTGAGGTCAACATTTTGACAAAGACTGCTTGGGAGAAAATGGGTAGACCAAACTTGAGACCTTCCCCTTGTGTACTCTTCATGGCAAATAAGACTTAGGCATAACCAATTATAATTATTAATATCACCATTATAGATATCATGGGTGTCAAATTCTAAGCTAACTTTGAAGTGCTAGAGTTAGTTGATCAAGAAAACTACCTAGCACTTCTGGGAAGGTCAGGGTGTTATGAAAATAATGTAGATATGCAATTGAAAAGGCACTACATGACCTTTTAAAATGAAAAATAGAGGATATTTATCCCTCTTTCAAATGACCAAAGAACCCCCTGTATCGAGAGTGTGGACATTGAGGATCAATTCAACCATATCTATAACATCATAACATAAGGCATTGAGACTCTAGAACTAAATGATCAAGGAATCCTCTCTTGGGAAGATGGATAGCCAACCTCAGACACCACAAACATTACTTTTGAATGATGGGTCAAGGAAGCATATAAGACTACTAGTCGATAGTGATGTTTGGTGTAAGTAAAGGTGCCAAAAATAGTAAAGATAGACTAGATACAGATTGATCTCACTCTTAAGAGTCTAGTCCCTTGCACTAATAAAAGAGGAAAAAGAGTGTTTCACCTCATTTAGGGTAAACTTGTTCCCAATATATGAAGGAAGTAATCCTATGGAGGACTACGTCCATGCCATTGAGATTTGCATCCCAAAAGAGGTGGATAGAATGGGTGCACTAGTGTACACAATAAAAATCACTATTAATCATTCCTGGGTAACCCAAAATCCTAGATTTCTAATTTGGTAGGATGTAAAGGAAACTTTTTGCACTATATTTGGAAAATGTAATGAGGACCTAAAAATTTTAGCCTGCTCTGGTAACTCTAAGCCCATCACACATATATGTATTTGTGAATAAATATGGATGATTTATGGTGAAAATGCATCAATAAATCTATGGGTGCATGTCTTCTACTTAAACTTAAAGACATTAGAATAGGTGTGGTATGTAGTCAATGAGACACACCATGAAATAGTAGACTAGGATGTCCTTAAGGAGTGGTTTGTTTATACCTTCTCCTTTTCTTCACAAAATCTTGAACTAATTGAGCCATTAAAGGTAGTTCAAAGGTTAGTATTTGAGGACACTATTATATTGGAAGAGTACCTAAAGGACATATTCAGAGAAAAAGGGTTAGCACTCCCAACCTTCTTTGAAGAGTAAATTTTAAATAGTGACTCTAGTGATGAAGATGATGAAACATGGAAGGTGAATAACTATAATAATTGATAGGGAAAAAGAAGTTAGTGCACCAAGTTAAAGATAATGCTCCAAAATAAGAAGACCCTACACATATTTAGGTAGAAACAACTGATGGTAGCAAATAAGTTGAAGATTCACACTAGGAGAAGCATGAACCCTATTGGGCACCATTAGAAACTACCAAAGTATATATCAATTCAGAGGGGAACCCAGAATTATCACTCTAGGCACCTATTGGTCTAACATAGAACTAGCACATATTATTGATCTCCTAAAAGAATTCTAAGACCTATTCCTATGAAACTATAATGATATGAAAGGCACATACCCATCCCTTGTGAAGATGATCATCAAACTAGTCAATGACATGAGACCTATCAAGAAGTGGTCATACATGATAAACCCAAATCTTCACACCAAAGTCAAGACTAATATTAATGGCATGATAGCCATAGGAGTCATTTATCCTATATAAGAGTCTAAATGGCTCATCCCCATGGTCATCAACATCAAAAAGTATGGGTGCATCTAAATTTGTGTTGACTATAAACTATTGAAATATGCCTACATGACTAACCCCTTCCCAACTCTGTTCACCAATGAAGTATTGGATGGCATTATAGGTTGCAACATATACACATTTACTAATGGCCTTTTAGGATACTATCAAGTCTAAATTGAGGAGGAAGAAAAGCCTAAAACCACCTTTCCAATCGAATGGGGTTATTTCACATATAACATAATGTCCTTTGGGTTAAATAATGTGTTATCCATTTTCTCTAAGGTGGTGATCACCACATTCAAAGAATTCATTCATATGTTCCTTCAAGTATACTTATATGATTGGATATCATATGGGTACATGAAGGATCACTATGAAATTTTTTTCCTAATGTTTGAAAGGTGTAGAGAGTTATAAATTTATTTGAATCTCAAGAAGTGTGTTTTCATAATGTCATTTGGCACATTGCTCAGGCACATCATCTACAAAGATGGTCTTCTTATTAATCCAATTAATATTTCAATAATCCTTCAATTTGAAACACCATCAATTTAGAAATACATATGTACCTTTCTCGGGCACTGTGGGTATTGTAAGAAATTCATAATAAATTATGTCAAGATTGTGGTGTTGTTAGAGGAGCTCTTATGAAAATATGTCCCATTATATTAGGGCATAGTGTAGGAGGATGCCTTTAAGACCCTAAATCTAAAGCTAGTAAGTGTACCGATACTATAATTTCTCAACTAGTCAATTCCCTTTCATGGCCATGTTGATGCCTATAGTACCACAATCAACACCATTCTCACACAACAAAGCAAAGGGAAAATGGATCATCTTATTATTTTTGCAAGCAATAAACTAACCAAGGTAGAACAAAATTATACCATGACTAAGTGCAAAGCACCTACCATGTTTTATGCCTTATAGAAGTTTAGAAAATATTTTTTAGTAACCCCCTTCATCTTCTTCACTAATCACAAGGTGCTTAAGTACATGGTTAACAAGCTCATTTTTCATGTGTATTTATCGATGGATTGTCTCATTTTAATAATTCCAATTTTTTGTTATCATAAAGCTTGGCAAGTAAAACTTAGCCCAGAACATTTATCCCACATCAAATCTAGTGATATAATATGCCTGATGCACAAATTTATAAAATCTAATGCATCCTATAATACTTATTAAAAATCATTGCATTTCTGACCTCTAGATCTGTGCCTCAAGCCATGATAACTAAAGAGAAGAATTAGCTCATGGTTCATGTACCCCCATTTCAATTCATTGTCAAAGAATTATATAATTTGATCCATGATGAAATCTTTCACCAATGTATCCTAGAGCATGACTAGGACTCAGTATTTCAAGAGGTGCATGAGGGAATTATTAGAAGCCATTATGTTGGAGACACCATGGTGTGAAAAGTGTTACAATCAAGCTTGTGGTGGCCAACTCTATTTCATGATGAAAAATAATACACCAAAGTATGTGATGTCTACCAGTAACCAGGGAAACCAAACCATGAAGATGATATTATCCTATTCCCTATCCTTGCCCAGGCACCCTTTGAAAAATGGACCATTGATTTTGTTGGGCCTATTACTCCCATTGTAAGATGAACAGGCACAAGGTACATTCTAGATACCATAGATTACTTCAACAAGTGGGCCAAATAATTACCAACCAAAGACTATACATCCACCACAATAGCATGATTCATCTAATAAAATATTATAAGTAGGTATGGATGCCCACATAGCTTGACTAGTGACCATGGTACATATTTCATCAATGAAACTATTTAAATCCTATTATCTGAATATATGGTGGTGCACCATAAAATAACACCCTACCACCCCCATGAAAATGGCACTGTATAAGCATTCAATAAAATATTACAAACATACCTCACAATAATATGTAATGTTGGTTGAAAGTATTGGGATGAACATGTGTTAGTAGTGTTATGGGCCTATCACACAACATACAAGCACCTAAATAAGGCTGCACCTTTCCAACTAGTGTTTTGTGAAAAGGTATTTTTACCTATGGAGTTCGTAATGCCCAAATTATTAATCACACATATTGGTTGCTTTGATGACCAAGAGTCCTTAAGCACATTCCTAAAATATTTGGAGAGACTGGATGAGACACATGCCCAAGCATGATGGAGCTAGTAGAAAGAGAAATCCCACCAAAAGCTATGCATGATAATCACATCAGGCACAAGGTGTTTATATAAGTTTCATTGGTCTTGTTATATGATTTTAAGTACCTTAGGTACCTAATAAAGTGATAGATTAGGTATATGGGACCTTATTTCATCCATAACATCTTGGAAACTAGCACATGCAAATTATACACATTGATGGGTGATGTTGGGCCCCCTTTTGTACCAACTATGTAGACAGTACCAATTGGACCTATCTCAGCATGAAGTGATCTTTGGAGTGGTTTCTCCCTTTTTATACCTTTTGACACCAGCTAGAGAAATCCTTGAGGATCTTGCACCAACTGGCAAGTAGTTGTGTGGTGTTGACCTTCAAAGGACATCCCTATCAAAGCTTGTATGTGGTAGCTTGAGAAGCATTGGTGTCATAAGAATGGAGCAAGTGAGATAGTGACCACCCAGTGATAGCTCAACATAAAGCATGCACTCATCTGATCTGGGTAGTGTAGTGGAACTAGTAGACTCGCAACTCCCAACAATAGCTCATCACTTGGCATGTGCATATCTTACCTGGCAAGAAGATTCCTAGTTACCTATAAAATAAGGTTTGCATTTGAATAAAAAATAAGGTGACTAAGGTATTGAATCTCTAGTGAAATAAAGAGCCACCATTAGTATTTTATAGTCTACATAAGATAGATTAGGCATTCAAATGTATATCCCAAGCTTGCTTATGAGCCTCTGTATATGAGTAGTGATAGGGAAGAGCATATGCTCTATTTTATATCATAAACTTTATATGTTGAACTATGAAGTTAATGAATAATGTTATTAAAACATTAAAGTGTTTATTCTTGTAGTATAGCTAGTGCAGTGTTATATTTATGACTTAGTTTATAATAACACTGATATAGTTCCTTACATGAATGTATTATGATATGAAGGTTTATCCTTGGTCATTAATGGCATCTTTGTACCTAATAGTGACTTTGGCCTACCTATAAATAGACTAAGTGTTGGAACCTAAATGTGGCAAGGCCCTAAGACCCACACCTAAATCACTACCTTAAGGATGAGCACTTGAATCTAATCCATCCCCATGACTTGTCTAAGTAATCGAATGACCCTATACTATTTATTCCCATAGATTACACCATTGAGAGATTGATCTATCTAAAGATGAACTTACACCTTAGGACTTGTGCCTTTAAGAAGGCTCACACCTGTTGAAATCCTCATAATAGACTACCATCGATAGACCACCTGACCCATCTTAATAATGACTAAACCCCATGAAACCCCAGTTGTGCTATATTGCAACAATCCTAACACAGACCTGATCCTTTTCGTATTGCACTTTGGGTGAGCACACAAGGCTTTCACCTTGTGTAAAATTGATGCCATTGTGATAGTGTGTTAAATGTTGTGCACAAAACCCTAGTATGCTCACACCTAGTTATATCAAGTCTATAAATGACTTGGCTTGATAGCTAGTGCATGACTTAGCATAAAAGCTAACCTAGTGAAATTTTCTACAACATTTTGGCTCCATTGCTAGGACTTGTGTTAAATTCATTTCTATAAAGGTGAAATAGAATAATGATTTGGCTATTGCTCAATAACATTGAGCACTAGTTAGATTAAGTGGAAGATAGTTTCATGCAAAAGCATACCACATACAAAGGATAAGAGCCAAGAAAATGGGTGTAAGCCAACATGTATGATTCTCTATATGAAGTGTTCTTTTGAAAGACATCTAAGCATGTGTATCAATGGTTGGTTGTCTACACTACTAATATAAGGTGAAGCTATGGCTAGCACATAAAGTGAAGCACTGAGTGAATAGAAAGGTTGGAGAGCCTAGATGAAATTTGGATTTGTGTTGTGGATAAGTACTACTAGAATGTGAAGCTATGACTAGCACATTGAGTGGACCACTTAGTGAATAAAGAGGATAGAGATCATAGATGAATTTTGGGCATGTGTTATGGATAAGTGGTAGAGTGGTGCATTAAATAGCTATGTGTTGAAGTTCATAGTGTCAACCTTCTCATCCCTTGAAAAAGTAGAGTATGAGTTTCTTCATGAGATAAGGGGTGAATTCATAAGAGGTATCGACACCAAATTGAAAAATATTATGGTATATTATGGTATAGAAATCATAAGAATGGAAGGCTAAAATCCTTACACTTATGAGCAAGCACAGAAGGTGAGAAAAAGAAGTGTAGGTGAGGCACATTGAAAGGAGACTAGCAACCTGACACTTGATAACTTTGAAGGTTCAACCATAGTAAGCAAATGCACAAGTTGATGGAGGATCTAGAAGCTAGAAGTGATAAGAAGACCCATAGTGAGCAGGAAGGGCATTGGGAAGGATCCTTTGAATTATAACAATATGGAGAGAGGAAAAATCAATAAAATGGGCTCAGCAATTAGGTATAATATGTAATGGGTCCCTAAAAGATGTAGCAACTAAGGATGCACCAGAATCACATACCCCCTTTAAACCTAAAGTTTAAGCTCATGCACTAGATTCCCCATTAGAAGATAGAAGAATGGTAATTGAACCTATTATCAATGTTGACTTTAATATATTTCAACATTTGGATCAAGAGTTTGTTATTAATCAAGTGATTACCTATGAGGAACTGAGTGATGATAAAATGAAACTAGAAAGCACCAATACAAGAAATATTAACATAGGTGTAAGCATTCCCATGCAGAGGATGTCAGTTATGCTAATTGGGCAACAACTTTTAAGAAGTGGCACATTACCACAAGTGAGTGGTATTGCACCAACAAGTTTGATAGCATAACTGATAATGATAGGGTCTATGCCCTAGCCTAAAATTGGAAATAGAGGGCCACCTACAACATATATTCAAGGGGGATATGCACCGTATAACCCAACACCACCCCCTTAGTAGATCTATTATGAGATGGCAATGCACTTGCCCAAGTATCATAACATCAAGAATGTTGTGGAGCTTGTGTTGAAGTGTGAATTGTAATGGTGCACTCAGGGAATCACTCAGTTTGAGTTCAAGGCAACCCACTTCATGACCACTTTTTTGGATTTTTCCCATACCTAGTATCATAAATTTGATCTAAACCAGGTTATGGTTAACTACAATATGTTAAAGGAAGATTGTTGACCAAATTTGACTTTTTAGTCAA
The DNA here is from genome assembly GCA_037957365.1 of Torreya grandis. NCBI lineage: Eukaryota > Viridiplantae > Streptophyta > Pinopsida > Cupressales > Taxaceae > Torreya > Torreya grandis. Next base: position 4,323,912 of record JARHVA010000727.1, on the reverse strand, counting down.
ATTGGGGAACTTATAGGTAAAAAAATTATTTTTAAAGCCTATATGGGGTTGATATAGATGTTATAAAGTTTTTCATAGTTTTTTTAAGGTCATTTAGTGTTGTACTAGCCTTGGTCATTTGTTTCCTAGGTCTATTTATCATTTTAAGTCATTTTGAGGGGTCTAAATAGTGCATTTAATGCTTTTTACAAGGTTTTTGGGATTTGTGCAAGTTGAAAATTCTGATTTCATGCACCATGTGTCTTAGGAGGTTTTTATTAACTATCACTAACTAAAAATTGTAGATTATATAGAAGAAAGGATAGTTTCTTAGTGAAAGGAGAAGATTTGGGCACTTGTATGGCTTCCTTGGGAAGTGTGCCACATTGAATGGGTCTAGGGGCTGTATTTTCATATTAATAAACTAAAATCCACATTATTTTATTTGATTATGCCATTTATATCTCGAAACCATTCATCTTTATTTTCCTTCTTCTTGGCATAGTGAAGTCACTTGCAGGTTTTTACTTAGTACAACTAACACAGAGGGTTTCAAGAAAAATGCTCCTAAGGTTATTTTCTAAACTTCAAGGCCTTAAAATACATATAATAATTTTTATGAATGGTGTCCCATGCTTCATAAACCATTAATTTTAATTTGAACTTCTAAAACTACCTGTCAATCTATGCACCTTTCAGTTTTGGATCTTATTTAAAAATTCTATATGGTTTAGATGTTGTTAGTAAATATAGAGGTTTTTAACTTCCTCTAATATCTTCCATGCTTGGTTTCACATTTGAGGTTTTTTATGGGCCAATTACTTTAAATTTTTAGACTGGTCTTTTCTAGGTGCAATGGGTAGTTATCACCATTTTCAAGAAATTTATGATTCTCCATGGATTTAGAAGGTTGTGTTATGTTCATTAAAAAAAATTCAAAGTGATCTTGATACTCTATGTACCTTCAAATCTCAAAATTACAAATGTAATCATTTTTCCTTATGACTGTATCATCACAAGTTACAGGTGGTTATGTTGTCAATCAGACTCATACCCTTGTGAAGGTAGTTTTAGGCCTTCATAGTTTGCTAAACCATGAAAATAATCTTAGGTTGTGGGTGGCATAATCAATGGATTAAATCTCTATATTATAAGGGCTAGCTTCATTTGGTGTATCAATTAGGATCTCTACTCTATGCTATAAACTATTAAAAAAGGGAAGATGAAAAAGGTAAGAAATTAAATTGAAAGGAAATCCTATCTAATGATGGTGATACACCTATATTTTGGTTCATCCACTCAATTTGAGCTTCTAAAACATTGATTAGATAAGAAAAGACTAAATCTTCAACTCCAATTGATTTCTATGCATCAGTATTTCATGAAAAGGTTCTATCTAGTGATCAAAGCTTGAGAGAAATGATGGAATAGTCCTAATTCAAGGCACTAACAAACCACTTACATCCATTGTAACTTCAACCAAAAGACATGAAACATAGAACATGACCTGCATAATCTGATCAACTAGTAATTAGGTTAAAATTAGGACTTGATAAGGAAAAAAATTCTATCACATATACAAATCACTAACATAAATACACTAAACTAGCATCTTAGAATCTGAAAATAGTCCTATTTATCTTTAAAAGGTTACAAAACTCAAATTTTGGCAGAGTCTAGTCTTACCAAAAGAGGGACCTATTTCAATGTTGAAAAGCCAACTTATATAGTAAAAATCATACCAAAGCCAAGAAATTGGCATTAGAAATAACAGAGGAGATCAACTCCCACATCACACAAGTCCCACTTCAGCTATCAAAAGATAACCAAGCCTTCAAACAATATCCTTTTGTCTTATGTCTTGCATGAAAAATCTCTTTGGCATTGGAAAAGGATTATGGGCCCATCTTGGACTAATCTAATCCATGCATGGAAAGCTATGCCAAATCTTCAAAGAGAAACTCTACCTGATATGTTTGGAAGTTGAGTTGAAACAAAAGAAAGTCCTTTACATAGAAAACAAGGCAAATGCATGATAATCTTTATCTAGTCAATTTCAAGTAACTTTATCCTGCATGAGATGATGTTACGCAAATCCTTAGATGAAGAACTTCAGTTTGAACAAGTTGAAAGTGTTGAAATCCTTCAATTAATAAGATAAATTAGAATAGATGTGATACTTTGAGAAAAATTCAACTCAAATTCAAGACCAATCAACTCTAAATGGCCTCCACTTTCATGAAAAGGGGCTTTGAAAATTGAAGCATACATGAAATTTTATGTTAAGATCAGATATGTAACATTGAAAATCTATGTTAGCTCCTTGAAATTCCTTAATATTTTGCTCTCAAGCTCTTCATTTGGTCACTCTTCCATGGGAATTGGTCTTCAGGACTTTTGTTTCGGCTTGTATTCCTTCGAGCTATTTGTCCATGGCTTTTTCCTTTGAAGGTATTTTTTTGGGCTTTTTCTTTCGAAACTTATTTTTGCAGAATTATTTCTCTAAAATAAATCATTCCTTTTCTTTGGCCTTATTTCCCAAAATAATTCTTTAAAACTTTTTTCCTGAAATAATTCTTTCGATCTTTTTGCTTTCCTCTTTTCTGTAGACTTATTTATTTGAAAGATTCTTTCGACATTTTGAAAATGGTCTTTTCTTTCAAAAAAAATTTCTACCTTTTGGAAACCTTGAATTGGGCCTTCTCAAAAGGAAATTACCTTTCAGATATTTTGTAAATTCCCTTCATAAATATTGAAATACCCCTTCAAACTTCTAAAAATGATCTTTCAAAAAAGTTGAAATGGCCCTTGGAACTTTGAATGAACCCTTCAGAAATTTTGAAATGAACTTTTGGAAAAAAAATTGGTCCACTTCATCTTTTTGAAAATGCCTTTTCTGAAGGGAAGGAACCCTTCAAAAAAGTTACAAGTGTCCTTTGGAAAGTTGTAAGTGTCTTTCAAAAAAATTATTTTGGATAAAATGTCTGAAACAAACCCTTTGGAAAGATATCCTTTGGATTTTTGTTTTCTTCAATTTTTGTGGATAATTTTCCCATGAACTTGATTCTTTCAGCCTGTTTGAAAAGTCCCTTTGGCTTTGAAAAATAGACTATTGGCTTTTGAAAAGTTTGGACCATTGGCTTTTGAAAAGTGCCCATTTCCTTGGAATTTAATCCCAAAGGAATTCCTTCAGAAATTTTGAAAGAAACCCTTCGAAAAATTGTTTTGAAAGAAACCCTTTAGAAATTTTGAAATGGACCCTTCAAAAAAATTGAAATGGTCTTTTCTGAAAGGAAAGTACCTTTTGTAATTTTTGAAAAGAACCCTTCAAAAATTTTGAAATGAAACCTTCAAAAAAAATGAAATGGTCTTTTTCAAAAGGAAAGTACCTTTCAAAATTTTTGAAAAGAACCCTTCAAAAAATTTAAAAATTCCCTTTTCCAAAAGAACTCTTTGAAAGGTTTCTTGAAGATGGACCTTCCCAAAAGGAAGGAACCCTTCAAACTTCCTGAAAAATGACCCTTTAAGGACCCAAAGAAGCCTCCATGATGCTTTTCTCACAAAAAATCCTATGAAAACTAAATTTAATGCCTCAAAAAGGCCTATTAATTATGGATTACTTTAAGGACTTTGTCAGGAACCCATGGAAACACAATTGATTACCATATACAAGCAACTTAAGATGTAGAATTAACTAGAAGTAACAAGTAACTAGAAACCAAAAACAACACAGAATATGAGAGACAATACACAACTTGTATTAATACTCATCCAGAAAAGAATACAATAAAGAGATGCCACACTCTTCCACCTTACAGAGGCTTCCCACACCTCAAGTGTACAGTACTTATTTCCTCAAAGCTCTCTCTCTCTTATGGTCCCAACACACAACTCAAAAACAGAGTTGGTGTTCACCTCCAACCAGTCAATATCCACTACTACCAGTACACCAGTGCTCCACACACTCCACAAGTGCTCCATGCACTCCAAGTACTCAATGTACTCCAAGTAGATCTTCTAAGAACTGCAACAACCTGTAACCCAAATGATTTTACTTATGGAAGGAACTACCTTGCCTTCCTCTCTTGCTCTCAGATGTGTTGCTGTCACCTTTGATTCTACTACCACCTACAGATCTCCTTTGACCTCGCACACACACCTGTTACCATGTATATCTCTCTACACCTTGAAGAACCCTTGTCCTTGCCTCACCAAGTCCTTATGATTCTCCAAACTAGTACCCTGATGGATCTTCTCCCTGATCTAGCACACCTGCAGACCAACCTGATCATACACACTCAACACCCCTATGGAACTAGGAGGAACACCCTTGCTCACTTCACACACAAAAGGAGCTAACTTTGCTCAACTCAAACTAGAACACTTTACAATATAGCCCATGAGTCTATTATATAGATCTCATGCAAACAATAATTAGACATCCAATTACAATAATTAGATACGTAGCTTTGAGTCTAAAATTAGTTCTTGACATACAAACAACTAGTTCGTTAACTAACTGTCTATGAACTGGCAGTTCTAGAACCACATAGGTGACCGATGTCGGTCCCTGTATGCCTGGAGGTGACCAATGCTAGCCAACCCATGACCGACGTCAGTTGCCCTTCCTATCCAATCATGCCGACGTTGGTTGGCCTAACCGACATCGGTGTCTGTGACACTTCAGCAACCTCTTCCAACCTCCTCCATGTCTGCATCAGTGAAGCTTTTAGCTCCATAACCTAACAATCTCTCACTTAGAGATAAATAGCTACATTGTACCTATACTTATACCCTATCTAATTTATTTTTTGGCTTGTATCCCTCTTCAAGATCAATCCTAAAGACCAACCACCACACAACCTGTGGTGCACCTCCTGTCATCCAAGTAACCTAATGCATCCACATCTACAAACACATGTAGAAAATAACTTGACCCTGCATAGCATGTCGACTTGTTGCTGGTCCCTCTCAAATACCTGATAATCTACTAAACTTCCCTCCAGTGCTTCTTTCCTAGATCAGCTCCAAACTTTTTGACAGCACCCACTGCTTGGGCAAACTCAGGTTTATACCAAACCTCATGTGATTTTGGACACTGAACTATCTAGCCCTTAGTGTGCTCCAGTTCTACATCCTGCCTAATGAACCTCACCAACACTTGATTCACATCAACTCCCACTAGAGACAAAATCAACCTGTGATCTCCATGTCTCTCATGCCAAAGAATTTTGCTGCTCCAAATTCCTCATGACATGCCACTGAACTAACCTTACCCTTAGCTCAGCAAAACCCTATATGTCTGAACCTGCACCAAGCTCATCCTCCACATACAATAACAAGATAATGTTGCAGCCATCATCCACATGGTAAGACAAACACAATGGTTATACTGACATTGACTAAAGCCCTACTTTGTCATCCACCTAGTACCACCTGTCAGCCCTGTCCCACTGTCCTACAGCTTCCTCAAGACCATATGACCTGGCCTTCCATCTCACGTGTCCATTATCTCTATTATTTATCTAAGGTATCCATTCATCTCAGTGTTTTCATACTGGCTGGCAACCCTACCAAATCTCTCGTTTGGTCCTACATCCTGTTCATGCCAAGCTCCCACTGTTTCCTGGATCCTTCCTGCTCTGTAATTAGCAACTAGTATAAAGAAGAGGAACAATGAATTTGAGGCTTACTTACACTTTCAATCCTCCCCATGGGCATTTGAGACTCCTTGACAGCTTCTTATCTTCCCAAAATCTGTTACAGTGACTGACCTCAGTCACCACACAGTCTACATCCAATCGACATCAGTTCCATGCACCTGTCCTAACTACCGACCCCACTGATGTTAGTGTCTACCTTTTGCCGACATCGGTCCTCCTGACTGACATTGGTCTTACTATCATCGATGTTAGTTCTCCTAACCAACGTCAGTCTTACCCTGCACGACATCACCATCTCTAGTCTGCACATGACCAACATCGGCACCTGTCTGTTCGACGCTGATTCCTCCTGACCGATGCCGATACCTATGTTCACCTGTGAGTGATGACTTTTTACCCACGAGCTCCTTTGAATCAAAACCCATGTCCAAATTGCCCTGCTTAGAAGTATCCAGCCTCATCCACTAGTCTCTATCCATCATCTCCTCCAAGAACACCAAGGCTTTCCAGTTCTTAAGTCTATCAAACACATCTACCTTTTGCTTAAGAACATGCATCTCCTTCTTACTCATGTGACCAAGCCTACAAAGCCACATCTTTCCAATAGAAGAAGAATTAGTAATATAAGTAGATAGATAAAGGATACCTACTTTCTTACCACCTGCTAATTCAAGTGCATCCACTGTGAGAGTTTTTGTGCATCTCTCATCACCCAAATTTCTTAAAGCAATTAGCCACATCTCCAAGACTGGGACTTGCATGACCTTCTTCAACACCCATGTGTTGGCCACCTATAATTTCAGCAACACTTCCCCTTTGCCAACAATCTGACAAGGCTCACCAACCCCTCTACCTGGGGCTGCATGGAAATAGGCAATAGAATCTATTAACCAAGATTCAACTTTATCCAGAGCATCCTGTGCAAAAACACCTGAAACATCTACTTCTTCATGCTAATCTACTACCAATCAACAATATTTCTTTACCTATTATTTCTTTCCATAACACCATAAGTGACCATCCATGCTATTCAGTTTCTCCATTCGTAGCTTACTTTCTTCTGCCATTGCTATACTCCCACTCAATCAGAAACCCCTTAGAGTGCCCTATAACCAAACACAAACCTGATCCCTGTAACCTTAGCTCTGATACCAACTGTTAGTGGTATCAAGCTATGAGCCAACAACCTCACTCTGATACCAACTATCAGGAACCCATGGAAGCACAATTGATTACCATATACAAGCAACTTAAGATGCAGAATTAACCAGAAGTAACAAGTAACTAGAAACCAAAAACAACATAGAATATGAGAGACAATACACAACTTGTATTAATACTCATCTAGAAAAGAATACAATAAAGAGATGCCACACTCTTCCACCTTACAGAGGCTTCCCACACCTCAAGTGTACAGTACTTCTTTCCTCAAAGCTCTCTCTCTTACGGTCCCAACACACAACTCAAACACAAAGTTGGTGTTCACCTCCAACCAGTTAGTATCCACTACTGCCAGTCACTAGTGCTCCACACACTCCACAAGTGCTCCACGCACTCCAAGTACTTAATGTACTCCAAGTAGATCTCCCAAGAACTGCAACAACCTGCAACCCAAATGATCTTACTTATGGAAGGAACTGCCTTGCCTTCCTCTCTTACTCTCAAATGTGTTGCTGTCACCTTTGATTCTGATACCACCTATAGATCTCCTTTGACCTAGCACACACACCTGTTACCATGTAGATCTCTCTACACCCTGAAGAACCCTTGTCCTTGCCTCACCAAGTCCTTATGATTCTCCAAACTAGTACCCCGATGGATCTTCTCCCTGATCTAGCACACCTGCAGACCAACCTGATCATACACACTCGGCACCCCTATGGAACTAAGAGGAACACCCTTGCTCACTTCACACACAGAAGGAGCTAAATTTTCTAAACTCAAACTAGAACACTTTACAATACGGCCCATGAGTCTATTATATAGATCTCATGCAAACAATAATTAGACATCCAATTACAATAATTAGATCCACAGCTTTAAGTCTAAAATTAGCTCTTGACATGCAAACAATCGATTTGTTAACTAACTGTCTGTGAACTGGTAGTTTTGGAACTACACAGGTGACCGATGTCAATCCTTGTATGCTTTGAGGTGACTGATGCCGGCCGACCCATGACCGACATCGGTTGCCCTTCCTGTCCAATCCTACCGACGTCAGTTGGCCTGATCGACGCCGGTGTTTATGACACTTCAGCAACCTCCTCCAACCTCCTCCATGTCTACATCAGTGAAACTTTTAGCTCCACAACCTAATAGACTTTTTAGGACCAATAACTAGCTCACAAGACAAACTAGCATAATATGAAAATTTTTGAATGGTAGGGGTGACAATTTGACCTCCAGGGTCAAAATTGTCAACATTTTGGTGACTCAACTGGGAAGCTTGCATGTTATTCTTAAGAACTAGATCATTTACATGACTCATAAACTCATAAAGTAATGATAAATTTTATTTATGACTGCAAATCCTCTTTTGACCTAGCATGAGACAACCTTCATCCTCTAAAATAAGAAGGGAAACACACAAAATAGGAAAACTAAATAAATAAATAAAATGTGCAAATAAGCACTTATTTGGGACAAAACTAAACTAAACTAATGTGATTGAATAAAACTTGAAGGAAAACAAACAAATAAACTTATCTCTTTAGTAGCAATGTTTTAAATGTATCCCATTGACTAGGCTTGAAAGCTCCTCACTATCCATATTTACAAGTTGGAAGGCATTGTCAGGTTTGTAGCTAGAGATTGTGTATGGGCCACTCCAAAGGTAATCAAACTTTTTGTGCCTTCTTGGTTTAGATCTATCTTCATCCCACTTGAGGACCAAATCTCCTTCTTTGAAACTTCGTGAAGAAGCTCCCTTGTCAAAAGCTCTCTTCACTTGTGCTTGATGAATTTATATGTATAGCATGGAATGATTTCTTGTCTCTTCCAACTCCATAAGATTATTATACTTGATATCCATGGGCTCATTCTCCAACAACTCAAGTTGATGCATTATTTCTAAAGCAAGAAACTCAAGAGAAATGGGTAACCTTGCTTCCTTACCATATACCAGCCTGTATGGAGAGTTGGCTATTGATATTTTATAGGTGATCCTATCAGCCCATAGAGTTGAATTAAAATTGAGATGTCATGACCTCTAATTGTCTTTAATAGTCCATCTTATGATTTTTAATAGGTTCTTATTCATAGATTCAGCAAGACCATTACCTTGTGGATAATAGTTTGATGAAGTGCTAAGATAAATTCCATGTTGGACAACCCATTAGTTGATCCTAGTTCCCACAAAAGACATTGCATTATCAAAAATAATAGTTTAAGGAATTCCAAATCTAGTAAGCAAACCTTCATAGAAATCTAAAATATTGGTTTCATTTGCTTCTTTCAATGCCACTACTTCTATCCAACATTTGAAGTAATCTGTAGCAGTTAGAATCCATTTATGTCCTAAACTTGATAGAAGATTTATGATACCAATAAATTCCAATCCCCATTAGACAAAGGTCTGATCCACCATAATTGGTTGAAGAGGTAAGGCTGCAAGGTTCACTTTTCCTACAAACATAGCACATTGTTTGCACTTCCTTATCCATGCATGACAATCAAAAAATATACTAGGCCAATAATACCCACCTCTCATGATCTTAAGGGATATAGTTCTTATGGAAAAAATTTATTGACCATATCCATCATGAAATTTTTCAATTAATCTCTAAGTTTGGCTTAGCTCAATACACCTTAGCAACATACCATTGATATCTTTCTTGAACAAAACACCATCAATAAGAAAAAATAGAAATTATTACAACCTAAAATATCTTCTTTCTAAAGCACTTATATGAGAGGTATAAATACCATCTTGGATATAGATTATTAAGTCATCAAACTAGCTGGAAGGTGAGGTATGACTAGTTATAACCTCTTCATCATTTGACACCAAAACAACCTCATTAGTCTCTTGTAAGTCTTGAGCTAGACACTCACAAAGTCCTTTGCCTCTAATTAGTTTTTTGACCTTAATTTCCACATCATACTCCATTACCTTGGTTATCCAACCAGCTCTCTTCTCATTTATATCTTTGTTCAAAAGGAACTCCTTAATGCTTGGATGAGAAACCATTAGGTGTATCTTATTGTTAGAAAACAAGTATCTAAACTTTTTAAGAGACCTTAAAACTAAAAGTACATGTTTTTCAACAAAATCGTACCTTGTTTCATACTCTTCCAAGCCTTGACTAAAAAAGGCTATTGGCTACTCAAAAGCCTCATGATTCTATTGCATAAGAATGCTTGAAATGGTCTCCATATTAGCATATGTATACAAAATGAAATCCCTTGTGAAATCTAGATTTATAAGTATAGGAGCACTAGCTATGGCCTTCTTAATATCCTCAAAACTCTTTAATCCTTATTTGGACCAGTTGAAGCTCTGATTCTTCTTTAGCATGGTTGTAAGTGGCTTAGCTAAAATAGCAAAATTTGAAATATATATCCCTATGAAGTTTATTTTCCCAAAGAAGCTTTGCATAGCCTTTTTGTGCTTAATAAATAAAAGTGCAAGAATATAATCAACCCTTTCAAAATCTATGCTTAAACCATACTTTAAAACCACATGGCCAAGGAGATTACCTTCATGAACTGAGAAGACACACTTTTTTGGATTTAGAGATACCCCAAATTGCCTACACCTTTCAAACACTTGCTTGAGATGAACCATGTGATCACTTGCACTCTTTGAAAACATTTTTATATCATCCAAATAAATAATTAAAAACTTGTTAATAAGGCCTTGGAATGCCATATCCATGGCTCTTTAAAATGTTACTCCAGCATTAGATAAATTGAATGGCATCTTTCTATATGAAAATGTCCCCCACTTAGTTATGAAAGTTGTCTTAAATTGGTTCTCTTCTTTGACCAAAATATAATTATAGCCACTATATCCATCCAACAAATAAAACCACTCTAAACCTGCAACTAGCTATAAAATTTGTTTCATTGATGGTAATGGGTAGTGAACTTTAAGTGAAGTCCTATTCAAATCACAGAATTTAACACATAATCTAATCTCACCATTCTTATTATGTACCTAAACAAGATTTACCACCAAATTTGAGTGCTTGATTAGAAATATAATAGCTAACTCTATGAGCTTGTAAATTTTAGCTCTCATCAAAGGCTCAAGCTTAGGATTGATGGGCCTTTGTCTTTATCTCACTGGTTTAGTTTTAGCCTCTAAATCAATGGTGTATTGAGGTAAAATTGGGTCAAATCCCTTGAGATCACTATATTTCCATGTAAATACATCAGCAAAACTTGTGCATAACTCAATGAAAGCTTCCTTTTGTGAAGGAGTGCATACCTTACCCAACTTCAAATTCTTGTTAGATGTAATCTCTACATTGGCATAGTGTTCTTCTTTTGTTCACAAGGATGACTTATCCTTCCTTAACTCATCATCAATACTGAAAATGTTCTCAAGTGTGACCAATACCTTGGGGAACTTATTTGTTTTTAGTTTCACAACTTGATCACCATACTGCTGCAAATACTTTGATTGGTTTCTTGAAGAAAACTCAGCCTCCTCTTACAGGAATCTCACAATTTGATTATCATCTTCGAACCCATGCCAATTCTCATGATTATCTATAATATAAGGCCTTACAACCACCTTTAAATGTGACTAAATTTTATCTCTTTTTATAGTATTTTGGATACTAAATTGTGCCCCAATGGCATCCAACCTATCTACATATTTATTCTCACCTCTTGGTATTTCCTAAATGTTAAAAGCTTGGAAATCTTCAAGTAAGTCTCATATTCTATGATTTTAATATTTAATTAATAAATTTTTACATACATTTAAACCTCTTACTTATTTAACTATAATTTCACTATCACCAAAAATTTGCAAGGAATTGACCTTCATCTTCCTAGCCCATTGCAAACTATGAACTAGCACCTCATACTCTACAACATTATTTGAACAACCAAACTAAAACTTAATAGAAGATAAATACCTTTAATTTTTTTTAAAAACCAACATCATTCCATCCTTGCTACCATGTTTATTCCTTGATCCATCAAATTACAATTTCCAAAAACCCTCACTAGATTCATCATCCTTAACCATGGCAATACACACTGAGTCGTTATTATTCAATTAGTTTATAAGGATCATACTCATTAAAATTATAATCCCACTCATCAATTATAAAAATTGGAACTCTATCCAAAGGTGATCCATTTTCTACTCCACTAGTTTATAGTACATCATCTGAGATGATATCGTTAGTATTCACAACATTTGGCATATATGGCTCCATATGGAAACGTGTAATAATTTTAGAATGAATCATTACCTTTGTACCATACCTGGGTCTAAACATTAATTAAATCCAATCAACTAATAAATATCCCCCAATATTTGAGGTGAATTCCCTTGAAAGGCATAATTAAAGTAAGGAGGCAAGTCTACCACAACAACATCCTCCTGAATAAGAACATTGGGACAAGAATGTAATGTAAATTTTAGATATTTGATGATGCTTACCATATTGGTACATCATTGTCAGAATTGGTAAATCATTCTCATGAAGGCAATACACACTGAGTCCTTATTATTCAATTAGTTTATAAAGATCATACTCATTAAAAGTATAATCCCACTCATCAATAAAAAAAATTGGAACTCTATCCAAAGTTGATCCATTTTCTACTCCACTAGTTTATAGTACATCATCTGAGATGATACCATTAGTATTCACAACATTTGGCATATATGGCTCCATATGGAAACGTGTAATAATTTTAGAATGAATCATTACCTTTGTACCATACCTGGGTCTAAACATCAATTAAATCCAATAAACTAATAAATATCCCCCAATATTTGAGGTGAATTCCCTTGAAAGGCATAATTAAAGTAAGGAGGCAAGTCTACCACAACAACATCCTCCTGAATAAGAACATTGGGACAAGAATTTAATGTAAATTTTAGATATTTGATGATGCTTACCATATTGGTAAATCATTGCCAGAATTGGTAAATCATTCTCATGAAAGCAATACACACTAAGTCCTTATTATTAAATTAGTTGACTAGTAGGGGCTACAATTTGAGCTTGAGGTAATGGAATAGGATCTAAAGATGGAATTTGAGGAATTTGAGAAATTTGAGAGACTGGTATAGAATTCAATTCTAGGAATATAGGCATTTGAGGCCTTAGATAAAGCTTACCATCATGTATCAAACTATTTTTTGCTCTTATTACAACCTCATAAGCATCTAGTAAGGTAGTACCACCCATTGATTATATCATCACACTAATGTTAGAGTTAACAGCTTTCAAATAGTATAGGAATGCATATTCAGGGGATGTCCTAATCAACAAAGGTATCCTAGTCCATGTCTTTTGAAATATAATATTAAAATCAAACATAAACTCATGAGGAGCTTTTGTTATGGTAGTTAATTATTCAACCAAAGAGAGGTGATCAGATTTGCCTTCAAATTACTTGACTAAAGATGCACCCAATTCATCCCAGGTAGAAATGGAGTTCAGTAGTAGATTTCTATATCATTGCAATGATTTTCCTTTAAAGGAAGCAACAAACAATCTAATAGCAACATTATTCTCAACAACATTATGGACTAAACAGAGGTTAGCTACATCTTGGATATACTCAATAGGGGTTATTTGATTTCATCCTAAGAAGAATGGGATGCTCTTAAGGGTAAACACTATAATATCATCAAACTAGACTAAACTAAGTGGGCTACCTCTATTTAATGGAACAAACATCTTGTTTCTAATAGCCATTTGGATAGTGGGGTTGTAGTGATTAGAATACTAGGATAACTAGGAGACAAATATTATTTTTTAGGATATGGGTTTGTCCTACTAAACCTTGATCTTTTGTATGATGTATAAGATAACTCAATGAGTTCAAAATTAATACCTTTTGTAGCTAACCTTGTAATAACCTTTGGCTTGAAATAATTTCTTGAATGATGCTATGAACTCTGTAACCTAAAGAATCTTTAGCTTGTGATGAAGATAGATATTCTCCTCTACTATAAATGCTTCTCCTCAGCTCCAAACTTCATCTATGCCAAGGAGTAAGTGTCCCACCATGCATGCCAAAAAATATTGTCAATCAGACTCACACCCTTATGAAGGTAGTTTTAGGCCTTCACAATCTTCTAAAACATAGAAATAATCCTAGGTTGTGGGTGGCTTAATCAGTGAATTGAATCTCTAGATTCTAAGGGCTAGCTCTATTTGGTATATCAATTAGTATCTCTACTCTACACTAAAAACTATTGGGAAAAGGGAAGAGGAAAAAGGTAAGAAATAAAACTGGAAGGAAATCCTATTTAATGATTGTGATACACCTATATTTTGTTTCATCCACTCAATTTGAGCTTCTAAAACACTAATTAGACAAGAAAAGACTAAATTTTCAACTCCAATTGACTCTTATTCATCAGTATTTCATGAAAAGGTTTTATCTAGTGATCAAATCTTGAGGGAAATGATGGAATAGGCCTGATTCAAGGCACTAAAAAGCCACTTACATCTATTATAACTTCAGCCAAAAGACATCAAACACAGAACATGACCTACATAATCTGATCAACTAGTAACTAGGTAAGAATTAGGACTTGACAAGGAATAAAATTTTATCACATATGCAAATCACTAACATAAATACACTATACCAACATCCTAGAATCTAAAAATAGTCCTTCTATTTATCTCAAAAAGGTTATAAAACTCAAATTTTGGTAGAGTCTAGTCTTGCCAAAAGAGGGATCCATTTCAAGGCTACAAAACCAACTTATATAGTAAAAATCATACCAAAGCCAAGAAATTGGCATTGAAAATAAGAGAGATCAACTCCCACATCACACAAGTCCCACTTTAGATATCAAAAGATAACCAAGCCTTCAAATAATATCCTTTTGTCTTATGTCTTTCATGAAAAAGCTCTTTGGCATTGGAAAAGGATGGTGGGCCCATCTTGGACTAATCTATTCCATGTATGGAAAGCTATGCCAAATATTCAAAGATAAACTCTACCTGATATGTTTGGAATTTGAGTTGAAATATAAAAAAAGTCCTTTGCATGGAAAATAAGAAAAATTCATGATAAGCCTTGTCTAGTCAACTCCAAGTAACTCCATCTGGCATGAGATGGTGCTATGCCAATCCTTAGATGAAGAACTTTACTTTGAACAAGATGTAAGTGTTAAAATCTTGCAATTAACAAGATAAATTAGAATATATGTGACACTTTGAAAAAAATTCAACTCAAATCTTTGAACAAGATGTAAGTGTTGAAATCCTTCAATTAACAAGATAAATTAGAATATATGTGACACTTTGAAAAAAATTCAACTCAAACTCAAGACCAATCAACTCCAAATGGCCTCCACTTGCATGAAAAGGGGCTTTGAAAATTGAACTATGCATGAAATTTCATGTTAAGATCAGATATGTAGCGTTGAAACTTCATGTTAGCTCCTTGAAATTCCTTAGTATTTTGCTCACATCCTCTTCATTTGGTCACTCTTTCATGGGAATTGGTATTCAGGACTTTTCTTTCAGCATGTATTCCTTCAGGCTATTTCTTTGTGGCCTTTTGTTTCTACATGTATTCTTTCAGGCTATTTGTCTGTGGATTATTCTTTTGGATAAAAATTTTCAAGATTTTTATTTCAAAACTTATTTCCATGGACTTATTTCTCCAAAATAAATCATTCCTTTTCTTCGACCTTATTTCCCTGAAAGAATTCTTTCAGATTTTTATCCCAAAAGAATACTTTTAAGATTTTTGATTTCCTCTTTTTCATGGACTTATTTATCTGAAAGAATTATTTTGGCATTTTGAAAATGGTCTTTTCTTTTTGAAAATTTATTTGCCCTTCAGAAACCTTGAATTAGACGTTCTTGAAAGGAAATTACTTTTTGGAGGTTTTGCAAATACTTTCTAGAAATACTAAAATACCCCTTCAGACTTCTGAAAATGACCTTTTGAAAAAGTTGAAATGGCCCTTAGAACTTTGAATGAACCCTTAGAAACTTTTGAAATGACCTTTCAAAAAAATGTTTGGTCCACTTCATCTTTTTTTAATGCCTTTTCTGAAGGGAAGGAACCCTTCAAAAAAGTTGTGAGTGTTCTTCAAAAACTTGTGTCTTTCAGAAAAGTTGTTTTAGACAAAATGTATGAAATAAACCCTTAAAAAATATATCCTTGATATTTTTGTTTTTTTCAATTTCCATAGATAATTTTCCTATGAACTTGATTCTTTTGACCTATTTTAAAAGTCCCTTTGGCTTTGAAAAATGGACCGTTGGCTTTTGAAAAGTGCCCATTTCCTCAAAATTTAATCTCAAAGGAATTCCTTCATAAATTTTGAAAGAAACCCTTCAAAAAAATGTTTTGAAAGAAAACCTTTAGAAATTTTGAAATGGACCCTTCAAAAAAATTGAAATGGTCTTTTTCAAAAGGAAAGTACCTTTCAAAATTTTTGAAAAGAACCCTTCAAAAAATTTTAAATGGATCCTTCAGAAAAATTGAAATGGTCTCTTCTAAAAGGAAAGTACCTTTCAAATTTTTCAAAAAGAACCCTTCAAAATTTTTGAAAAGTCCCTTTTCTAAAATAATTCCTCTTTGAAATTTTTCTTGAAGATGGGCCTTCTTGAAAGGAAATAACTACTGGAAATTCCTAAAAATGACTCTTTAAGGACCCAAAGAAGCTTCCATAATGTTTTTCTCACAAAAAAAATCCTCTAAAAACCAACGTGAATGCCTCAAAAAGGCATGTTAATCATGGATTATTTCAAATAATTTTTAGGACTAATAACTGACTCGCAAGACAAACTGGCATGATATGCAAAGTTTTGAATGGTAGGGGTGACAATTTGACCTGTATGATCAAAATTATCAATAGGTTATAAGGAAGTTTTCATGTTGAAAGATAAGTTTAGAGTTTATTTTGTTGGGTGAATATTTTGTCGTCAACTAACTAATGACAAAATGGGTATATCAACCACAGCATAGGGAGATTTACACCATGAAAAGTATGGGTTTACCAGATCTTTATGAAGTAAATCTCTCCTCTCATCAAGGGGAGGTTCCCTATAAATATTCACGATTATATGCATATATATATATATATATATATATATATATATATATATATATATATATATATATATATATATATATATAAAATTAAGTAGAAAATAACACATGGGGTGGTATAACAGCATCTACCTCTCTCTTTTCAGAGGTAATGTAAAAGAATGAAAGCAGGATATCCTGGTCTGTAGCTAACAACACTCCTCTTCTTTCAGGAATGGTATCAAACGGAGAGAAGGAGATCACCTGAGGTAACAAAGTCCACAAGAACGCTCACATAAACACAAAGTCTTCCGTAGCTTCTTTCACCGATTCGAAACAAACGTAACCATAGAATAAAATGAAGCACAAAGTCTCCACCTGAAACTACAAAAGATAATTGAATCTCAAAGATAAAAATAGCTCTAAGTCTATCTTCTACCCTTTATAAGTGCCCTTAGATAGTATAAACACACCCACTTTGCTTATTAAATCAGATAAATAAGATATTACTAGGAAAAAGGACATAAGAACTATTTCCTAAATAACACAGACAATCTCAACACAAAGTCTGAAATAACCTGCTTCTCATTCAACAAAATATGATTTATAAATTTGAGCACAAAGTCTCAAAAGTTGCTTCAATTTCAGCAGAGTGTTTTCTATTAATTTTTCCAAGACCCCCTTTACAAAATGAGGTTTCCACTATATATAGGGAGAAAATCCTCAAAAACCAAAAAATAATAAAATACAAAAATATCTCGGTCAAAGATGACTCATCTTTGACTTTGAGATATTTTTCCAAAATATTTACATGTAATTACAAGTTGCAAAATTGCATGTACTTTGCACAAAATAGAAGTGCGTAAGGAGAGAAGAAGAAAGAAGGGGAGAGATTCAGTTCTTGCTGCCAGATTTCTTCATATGTGCAACGACCATAGTGATGGATGCCTGAATTCCTATGCTGTCTGGTGCAACTGTGTTCTTGGAGACGATTTTGGCTCTGATCAATGCATCTTTCAATGCTGTGATGGCTTTAGCATGGCCAGTTAACCTGGATTTTAGATTCTCCAAAGTTAACTGAGCATCTAAAATGCTGTCCATAAAAGACATTGAGAAGGATTTTTCTTCAAAATCTCTTCGAATCATCTCTTTGAAGCTCTGAATCATTTCTTCTACTGGAAGGAACTCATTGTCCTTAGAGGTCAGGTTGCATGGCATCTCTTCTATTTTATTCAACAGGCTTAGGTCACTCTACTCACTAGCCTCCTTGAAAGCTTTGAGATCATCAATTAGATCTTTGAGTACCTGAATCCTGAAGATCAGTGACTCCTTGATTTCAACATAAGAGTCTTTGTTGGAGATAACACCGATAGATATCAGGGTGCTTTTCTTCAGATCCTTCATCTCCTTCCATTTGCTAAGGACCTTTTCTGAGCTATCGATCTCTTGAGAGATAAAGGAGACAAAGTCATCTACTTTTGCTCTTAACTTTCTCATCTTACCTGTTCTTTCCACAGCTTCTGAAAGCAAAGAAACTTCCTGAGTATATATTTTGTCAATGTAATCTTCCAAGACTTTTCCCTTCAAATAAGTCTTTTCTATTTTTTGAATGACTGGGTCATCCATGGATAAGGCCTCTGGAGTTGTTACTTCAGGGGGAAGGGTGAACTTTCTTATTACTGCCATTAGCTTCTCTATTTTGGCCTTGTAATAATCCTTCATCTCCTTCTCTCGATCAAATTTTTGGACCATGATGTCCATAGCAGCCTGAAGATCACTTTTCACACCTTCGTGAGTAACTTTGCCAAGTTCAACATGAGAGATGGAATAGCTGCTCATCTCAAAACCCTCAAGATTTAAGTCTTATGGAGGCTTGGCTAACTCCAAAGATTTCTGCCCTTTTTCCTCGACCAGTTTTGAGAGGATTCTTGGCCTCTTAGGAGCTTTAACTTTCACCGGCACTATTTTGCCAAAGTCAAATTCATCTGGGGAGATGGCCATCTTCTTTCTTTTGGAGGTGAAAGTTGTCATCCAAGGTGGGAGAGAAGTACCTGCTATGGTAATGGTTCCCTTTGCTGGTGTTACTGTGGCAGCTTCTACATTGCTGGTGGTGACAGTAGTCGTAGTTAAAGTGACTGGCAAAACTGTACCAACCACTGATTCTGGCTCTAGTGTAGGGCTTACTATCAAGTTGAAGGAAGGAGATGATAAACTAGGGATGGACCCAAAAGAGCGAGGAGAACCTCTAGAAGTGCCCTGAGGATTGTCGAATATGACTCTAGAAGGAGAGGTGGCTCCAGAAGAGGCAACACTGATTAGAGAGATAGGAGAAGAGGGTACCACAGGAGATTGAGGAGGAGAAGGAGAGACGCTCTTGAGTGGTTGTGCTTGTTCTTGTGAGAGTGGAGGTCTAGTGCTTGGTTGCCCTGATGGTTGATCATCTGTCTCCATGGGTTGGGCTGCTTGTGTCTGAGGACTCTGCTCCTCGATTCCCTTTGTTGCCACTTCAGGCTCTTCTACAGTCTTAGATTTCTTAGATACAAAGATGATTCTAGGCTTGTGAGGCCTAGAAGGAGAAGGTACATCATCTTTATTTTTGGTTCTATTTTCAGCCTTCCTCTTCAACTCTGCTTGGTATTCAGCCTCAGATCCCATGACAAATTCTTTCAGGATGATCCCTTTGGCTGCTAACCAATCATTGGTGTTAGCCAATATTGGTTCAAATCTCTTTCTTAGAGAAGTTTGCTCCTTCTGGGACCATTG
Source organism: Torreya grandis (assembly GCA_037957365.1). Taxonomy (NCBI): domain Eukaryota; kingdom Viridiplantae; phylum Streptophyta; class Pinopsida; order Cupressales; family Taxaceae; genus Torreya; species Torreya grandis. The sequence continues at coordinate 4,304,305 of JARHVA010000727.1, read as the reverse complement.
TGTTGGAGGAAGAGGGGAACCAGCAACCTTACTTGCCAGGTATTTGCTATTGATAACATTTTTATCATCGATCAGGCCAGAGGGGATCTCTTCAAGTCCCAGATATTTGATCTGCTCTAGTGTCAGCCTGTAGAAGTCCATTTTCTTGATTTCTTTGGTCGTCCTTAGGTCGACCTAGATATCTTCAATCATGGGCTCGTGGAATTGGGTCTTCCTCCTGATCTTGTCCTTGACTCCCCTGTAGTCAAATTTTTCTCGTCTCTTGAATGGTCTCAGAGTGACCATCTGCATTTCAGTTTCCATGACCTTGGCTTTGGCTACTGTTGCAATGGAGTACCTACCAATCTCGATTGGAAATCTAAAACTTGGTTTCTTCAACTCCATTTATCTGGTATGCATGATAATTAGTTGTCAACAAAGTTTCATTAGTACTAGCTTATCTAAAGGGAACTTGGGGAGCATGTAGGGGTAGCCTTGGTAAAAGCCGACTCAAAGATAGCAAAATGTAGGGAACTGAAGGAACATGCAGCTGTAATCATTGACCACTACCTAGGCCTCATCTGATACTCTCTTCTGCTCGAGCTGTGAAGAGACATAAAAATGTAGTGAAAAAGGCATCATTTACCATCTTGAAGTGATGGGTTGATCCTTACAGAGTCAGTTAAGGGTAATATGAGTGTACTGGGGTTGTCTTCCTATCTCCCTCTATGGTTAAACCTGGAAAAGTCCACATCGCGGTAGTTATGTACACAAGGTACAAGGTCATGTAAAACTTGTGAGAGGTTTGCACCTTGGTCAACTACTCATAGAGGGTGTTGCTAATCTACTCTCCCAAAAAAATGGCTTGTTTACCCTGGAGGATGATATTGATGAATGGATACATCCATTCATGGAACTGTGAAGAAGATGGGAGGCCCCGTACTCTACTGAGAAGGGTGATCAAATCACCAACTTCTTCGACGAAATCACTCCTTGAAAAGTTTCATGGCCATCTTGATAAGCTTGTCATAGGGGACTTCAACCATTTATAGTTCATAACTTTCTTCACCCTTTTAGGGTCTTTATCATATTCCTTCTATGCATCCATGAAGTCAATCTTGGTTACTTCAATGGCTGGAGGGCACATAAAAACTTTATCAATAAATTTGGGGTCCAACCAAATCACCATGTTACCGCTGGCGTCTGAGACTGGCCTGGTCTCTTTCTTGTAAAAGTGAGCACATTGGAGGATGAACTCAGTATGATGCACTGCTACCGAAAAGGTGGCCACCAAGTGGATGTTGCTCTCGATGATCCTCTTCATCCCAGTGCTTGGATTCATCCCCTTTGTTCGTGTTAGGAATTTAGCCATGTCCACATGGCCGATCTTAGTATCCCAAATGTCATCAACATTCGAAGAGATCGACGTAAGTGGGAAGACACCCTGATACTTGTATTTCATTGTTTTTGCCTTCTTGAGAGATGCTTCTATCATTGTAAATGATCTCGATCGGATGGGAGTAGATGTGTAGGAGTTCACTGATTGAACTGTAGTTATGATCACAATAATTAGGGGAGAGAGGACGAATGGGAAAAATGCATTTTGAGTGATCATGACCACGGAGGTCACTTAAATAGGCTGGGTCAGGAGAAGGAGCAAAAAATGAGGAAGAAAGAGAAATAAAGGAACACGTGGGAAATTCCTCCAGAGTTAGAAAAATTTGGAGGAAAAATGCATGGGTGGAAAAAATTGCTGCCCTTGTAAAAAGCTAAAAAATAGGTAAGGGCAGCAAAATTCGCTGCCCCTACAGAAATAACCTGCACGAGTGGCAAAAATCACTGCTCCTGCACTTTGGGTTGCATCAGTGGCAAAATTTTCCACTGACGTGGCTTAAAGGCTTGGAATGCATAGGCAGTGAAATTTGCCACCTCTGCAGGTTGAATTTGGGGGCCAAAACATGGGCGACAAAAAATGTCGCCCATGTGAGCTTCTGGGAGAAACCCACGAGCAAGGGAGAGGGAGAAAACAATGCCCGCGGTGAGGTGGAGAGGAAGCATGTGGGTAGGGGAAGAGAAAGAAAGAAAAGAGAGAAAAAAAAGAAAAACAAAACAAAAAACAAAAACAACTAACAAAACACTAAGCAAAATGAGAAAAGAAGACAAAAGAAATGATAAAAACAAGACCTACTTGAGAAACCACGCATGCCACGAGGTTGAATCTACCAAAACACACTTCAACTCATCAGCTGGGTCACTCAGAGGCAAGAGGCAGGAGGAGAGGAGGAAGTAATGAGAAGAAAGAGGATCAAATCGGGTTATATGAGGTGAAAAACTCACCCCAACAACCTATCATGTGTGGCAATAAATGCCATGCACAGTTATCGAGACATGCTTAGGTAGCAAAATTTGCCGCCCTTGCATGTTTAGGTGGTTTGGATGCATGGGCAGAAAATTTTGCTGCCCTTACAGGTCAGGATGCAGGGGCGATGAAATTTGCTGCCCTTACATTGCAAATATTCAAAATGCACAGGCGGTAAAATTTGCCACCCTAACACGCAAAATGGAAGAAAAGACTAACTCTAAAAGAGGTAGTCTGAAGAGGGGACTTGGTTCTCAGAACATTTCAAGACCGTAACGGCCTTCAATTTTTGGTAAGATGTGGTTCATGAATTTTGAAAGGTTCATGTAGACCAAGACGAGAACAAAAAAAACCGCCTTGACTACAAACTTAGAGAGATGAAAAGATGAAACAGACAAGTTTCGTAGGGGGTTGTTCCCAAAAATGAGCTAAGCTGATTTTGAAAATAATAGCTGGCTCCTACTGGAGAACCTCTATTAATCAAATTGATTATTAGGAGTAGAAACCAGTTTCTAAGTGCCTTCATCCAAGCCATTGGGCTACGGAGTCAAGCTAAAAATGAAAGAAAGAAAATAGACAAAACATAAAAACTGTACATATATACAAATGGACTCATCCAAGCTTCAAGGATTGAATAGCTTCATATGCTACCCACTGTGAGGTAGTGCAAATGGCATTCCATCTTGGTACTCCAGCAAGAAGCTAGCCTCACCACAGAGCTGTTGAATGGTAAACGGGCCTCTCCACAGGGAATCAAATTTGCCATGCATCCCTTTTGGTTCTCGCCTCTTGTCCCACAACAAGACTTGATCTCCAACTTAAAATTCATGCACTTTAGCTTTCTTATCAAAGATGGCCTTCATCTGGTTCTGATGTTCCTTAATCTGATCCACTACCATAGTTTGATGCTCATTCAGCTCGTTTAGACACATGATCCTTTTATCGACTGAACTTTTAAAGGTTGAGTCTTCGATTGCTTTTGTTAATCTGAGCGCTGTTTGTTCAAGGGTAATAGGGATTTATGCATTCAATCCATATAGAAGTTGGAAAGGGGACATTCCTATATCCCTTTTGGGTGTTATTCTATCCACCCATAAAGCATCATATAATGCTTTGTGCCATGTTCTCTGATTGTCGTCCACCAACTTCCTTATAATAGTGACCAAGTTCTTGTTACTCGATTCTGCTTGGCCATTTCCTTGAGGGAAATAATCTGAAGTATGGGATAAGGTAATCCCATAATGAAAACAAAATTGAGTAATTTCATGCGATGAAAATCAGGCCGCATTATCTGTTACGATCTTTAGTGGAACCCCAAACCTGGAGATGATATTTTCTTTAAGAAAGTTGCATACCACTTCAGACATAGCATGCTTGGTTGGGATGGCCTCCACCCACTTAGTAAAATAATCTATTGCTGTGAGGACATAATCATGTCTGGCACTTGAAGATGGGTTGACTACCCCAATGAAGTCAATACCCCACTGCTGAACGGTTCCTCGATCACTACCGGCATGAGAGGCAAAGCAGGAAGCTTAGGCTTTCCAACAAATTACTGACACAATTCGCACCTACGTACCCATTTGTAGGCATCCTACAATAGCACAGGCCAATAATACCTCACTCGTAAAATTTTGTGTGTTATCACTGGTGCAAAAAAAATGTCCTCCACAGGCCAGATTGTGAAAATATTCTAAGAGTCTTTTCTATTATGCCTTGTCAACACAATGAAGAAATGCCCCATCCAAGTTTCTCTTGTAAAGACAATTGTCCCACAAAACATAACCAACTACTTTCAATTTAACATTTTGTTTCTCTTTAAAAGAAAGATGACTGGGACACTCACCATATGTTAGAAAATGAGCAATGTCAAAATACCACTCATCAGTAGTGGCAACAAAAAAGACCGTAGGGATGTTTTCGACCACTTTTTCTTCACTTTCTTCTTCATCTGGAACGTTGTTGGCAATCAACTAACAAAGACCCTTTCCCCATATGAGCTTGGTTGGTTTGATGTCTAGATTGTTATTTCCAAAATCAGCTTAGCTCATTTTTGAAAACAACCCCCTATGAAACTTGTTCATTTCGTCTTTTGTCTCTCTAAGTTCATTTTTCGATACGAATTTCAAAATTCATTTTTGTCTTGACCTCAAAACGAGGGGTGGTTACTATCTCATCCAAGCCAAGTTTCCCTTACCCTTTTTCTCCTTCTAGAGATGGTTTCTTTTTGTTTCCCCTGTAAGGGCGGCTAAAATCGCCGCCTCTGCATTTCCCTTGTTTTTGTGCAAGGGTGGCGATTTTCACCGCCAATGCACGTTTCCTGCAAGGGTGGCAAATTTTACCACCCCTACTCTATGGCCTTCAAGGGCAGCAAAAATTGCCGCTCTTGAAAAATAAATCGACTACATGTAAGGGCAGTGAAAAATGTTGCCCTTACACGTCTCAATTTCTGTGCAGGCATTAATGGCCATGTGCAGTGGGTGGTTGGGGTGGGTTTTTCACCCCATATATTCTGATTTGAGCCTCATTCTTCTCATTGCTTCCTCCTCTCCTCCTACCTCTTGCACCTGAGCACCTCAAGTGACGTTTCAAAGCACCAACTCATGGATCCAACCTCGTGACACGCATGTTTTCTTAGGTAGGGTTCATTTTTAAGTTTATTTCCTATTTTATTCTAATTTAGCTTAGTTTCTTTAGTTGTTTTGTTTTTTATTTTCTTTTTCTTCTCCCTCCTACCCATCATTTTTCTGCCAGGACCTCACGCGGGTGGCAGATTTTGCCACCCGCGTCCTTAGCCATTTTCTTCCACCCATCCTTCCTCCTTCATCGCGGGCTCCTCTTTCCCCTGCCCATGGTTTTCTCTCCTTACGAGGGTGGTGTTTTTTTGCCACTTGTGTTGTCTTTTTATCCTTCGTGCAAAGGCAGTGAAAAATGCTGCCCTTCCACGTTTTCCTCCTGTCAAGCACAGGGGCGGCAATTTTCACCGCCTCTGCACGTTTTTACAACTTTAGTGTAAGGGCGACAATTTTCACCACCCCTGCCTTTTCCCTATTTTTTCTTTTCCTTCCTGCAAGAGTGGCAAAAATTGCCACCCCTACTATTTCTTATCCTTCCTGTAGGGGCGGCGAAAATCACCACCACTGTTGTTTCTTCTCCTTCCTACAAGGGCGGCGAAAATCACTGCCCCTACATTTTTCCTTAATTTTCAGCTAACTCCCAAAAAAAAAAATTTGAGTTGTCCCTTTCATGCTTTTTCTTCCTCATTTTTTGCTTCTTTGTTAAGCCTGGCCTATTTAAGTGACCTCCAGTAACCCATGTCACTTAAATTACGCTCTCCTTCTCTCGCTCACTCTCCTCTCATCTGTGATCATGGCTTCAGCACCTTCAGTGAACTCTTGTACATCTACTCCCATCCAATCAAGATTATCCTCTATGACGAAAGTGTCTCCCTCAAAGGTGAAAAGTATGAAATACAAGTACTAGGACATCTTCTCGCCCACATCAGTCACCTCTAATGTCGATGACATTCGAGATACCGAGATTGGCCACGTGGACATGGCCGAATTCTTGGCACGAACCAAGGCAACAAATCCCAGTACTGGGATAAAAAAATTGTTGAGAGCAACATCTACCTGGTGGCCGCCTTTCTGGTAGTAGCACATCATGCAGAGTTTGTCCTCTAATGTGCATGTTTTTAAAATAAAGAGACCAGATCGGTCTCAGATGCCAGTGGCGACATGATAATTCGGTTGGACACCAATTTTATCGACAAAGTTTTCTTGTGTCCTCCAGCCACCGAAGTAACCCAAATTGACTTCGCAAACGCATAAAAGGAGTATGACAAAGACCCCGAAAGGGAAAAGAAGGTCATGAACTATAAGTGGCTAAAGACCCCCAATACCGGCCTCTCCAGATGGCTGAAGAAATTCCCTAGGAGCGATTTTGTCAAAGAAGTTGGTGACTTGATCACCCTTCTCAGCAGAGTACAGGGCCTCCCGTCTTCTTCACATTTCTATGAATAGATGTATCCATTCATTAAGATCATCCTCCAAGGTAAGCAAACTATATTTTGGGGGGAACAGATCAGCAATGCTATCCACAAACAACTGACCAAGGTACAGACCTCCTTCAAATTCTACATGACTTCGTACCTGGTCTACATAACTACTGCAATGCGATCTTTCCCAGGTTTGACAACAAAGGGAGATAGAAAGACCACCTCGGTCTACTCATATTATCCACAGCTGACACTTCATGGATCAACATGTTATTTTAGATGAGTGAATGACACATTCTTCGCCATATTTTTATGTCTCTTTGATCCTCAGCTGGAGCAGAAGAGAATATCAGATGAGGCCTGGGCGGTAGTGAACGGTTATGGCTGTATGTTCCTCCAGTTCCCTACTTTTTGTTATCTTCAGGTTGGTTTTTACCAAGGCTACTCATATATGCTCCCCAAGTTCCCTTCAGACAAATTAGTTTTAATGGAATTATGCCGACAACTAGTTATCATGCATACTAAACAGATGGAACTGAAAAGACCCCATTTTAAGTTTCTGATCCAAATTGGTAGGTTTTCAGTTGCTACATCAACCAAAGCCAGGGTCATGGAAATAGAAATGCAGATGGTTACCATCAAACCATTCAAGAGATGGGAGAAATTTGACTACAGGGGAGTCAAAGAGAAGATCAAAAGAAAAACTCAGTTCCACGAACCCATGATTGAGGATATCTGGGTGGACCTGAGAATGGTTGATGAAATAAGAAAATTGGACTATTGTCATCTGACGCTGGAGCAGATAGAATACCTTGGGCTTGCAAAGATTCCTTCCAATTTAATCGATGATGGGAACATCATAAATAGTAGATATCTGGCAGAAAAGGTTGTTGGTTTCCCTCTCCCTCCAATTCAGTGGTCTTAGAAGGAACTGACCTCTCTGAGAAAAAAGATTTGAACCAATATTGGCTAACACCAATGATTGGTTAGCAGCCAAAGGGATCACCCTGAAAGAATTCATTACAAGATTAGAGGCTGAATACCAAGTAGAATTGAAGAGGAAGGCAGAAAACCAAACAAAAAAAAAAGGTGACGTTCCTTCTCCTTCTAGGCCTCACAAGCCTAAGATCATTTTTGTGTCTAAGAAGCCTAAGACTGCACAAGGGCCTAAAATGGTAGCTAAAGGAACCAAAGGTCAAAGCCCCGAGACATAGATAGCTCAACCCATGGAAACACATGATCAACCTTCAGAATGACCAGGTGTTGGGTCTCCACTCTCGCTGGGACAAGCACAGCCACTACAGAGTGTCTCTCCTTCTCCCCCTCAATCTCCTATGGTGCCCGTTTCTCCTATCTCCCCAATTAGTGTTCCCTCTTCCGGAGCCGCTTCTCCTTCCAAGTTTATATTTGGTGATCCTCAAGGTCCCTCCAAAGGTTCCCCTCGCTCTTCTGGGTCCATTCTGAGTCTATCATCTCCATCTTTCAACCTGCCACCGAGCCCTGCACCTGAACCAGAATCAGTAATTGATACAATTTCACCAGTTACTCCAATTGTAACTACTATCACCACCAGTAGTGTGGAAGCTGCTATAGTAACACTGGCGGAGGTAACTATTGTTACAAAAGGTACTTCTCTCCCACCTTGGATATCTTCTTTCATGCCGAAAAGAAAGAAAATGGCCATCTCCCCGGATGAATTCGATTTTGGCAAGATAGTGCCAGCAAAAGCAAAGGCTCCTAAGAGGCCAAAAATTCTCTCCAAATTTATCGAAGAAAAGGGGCAAAAATTTCTAGACATTGCAAAGCCTCCTCAGGATGCAACCCTTGAGGGTTTTGAGATGAGCAGCTATTCCATCTCTCATGTTGAACTTGGCAAAGTTACTCACGAAGGTGCGAAGAGCGATCTTCAGTCAGCAATGGACATTATGGTCCAAAAATTTGACAGAGAGAAGGAGATGAAGGACTATTATAAATCCAAAACAAATCAGTTAATAGCAGTGATCAGAAGGTTCACTATTCCACCTAAAGTAGTGACTCTGGAGGCTTTTTTCATGGATGATCCAGTCATTCAAAAAGCTGAAAAGACCTATTTAAAGAGAAAAGTCATGGAAGACTATGTTGAAAGAATGCACAATCAGGGAGTCTCTTTGCTATCAGAAGTTACAGAAAGAACAGGTAAAATGAAGAAGTTGCAGGCTCAGGTAGATGATTTTGTCTCCCTTATTTCTCAAGAAATTAACAGCTTCAAGAAAGATCTTGGCAGATAGAAGGGAATGAAATATCTCAAGAAGAGTACTCTAATATCTATCAGTGTCATCCCCAATAAAGACTCATATGTTGAGATTAAGGAGTCAATGGTCTTCAGGATCCAGGTACTCAAAGACTTAATTGATGATCTCAAAACTTTCAAGGAAGCTAGTGAAAAGAGTGACCTGAGCCTGTTGAACAAGTTAGAAGAACTGCCATGTAACTTGACCTCCAAGGATCATCAGTTCCTTTTGGCAGAGGAAATGATTCAGAATTTCAAAGAGATGATTTGGAAAGATTTTGAAGAAGCATCTTTCTCAATGACTTCGGTGGATAGCATTCTGATGCTCTATTAACTTTGGAGAATTTGAAATCCAGGTTAACTGGCCACTCTAAAGCCATCACAGCATTGAAAGACGTGATGATCAGAGTGAGAGTCATCTTCAAAAATGCAGTTGCACCAGACAGCATAGGAATTCAGGCATCAATTGCCATGTACGATGCTCATCTGAAAAAGTCTGGTAGCAATAATTGACTCTCTCTCTCCCCTTCTCTCTTCTTCTATCCTTATGTATTTCTGTTTTATGCAAAATGCATGCAATTTTGTAATATGTAATTACATGTAAGTTCGGAAAAATATCTAAAAGTCAAAGATGAGTCATCTTTGACCAAGATATTTTGTATATTTTATTATTTTCTATTTTTGAAGATTTTCTCCCTATATATAGTGGAGACCTCATTTGTAAAAGAGCATCTTGGAGAAATTAATAGCAAACACTCTACTGAAATTTAAGCAACTTTTGAGACTTTGTACTCAAATTTGTAAATCATATTTTGATGAATGAATGAGAAGTAGGTTATTTCAGATTTTGTGTTGAGATTGTTTGTGTTATTTAAGAAATAGTTCTTATGTCCTTTTTCCTAGTAATATCTTATTCATCTGATTTAATAAGCAAAGTGGGTGTGTTTATATTATTTGAGGGTGCTTTTAGAGGGTAGAAGATAGACTTTGTGCTGCTTTTACCTTTGAGATTCTATTATCTTTTTTAGTTTTAGGTGAAGACTTTGTGCTTCACTTTACTCTACGTTTGTACTTGTTTTGGATCGGTGAAGAAGCTATGGAAGACTTTGTGCTTGCGTGAGCGTTCTTGTGAACTTTGTTACTACAGGTGATTTCTTGCTCTCTGTTTAATATCATTCCTGAAAGAAGAGGAGTGTTGTTAGCTTAAGGCTAGGATTTTCCCCTCTTTTGTTTTTTGTACATTACCTCTGAAAAAAGAGAGGTAGATGCTGTTATACCACCCCCATGTGTTATTTTTTACTTAATTATATATATCCGGCATGCAAGTATTAATAGGGAACCTCCCCTTGATGAGAGGAGAGATTTACCTCATCTAGATATGGTAAACCCATACTCTTCATGGTGTAAATCTCCCTACGCTATGGCTGATATACCCATTTTGTCATCATTCAGTTGATGACAAAATATTCACCCAACAGTTTTTGGTGACTCCACTAGGGATCGAATGTGCAGTCTAAAACCTCAAGTTTTAGATTGAAACAGTCCCTATCCTTATCCATTACATTAGTCTAGCGAATCCATTCTATATCTTACCCATTATCATTATAGCCTTACCACTTCCCTCCATCTCTGTTATATTATCTGGTCTGCAAAACCAGAGCCGTTGGGAAGAATGTGCATTTTGAAGCCTCAAGCTTCAACTTGAAGCAGTTTCGATTCCATTTTCATTTTGAAAATCTGGCAACCCCACACTATACAAGAAGTTAGAGATCTAAGGGTGTTGTTGATCATGTGTTTGAGTTGGTGCAATAGAGTAATTTTGATCTATTTCCTTCATCATCCTCTCTTCAACGGTCTAAGAGTTTTCCTTCTAACCTTGTCAAGTCACCAACACAAGGTAGAACTTCTTTTCCCACTGTTAATCACCGCCTGCCTATCAACACTCCACCAAGGTTTGTTATCCTGCCATTTAATCCTCCTATCATAATGGCTCAAGGCCCGTGGGGTAATTTCTTTGGCCCCCTTAACTTAACCCCACCTCTGCACGAACTGCCTTGTAGTTCTAGGAAAAAAATTCTTAAGTTTTTTGGAGATGGAAAGGTTCAACCCAATGAGCATATTGCCGCTTTTTCCATAGCATGTGGCATAATTGGGATCAAATTTGAAGATGTAGCAGTAAGACTCTTTGTGGAAACTTTACAAGGAGCTACCATAGATTGGTTTTATCACCTATAAGATGGATCAGTGACAAGCTGGGATACGCTCAAGTCCAAATTCGAAGCTAAATTTAAACCCGCTAAGGATGTGCATGCTTTGTTGGTGCAGCTGACACAATTGAAGAAAGAATCCTAGGAACCCATGAGGGATTTCATAGCTAAATTCAACAAGTTGAGGAACTAAATTTTGACTGTGGCTCAGCCCATGCTAGAAAATCTCAAATGCTTTTTCATCAACTCACAGCTTCCTGAAGTAAGTTTCCTGTTGAGATGAGCTGGCCCTATGGACCTAGCTTTGGCTCAAGGTTTGGCTACCGAGATTGAAGACGATCTTATCTTAGCAGGTAAGATTAGGAAAGATCCTAGTAAAAATAAATTCCCTTCATCTGCTGAAGGCTCTTCCATGAGCACTAAGGTGCAAAAATTAACGAATGAACTGATAGCTTTGAAAAGATAAATAGCCCAAGGTACATCTGCTCCTACTTATCGAGATGCACCCAGGAGATCATTCTAGAATCAGCAATATCAGGGTAATGCAACTCAGAACCAAGGGAAATCCAACCACTTATCTCCTACTCCAGGGAGGTTAGCCATCGAAGCAGCACCTGCTAATTTAGCGGTCGGATACCTAAAAGCTGAGCACGACAACTCTTTTCAACCACAGCTGGACCAATAAAAAAATGCTGACCTCTTTGACGAACAAGAAGAGGAATTAGCTGGCGACTCCAATATCGGTTTCTTGGATTACCAGGACGAAGCTAGGAGTAAAGGGGAAGATTTGGAGGGAGCTTACGCTATTTTTACCAGATCTCAAAATTAGTTAGCTTCACAAACTGACAAAAGAAAGGCAGATGAAGAGCACCGGCAAGCAGTTTCTATTGCCAAACGTGGGACTCCATTACCTCCATAATTAAAAGATCAGGTAATCCATAAAAAAATGAGTACTCCCAATCACCCAATATCCTTTGTTTCTGCCACTCAGACCAATGCCATGCTCGTTAAAACCCCTGATGATGGACTTTCTTCCTCTATCGCAAGTTCTTTCCAATTATTTGATATAATTGACCATGCTAGAAAGATTAAAATTCAAATGACAGAAGTCAAATATTTAAGAGCTAACCCAGAACAGTTTGATAGGTTAGCAGAGTATGTGAAAAATAAAACTATCCCTATAGGACAAGACTCTTTGAAAGTTGTTCCTGATCTCCCTAAAGACAAACCAACCCAAAACAATCTGATTATGACTCCTCCTGTCGCTCCTAGGAAAATAGAACCTTTCTATGTTTCCCTACTTATAAATGGTTATAAATTGAGTAATTGTATTATATATTTTGGAGCTTCAGACAATGTCATGCCCGCGAAGGTGGCGGATTCCCTCGGCCTGACCTTGACCAAAACTTTTGGGAGGTGTTTTTCCATGGAAAATAAGCAAGTCCCTCTCCTAGATCAGATAAAAGATGCTCAATATGCCTTTGCGGCTTTTCCAGAAAAGCGGGTAAAAATGACAGTTTTAGTGGCCGATGTGCCAGCTTCTTATGGCATCCTGTTTGGGCAGAATTTTTGCAAGGATGTTAGAGGTGAGCTAAGTATGGACTTATCCGAAGCAAGGATTCCAGTTCAAGGCATCATGAAGAAGTTACTTCCTAAAAAATAAGTAAGGTACGTAGTTACGCAATCATCGGCACCGAAAGCTCAAATTTTATTTGATTCCTCGGGCATGGGCAATTACTTCCTATCTACGGATGGAACTCATGATATTTCTAATGAAACTTCTTTAGGTGATAACTTGAGATTGTGTTCAGCCGATATAGCTAAAAAAATGCCAAAGCAAAATGAACACGTAGAACAACTTCTTCCTTGAAGTGGGAAAGTTTTTGAAGGAAAAGCAATGGCTAACGAGATATGGACCTTAGATTTTGATGGTAGTTGTTCTTCTACCAGTTCAGGAGCTAGGGTTGTGTTGGTAGCTCCTCAGAGAGATATTTTTCCTTTGTCCTACAAATTGTAGTTCAGTAATACCAACAACATAGCTAAGTATAAATCCCTGTTGCTCAGACTACAGGCTGCCAGGGAGAAGGGTATTAGACAACTTCATGCTAAAGGGTATGCTGAGTTGATAGTCTACCAAGTGAAGAACCTCTACCAGATGAAAAATAAAAGGTTGTGCCACTATCGCAACCTGGTCTAGGATCAGATTGAAAATTTTGATGCTTTCAATATCTCCACCATTCCAAGGGAATTTAATAATCGAGCAGATGCATTGGCTATTTTTGCCACCCTTTTAGTCCCTCACCCAAATTTTAAGGGAGATAGGTACACTATTGAGCTGGTTTTTTGGCTAAGTGTACCAAATAATGCCAACCACTGGCAGGTATTTAACAATGATGATCAAATCATCGCCTTCTTAGAGCAAAAAGATAGTTTTGAACAACTGCATTTTGAAGGAAGTGAACCCCGTGAGTGTGAAGCGGCCCCTGAGACCAATACGGATGCAAGTGAGGACTTCCTACAGCTTAAAGTGAATAAAATTCCAAAGGGCTTGGTGTCCTTAGAGAAATTGTTTGATAACCATGATAGGTTTATTAAGCAACAGCGCACGGATTCACAGTCCTCTCAAGACTTTGATCAGGTAAATTTGGGAACCAAGTATGATCCTAAAATGGTAAACATTAGGAAATGTTGCACTCCCAAGGAAAGATTTGAGCTTGTTAGTCTACTTCGCCAGTATATGGATGTATTGGCCTATTCCTACGATGATTTGAAATCACTCAGGCCAAATGACATCTGTCACGATATTCCCTTGAAAGCCAACTCTATATCGTACAAATAGAAATCTAGGCAATACAATCCAAAAATCTCAGGCACTATTTTAACTGAGATACAAAAAATGTTGGATGCCCAAATAATTTTTCCAATCCATCATTCAACATGGATTGCCAACATAGTACCCGTCAGGAAGAAGAACGGTGAAATTTGAATCTGTGTGGATTTCAGGAACTTGAACCAGTTGTCTTTAAAAGATAACTACCCCCTTCCTATCATGGATCAAGTCCTGCAGATGGTAACAGGTTCTAAAATGTTATCAATGTTAGACGGTTTTTCAGGGTACAACCAGGTTGAAGTCGGAAAGGAAGATCAACACAAGACAGCGTTCACCACACCTTGGGGCACATTCACTTACTGAAGAATGCCTTTTGGCCTGATAAATGTAGGTACCACATTTCAAAGGGCAATGGATCTTGCTTTCAAAGATGAAATGGGAAAATTCATTATCGTATACCTGGATGATCTGACAGTGTTTTCAAAGCATCGTTTCAAACATGTTTACCTTTTGTAAAGAATACTGGAACGTTGTCGTCAGAATGGTATTTATTTAAACCCAAAGAAATCTGTCTTTAGAGTAACTGAAGGAAAACTTCTCAAACACATTGTCTCCCGAGAAGGTATTAGGATTGATTCAGAGAGAGTCAATTCCATCCAGGAACTTACTCTACCTACCAGCAAGACCGCAGTTCACTCTTTCTTTAGAAAGGTGAATTTCCTCCGAAGGTTTATTCCTGAGTTTGCTAAAAAAATCCGTCATATCGTCAACATGATGAAGGGTAATACTACATTTAAGTGGACCACTGAGGGTAAATCAGCGTTCAAAGAGATTAAGGAAGGAATTGCCCAAGAACCAGTTTTGGTTTGTCCTGATTACACTAAGAGTTTCAAAATATATAGTTATGCTTCTGATCATACACTATCGGCCATTCTAGTCCAGCAAAATCCATAATGTGTAGAATCTCTGATTTCATTCATGAGTTGTCCACTCAAAGATCATGAGCTAAAATACTCCCTTATGGAAAAGCATGCATACGTTGTGGTCAAAGCAGTTAAGCATTTCAAGTTTTATATCCTGAACTCTCACACTGAAGTTCTCATACTAGACACTATAGTAATATCCATTTTGACTCAGTAGGAGTTCGGTACGAGGAGAGGTAACTGGATTGCCAAAACTCAAGAGTTTGATCTGGACCTCAAACCAACCAAGCTAGTGTGGGGAAAGGGTCTTTGCCAGTTAATCACTAATAACATTCCAGATAAAACAAAAAATAAGGCAGAGACCGAGGATGTGCCCACAGTCCTCTTTGTTGCGACCACCGATGAGTGGTGTAGACACCCAAATCATGTCGACTCCCCTGGTCATCCCTCATGTTATTCTCCTTCACCTATTTAACCCCTGTCGACCACTTTCCCACTAGCCTTAACCCTGGTAGCATGTTAAAATGAGCAAAAGGCTAAAGTTAGTCTCTACCCCCATTCTACATCTACCGACCATGGTCACCACCTGACTGACGTCACTGACGTTGGTCACTTATCAGCCGACATCGACGGTCCTGCTGACATCGGTTCTCCTCAGCACTACGTTTTCAATCTGAATGCATGAACTGTTATTCCATTACCCGTTATCCATTTAGTTCCCAATCAGTTTCCCGATCGGTTATCGAATCACCCCTCGCCTTTATCTGCAACCTCTTCATTTGATCAACTAGTTTTTTCATTCAACCAACTCTTGTGATCAATCAACTCTGGCGATCAACCATCTCTTGCATCCAACCAACCTGCAATCCATCTCCTACGTGTCTCTCTCTCTAGAATAGGAACTCTGCTTCGGTCATTTCACAGCACAACAACAACGTCAATCATGTCTCCGACTTCATCTTCAAGCGTATAACAGGTAAGTATCTCTCTCTATGTTTTTGTTTCTCTCTGGTTATTATTTTGTTTATTACTACTATCACTCTATTCAGACTACAGACTTGAGAAGTTACTCCTTCCCTTTACACCTCTGTCTACCATTCCAAAATATATAGTCACTCTGCCCAGATCCCTGTAAAAACCCCCTGACTCCTAAACCGACTCCCGAACCCCAAATGAAGCCTCAGACACCATTCTGCAACCTAACCAGACCCTGTCCCGACTCGACAAGACCTGAACAGACCTGTCCAAGAACTGTTGCCCCGACCGATGCCGGTCATTACCCCGACCAACGCCGGCACTTCAACCGACGTCGGCACCATTTCCTGACCGAAGCCGGCACAGAGACCAACACCGGTGACTGTGCAAAATAGTTCGCTGAATATCAGGTACACATTTGTGTTTTTGTCTTTTATTTCATTCTATCTTTTCATTATTTCCATTTCTATCAAATATTCTGCTTTTTATCAGTGAGTTGATATCCTCCTAGGAAGTCTTCGTACTTTCAGGATCAGGCGTTTGCTTGACAACCCACCGCCTCCTTGTCTAACATTTTTTGTGTTTAGTCTCTTTTTTTCGCAGGTGTCATTCCTCCACATCCAAAGAGGAGTACCTTCCAACGTCTGATTTTGGTGCGCATGACTATATTCAGGTATCTTCTAACCTTGACCATTTCTTTTAGTTTCTCATTTTCTTCTTTGAATGTAGAAAGCAATTTAGCGTAGAAACATTCTGGCACACCCGGTGGGATCCTAGGGCCTTCCTTGGGTTCTTTCTTTCTTTCGTTCATATAGGTGCATTAGGTTCCTTCCTTTTTCACCTCTTTCGTCTCTTCTAAATGACATCATAAGCAGGACTAAAAAGAACTTTTCTTTTCTTTCTTACACTTCTAGACTAGTCAAAACTCATATTCTTCAACTCTTTCTCCATTCGTCTTCATACGAACAAACATTTTGACTTAGACTTAAAACAATTTGCATCCATTTATGTTTGCTTGCATCTCTTAGACCACACTTAGTAATTAACAAACACATATTGAATTAATCTAGATCACTTGATGTTACACGACCAAACCACTTGAACAAAATAAACATTTTAACTTACCTGAGACAAGGCCCGACTGGGATTTCATCCCCCAGCGGATACCTTACCCGTCCTGGTGATCTTACTTGGATTTCATCACCAAGGGGAAAGCCCACTCCGTTCTCTGGCAGAGTCTAATCTCTAGGGGAAGTATATTTTGGCTAAGCAGGCCTAGTTTATTACTGGACTCGTGAAGTGAGGGGAGCTTGCTCCTTAGCACCAGGCCTTGTACAAAACCTAACACAGACTTCTTGAGCACCATAACTAACCTGAAACCATCCATAGACTACTTCTTCTAGGACCCGACGTAAAAGCCAATCTTCCTCTACACACATTCTAAGGCATAAGCCACTATAATCCTAATAATTTACTCCTAGAGTTTTAGGATCTACTTGTGTTCTTCATCTTTTTAGTTCTTATCTGCTTGTTTGAGCTTGTGAGGATGACCTTTATTGCCTTGAATGGTTTTGACATGCAGTCAAACCAAGGCCCTTCTTGATCACGCTAGCCATCAACCACTTCCGTCTACCCCGTCTATAACCAGTCCTATAATGGAGTTCCACTCAGAGACTGAAAGAACTCCTATAGGATTGACCTCGACTCAAATTCCCATCATCCCTGAAGGGGACCAATATTTTGCAAGATTCTTGGACCTTAATGCAGTAGCCCTCCATAACTATCTCGTGAGAAACCCAACACGAGACCTCTCAGGTGACGTGGTGACAACATCGACACCGTCCGCTACCTAACCTTTTGCCTCAACTGTTAACCTGACCATGGCCTATATGCAAATTTTGGCCTCCCCATCTATTTTTAGACCAACCTCCATCGGAGTTCCATTACCCCCTCAACCACCTACAATTCAACCAAGTTCTACATCATACCAGAACTTGATTGTCTCGACCCCACACACTCTTGTGCCTATATATGCAGGAGTGCCTACCTCGCCCTTTGTCAATGCCGTCACACAACCACCTTTGGCAATATCTACTCAGCTTATGCCTTCTACCTTCATAACCCAACCACCTTTGGCCTCCACTTCTGTCCCTGTGACTAGTCATCCGTACGTTGTGCCCTTACTGGTACAATCGACTACATCATATGCCTCCTCTAACCTCTTTCAAGTGCCTTACAACCTAGGGGGTGCCTCGTCTACCAATCTGTCAGTAGATATCATCAAAATACTAATGGAGAAAATGTCCAGTCTCGAAACCTCTATCTCCGGCTCACACAATGCTCTCTCGTATGAGCAAATTTGCAACGAGCCCATTCATCCTTCTGTACCCATCCGACCTTATCCCAACCAATGGGAGCTTCCTAAATTTACTCACTTTCAGAGTAAGGAGGACCCACAATAGCACTTATGGGAATTCAGACATGCTTGTTACCTTATCACCCACGATGATGCGTTACTTCTATGCACGTTTCCTATGTCTCTTTCTGGCCCTGCCCTTGACTGGTATAGCTCTCTTGCCAAACATTCTATCTTTTCATTCATTCAACTTGCCCAATTATTTCTTGACCATTTCTCAATCAATATCACTAAACAAGTCTCGATCACAGACCTCTACTCCATTAGGCAATTTGACGACGAATCAATAGTTGATTTTGTCGCCTGTTGGAGAGGCCTGATTAACCAGCTCTCCTTCTCCTTGCCTCAACCTGAGCTCATTGAGCTCTTTTCTCGAGCATGTGTCAGCCACATCTCCTCCACCTTGTGGATTCAGACATTTTGCACTTTTGACGAGGCTTTCACCATGGCTCGAAAGCTTGAACTTTGCGCCATTGAAGAAGATAAGGTCAAATTACGTAATACTAACGCAAGAATCAATGACCATTCTTTTTCCAGACCTTCTTCTTCTGCCAATTCTGAATCCAAAGGAGTGGCCAACACTATGGTCGTTAGATCACCATCTTTGACAACAACTAATCAACCTCAACCTTCAACATCTCAAAGCATCACAAAACAATTCCAACAACGGTACATACAACCCTTCCCTAACCATTCTCCTAGCCACAACAACATCCAGACCATGACTAATGACTCTCATGACCATCATATACACACAATCAACATGATTTCACCTCTTGTCCCTGACCAACCTCCATCACAGGTAGAGGAACCATCTTCTCCCGTTCGTCTTTCACAGGTAGAAGATCCATCTAATCCCGTTTGTCTTTCACAGGTAGAAGAGCCATCTTCTCCCATTTGTCTTCTATAGGTAGAAGAATCTTCTTATCCTATTAATCCTCCATCAACCTCTCCCATATTGGAGGATGTTTTGACCACATTAACACCAGCTACCTCACCTTCATCCTTCTTATCATCCATAGATGATCATACCTTTTTGACTCCTCAACCACACGCAGAAGCCATGACTACTCCGGCGCTCTTTCTACTTAAAGAGCCCACATCTTCAATCTCTTCTCCATCGAGAGAAGAACCGTCCACATCTAAGTCTAAACCCACGTAGGCGTCCATCATGCCTAAAGAGATTAAACCTCTTGGTGTTCGCCCCACATCTAACCTCACCTCGCATAAAGGTGGCCCTCAACCCAAACCAAAGAAGGTTATTAAACCACACTGGAGGCCTCCTCCCCCACCTTTGTCATTACCTTCAATTTTAGGCCCGCATTTGTCCACTTTAATAGTTCTTCCTACTCCCATACTTCACAGAGGCAAGTCACCTCCATTACTCTATCAACCCATCAGACTTATATCTCCTCCAAACCATTGACCTATGCCTCTGATGCCTCTCAAACCAAAGTCATCAACCCTCACTGCAAAGAAATATATAGACCCATTAGCAGGTTCTTAGACCTTGCTGTTATGGCAATTGTTGCAGTCCTCTCGCATCAACCACCCACCTCTTAGACCATATCAACCTCTGGAACCTAAATCACCCTGGTTCGATGACACTCGCATTTGTGCGTATCATCGCTGCCTGGGCATGACACCGAGCATTTTTGTGCCCTCAAGGTTACCATTCACCAATGTCTTGGGCATGACACCCTTCTTTTTGACCACATCATCAACAAACCTTCCTCACCGCCCCACTCATCAACTCTCAGATCAAGACCATCTTGGTTCGACAACTCTAAATTCTGTCACTATCACCACACTCCGGACATGACACTGAGCATTGTTGCGCTCTTAAGGCTGTCACTCGTCAACACCAGAAAAAGGATTCCCTTCTCATCAAAGATCCTCTTAACCACCCCTCCAACAAATCATCACCACCGACCCATGCTTCCCCAACCTCATCACCTTAATTGGGATCTCCACGCCTGATTATGGTCCCTTTGCTGCCTTTTACCCCCTTATTTGACATCAACACAGTCCATCTAACCACTAAACCTCAACTGACCTTAACTAATCTGTCAAACATTCTCCCTAGCCGCTGGGGGAATTCAACCTTCATCCAAGCCTCGACCAACCTTTCAACCCAGTATCAATCAAATATCAATCACTCCTTTAATCCTAAACCTCGACCAAGTGTCCATCAACCCTACCCTCGACCAAATATTCAACCAATTTTGACTAGTCAACAATCAAATATCAATCAACCAAATATTCAACCCAAACATTCAACCAACCTTTTTATCAAAACATTCAACCAGTCTCAACCAATCAACGACCATGTCAACCAACTTCACATCCATCATCAACACCTGACTAATTTGGAAAGAATCAAATAAGGCAAATTTGCTCCTAATTGACTCGAACCTTATCATACACACACAAGCATGGCCTAGGGACTTATCAGACCCTACGCCCTTTTATGCCTTTCATCTACGACCGTTCTACTGCTAGTCGAGTACTCGTCCACTTGACACTTAACTTGAGCTCGTCCCTTGAGCAATCCCCGTCCTCTTCATCCTAATTCCTTTTAACCCTATTCCTCTTAACAATTCCTTTATAACCCTTTTATGATGTATGGATGCTTTGTCCTAATAAAAGGGAGCCCTTGACCTTCTATAGTGCTGTCCATGACTCACATTTCTGTCAAAACAAAATCAAGATGTCAAAATATCCACGGTCACCATATCAAAATCAAAATTAAAAAGGCAGACTGCTCCCTCAAAGGACAGCTATACTCTCATTGCTATAATTAATAGATTGCTCCCTCGAAGGACAGCTATTCAAAAGCCCTTATATTAAACAAAATTCTAGACCACTCCCTCAAAGGATGGCTATGACTAATCTGGCAATAAATAGCACTATCTTAGAAGCTTCCCACATTGATCATCTTCACAACTGACCACCAAGAAAATGACATCTCTATGCAGGCTTTCCGCATTGATCAGCCTGCACCTTCAAAAAAAAAAAAAAAAAAATGAGTCATGGACTTGACTTATAGTTGTCTCAGGGTCTCCTATAAAAAGGGGCAAAGTTATCTCTACTCTTAAAATGGGTTACCCTTTTTCCTCCTCCTATCACCTACTCAAGGGATTTCGAGCTCACTTTAATGTCATAGTGATTTGATTACTATTCTAACACAACATCTAATCAACGACGTCATGCATGAATGGGGCTCTTGGTTCTAATAACCCCTATCTATGCTATCATTCTGGTCCTTGTCAATGAAAGAGCAATATGCTTTTCACTTCTTCTGCACTTTGGTCACATTCACCTTCATCACTTGTCAATCAACCTAACTCAACTCTCTTTTCAGACCACTCCCATAGCCTATTCACACTAGTTTCTATGGACACCAATACACATGGAAACTATCAACCAGACACAATTTATGTTAAGCATAAACCAATACTTGCTGAAGCATAAATAGACCTCAATTCATTTTTAGCATACATCCATCACGAATATGGAAAATTGCTAGGAATGAAAGACCCCTTAACCAATGTTGCAGAATACACCATTTGGAAAAGGCTACAACATCTTTTTCTCCTCATCACTTCATCATTGACCAAGACCAATTTATCGACCATTTTGACCACCTGTCTACCACTCAGACCCCTGGTCTGAACTACATTGGTCTGAGGTCCTAAGATCGGGGCTATGTAGGCAGCACTCAGATGATCTGACATCATCTGGGGTTAGCTCGACCATCCTCATTTGTTCGTCTCTCTGACGGACAAACCTTCTCTCCTCCTTTTGACTATGACCTTGCCCTTGACCAAGACCAATTCCATCCCTTTGACCCTTCCTCCCTTCTATGGACAACTACATTGGCCTGAGGCCCTTCCATAAGGGCTATGTAGGTAGCACTTAGTTGACATGGGGTCTTTTGAGGTTAGCTCGGCCACATCCTTTCGTCCATCCATCCACCTTGACCTATGCCCCTTGGAGATCATGCCTATCTCCTCCGACTTCAACCACTTCTAGAGCAATGTTGCTTTGGTTGTTTTTGCATGTATGCTACCTTATGACTGGTTAGCAAAATTATACGCAGACTATTTTTGGACCCTCATAAGTATAGGATTGCAAGCTGGTTGATCTGCACTACTTGTGACTTTTTCATGTTTCTAGGAGCACTTCCTGAGTCCGAGATACCTGGAACGCGATGACCCATTGGAGCTTTAGCTTAGATTGAATAACCCGATCAATAAATGACTAAATGTTAGGGCCTGATTACTTCAATTTTGGCACTCCTCGACCCTTGACCTGTGACACTTTGACCTGACCATCTCATGTAGTGGTATGCACGAAATCATGACTTTTGCAGCGTTCACCCTCACCCCTCTTTTTCATCCACTCTTTGTCAAATCAGCACCCAATTCCTGATTCCCTTCCCTCACCTCCTGCTTTGAAGGGGGATACCTCATCCATAATCAGGGCAATTCACCTCCTATTTTTGTCTTGCAGTTCATTCGAACAACCAACAAGACAGAATTGACCTTATCCCACACTTGAGGCAATCACTCCTATTTTTGTCTTACAGTTCGTCCAGAACAACCAACAAGACAAAAAGGGGCAAATGTAGACACCGAAATCGTGTCGACTCCCCTGGTCATCCCTCATGTTATTCTCCTTCGCCTATTTAACCCCTATCGACCACTTTCCCACTAGCCTTAACCTTGGCAGCATGTTAAAATGAGAAAAAGGCTAAAGTCAGTCTCTGCCCCCATTCTGCATTTGCCGACCACGGTCACCACCTGACTGACGTCACCGACGTCGGTCACTTATCAGTCGATGTCAGCGGTCCTGCCGACGTCAGTTCTCCTCAGCACTGCATTTTCAATCTAAATGCAGGAACCGTTATTTCATTACCCATTATCCATTCAGTTCCCAATCGGTTTCCCGATCGGTTATCGAACCGTCCCTCGCCTTCATCTGCAACCTCTTCATTCGATCAACTAGTTTTTTCATTCAACCAACTCTTGCGATCAATCAACTCTGGCGATCAACCATCTCTTGCATACAACCAACCTACAATCCATCTCCTGCAGGTCTCTCTCTTTGGAATAGGAACTTTGCTTCAGTCATTTCATAGCACAGCAACAACGTCAATCATGTCTCCGACTTCATCTTCAAGCGTATAACAGGGAAGTATCTCTCTCTGTGTTTTTGTTTTTCTCTGGTTATTATTTTATTTATTACTACTATCACTCTATTCAGACTACAGACCTAAGACCTTACTCCTTCCCTTTACACCTCTGTCTACCATTCCAAAATATACAGTCACTCTGCCCTGATCCCTATAAAAACCCCCTGACTCCTAAACCGACTCCCAAACCCCAAACGAACCCTCAGACACCATTCTACAACCTGACCAGACCCTGTCCTGACTCGACCAGACCTGACCAGACCCGCCCAGACTTGTCTAAGAACTGTTGCCCCGACCGACGCCGTTCATTACCCCAACCGACGTTGGCACTTCAACCGACGTCGGCACCATTTCCTGACCGATGCCAGCACAGAGACCGACACCGGTGACTGTGCAGAACAGTTCACTGAGTATCAGGTACGCATTTGTGTTTTTGTCTTTTATTCCATTTTGTCTTTTTATTATTTCCATTTCTATCAAATATTCTACTTTTTATCAGTGGGTTGATATCCTCCTAGGAAGTCTTCGTACTTTCGGGATCAGGCGTTTGCTTGACAACCCACCGCCTCCTTGTCTAACATTTTTGTGTTTAGTCTCTTTTCTTCACAGGTGTCATTCCTCCACAGCCAAAGAGGAGTACCTTCCAACGTTTGATTTTGGTGCGCACGACTATATTTAGGTATCTTCTAACCTTGACCATTTCTTTTAGTTTCTCATTTTCTTCTTTGAATGTAGAAAGCAATTTAGCGTAGAAACAAGTGGTATTCAGACATGGCTCACTTTCTAACATATGGTGAATGTCTGGCTCATCTCTCTTATAAAGAAAAATAGAATGTTAAATTGAAAGCAGTTGGTTACGTCCTGTGGGACAACGGCCTGTACAAGAGAAACCTAGACAGGGCATTTCTTTGCTGTGTTGATAAGGCACAATAGGAAAGACTCTTAAAATCTTTTCACAATCTAGCCTATGGAGGACATTTTTTTGCACCAGTGATAGCACACAAAATTCTACGAGCAAGATATTATTGGCCCATGCTCTTCTAGGATGCATACAAATGGGTGCGTAGGTGTGAACTATGTCAGCAATTTGTTGGAAAGCCTAAGCTTCCTGCTTTGCCCCTAAAGCCGGTTGTGATCAAAGAACCATTTCAGCAGTGGGGTATTGATTTCATTGGTGCAATTAACCCATCTTCAAGTGCCAGACATGATTATATTCTCACCGCGATGGATTATTTTACTAAGTGGGTGGAGGCCATACCAACCAAGCATGTTACATCTGAAGTAGTATGCAGCTTTCTCAAAGAAAATATCATCTCCAGGTTTGGGGTTCCACTAAAAATCATAACAGATAATGTGGCTTGTTTTTCCTCATATGAAATTACTCAATTTTGCTTTGGTTATGGGATCACCTTATCTCACACTTTAGATTATTTCCCTCAGGGAAATGGACAGGCAGAATCGAGTAACAAGAACCTAGTCACCATTATCAGGAAGTTAGTAGACGACAACCAAAGAACATGGCACAAAGCTTTGTATGATGCTTTATGGGCTGACAGAATAACACCTAAAAGTGCTATAGGTATGTTTCCTTTCCAACTCCTATATGGACTAAATTCAAAAATCCCCATCACCCTTGAACTACTAGTGTTCAGGTTAACCAGAGCAATTGAAGACTCAACCTTTGAAAGCTCAGTTGACAAACGAATCATGTGTCTAACCGAGCTGAATGAACAAAGAGTTATGGTAGTGGATTGAATCAAAGAGCATCAGGACCGGGTGAAAGCACTTTTTGATAAGAGGGCTAGAGTGCATGGATTCCAAGTCAGAGATCAAGTCTTATTATGGGACAAGAGACGAGAACCAAAAACGATGCACAGCAAATTTGATTCCCTGTGGAGGGGCCTGTTCACCATTCGATAGCTTTGTGGTGAAGCTAGCTTCTTGCTAGAGTATAAAGATGGAACACCATTTACACTACCTCATAATGGATAGCATCTCAAGATTTTCAATCCTTGAAGCTCAGATGAGTTCGTTTGTAAAATATGTATAGTTTTTATGTTTTGTCTATTTTTCTTCTATTTTTCGCTCGACTCCGTAGCCCAATGGCTTGGATGAAGGCACTTAGAGACTGGATTCTACTTCCGCTAATCAATTCGATTAAACAGAAGTTCCCCAATAGGAGCCAGCTATTGTTTCCAAAATTAGCTTAGCTCATTTTTGAAAACAACCCCCTACGAAACTTATCCATTTCATCTTTTGTCTCTCTAAGTTCATTTTTTGATACGAATTTCAAAAAAAAAATTTGTCTTGGCCTCAGAACGAGGGGTGGTTACTATCTCGTCCAAGCCAAGTTTTCCCTTCCCCTTTTTCTCCTTCTAGAGATGGTTCTTTTTGTTTCCCTTGTAAGGGCAGCTAAAATCGCCACCTCTACATTTCCCTTATTTTTGTGCAAAGGCGGCGATTTTCACTGCTAATGCACATTTCCTACAGGGGCAGCAAATTTTTTTGCCCCTACTCTCTGGCCTGCAAGGGCGACGAAAATCACCGCCCTTGTAAAATAAACTGACTACATGCAAGGGCGGCAAAAAATGCCACCCTTGCACGTCTTGATTTCCATGCAGGCATTAATGGCTATGCGCAGTGGGTGGTTGGGGTGGGTTTTTCACCCTATATATTCTGATTTGAGCCTCATTCTTCTCATTACTTCCTCCTCTCCTCCTACCTCTTGCACCTGAGTGCCTCAAGTGACATTTCGAAGCACCAACTCACGGATCCAACCTCGTGACATGCACATTTTCTCAGGTAGGGTTTGTTTTTAAGTTTATTTTCTATTTTATTTTGTTTTAGCTTAGTTTCTTTAGTTGTTTTGTTTTTTATTTTCTTTTTCTTCTCCCTCCTACCTGTAATTTTTCCACCAGGACCTCATGCGGGCGGTAGATTTTGCCACCTGTGTCCTTAGCTGTTTTCTTCCACCCATCCTTCTTCCTTCATCAGGGGCTCCTCTTTCCCCTACCCACGGTTTTCTCTCCTTGTGAGGGCAGCATTTTTTTTCCACCTGTGTTGTCTTTTCATCCTTCATGCAAAGGCGGTGAAAAACACTGCCCTTCCATGTTTTCCTCCTGTCAAGTGCAGGGGCAATAATTTTTGTCACCTCTGCAAGTTTTTACAACTTTAGTGCAAGGGCGGCAATTTTTGCCACCCTTGCCTTTTCCCTGCTATTTCTTCTCCTTCCTACAAGGGTGGAAAAAATTGATGCCCTTGTTGTTTCTTCTCCTTCCTGCAAGGGTGGCGAAAATTGCTGCCCTTGCATTTTTTCTTAATTTTTAGCTAACTCTTGGAATTTATTTTCTGAGTTGTCCATTTCATGCTTTTTTTTCCTTATTTTTTGCTTCTTTATTAAGCCTGGCCTATTTAAGTGACCTCCAGTAACCCATGTCACTTAAATTGCACTCTCCTTCTCTCGCTCACTCTCCTCTCGTCTGTGATCATGGCTGCAGCACCTTCAGCGAACTCCTGTACATCTACTCCCATCCAATCAAGATTGTCCTCTATGACAGAAGTGTCTCCCTCAAAGGTGAAAAGCATGAAATACAAGTACCAGGGCATCTTCCCACCCACATTAGTCACCTCAAATATCGACAACATTTGAGATACCAAGATCGGCCACGTAGACATGGCTGAATTCTTGGCACAAACTAAGGCAACAAATCCCAATACTGGGATAAAAAGAATTGTTGAGAGTAACATCCACCTGGTGGCTGCCTTTCCGGTAGCAACACATCATGCAAATTTTGTCCTCCAGTGTGCATGTTTTTACAACAAAGAGACCAGATCGGTCTCAGACACCAGTGGCGACATGATAATTTGGTTGGACCCTGATTTTATCGACAAAGTTTTCTTGTGTCCTCCAGCCATCGAAGTAACCCAAATTGACTTCACAAATGCATAAAAGGAGTATGACAAAGACCCTGAAAGGGCAAAGAAGGTCATGAACTATAAGTGGCTAAAGACCCCTAGGACTGGCCTCTCCATATGGCTGAAGAACTTCCCTAAGAGCGATTTTATTGAAGAAGTTGGTGACTTGATCACCCTTCTCAGCAGAGTACCGGGCCTCCCGTCTTCTTCACAGTTCCATGAATGGATGTATCCATTCATTAAGATCATCCTCCAAGGTAAGCAAACTATCTTTTGGGGGGAATAGATCAGCAACACTATCCATGAACAACTGACTAGGGTATAGACCTCCTTCAAATTCTACATGACTTCATATCTGGTCTACATAGTTGTTGCAATGCGATCTTTCCCAGGTTTGACAATAGAGGGAGATAGAAAGACCACCCCAGTCTACTCATATTATCCACAGCTGATGCTTCAGGGTTCAACACGTCATTTCAGATGAGTGAATGATGCATTCATTATCATATTTTTGTGTCTCTTTGATCCTCAGCTGGAGCAAAAGAGAATATCAGACGAGGCCTGGGCGGTAGTGAATGGTTATGGCTGTATTTTCCTCCAGTTCCCTACTTTTTATTATCTTCAAGTTGGTTTTTACCAAGGCTACCCTTATATGCTCCCCAAGTTCCCTTTAGACAAATTAGTTTTAATGGAATTGTGTCGACAACTAGTTATCATGCATACTAAACAGATGGAACTAAAGAGACCTGATTTTAAGTTTCTGATCCAGATTGGTAGGTTTTCAGTTGCTACATCAACCAAAGCCAGGGTCATGGAAATAGAAATGCAGATGGTTACCATCAAACCATTCAAGAGATGGGAGAAATTTGACTACAGGGGAGTCAAAGAGAAGATCAAAAGAAAAACTCAGTTCCACGAACCCATGATTGAGAATATCTGGGTGGACCTGAGAACGGTTGATGAAATAAGAAAATTAGACTATTGTCGTCTGACGCTAGAGCAGATAGAATACCTCGGGCTTTTAAATATTCCTTCCAATTTAATTGATGATGGGAACATCATAAACAATAGATATCTGGCAAAAAAGGTTGATGGTTCCCCTCTCCCTCTAATTCAGTGGTCTCAGAAGGAACTGACCTCTCTGAGAAAAAGATTTGAACCAATATTGGCTAACACCAATGATTGGTTAGCAGCCAAAGGGATCACCCTGAAAGAATTCATTACAGGATTAGAGGCTGAATACTAAGTAGAATTGAAGAGGAAGGCAGAAAACCAAACAAAAAACAAAGGTGACGTTCCTTCTCCTTCTAGGCCTCACAAGCCTAGGACCATTTTTGTGTCCAAGAAGCCTAAGACTGCACAAGGGCCTGAAACGGAAGCTAAAAGAACCAAAGGTCAAAGCCCTGAGACACAGATAGCTCAACCCATGGAAACATAGGATCAACCTTCAGAACGACTAGGTGTTGGGTCTCCACTCTCGTCGAGACAAGCACAGCCACTACAGAGTGTAATCTCCTATGGTGCCCATTTCTACTATCTCTCCAATCAGTGTTCCCTCTTTCAGAGCTGCTTCTCCTTCTAGGGTTGTATTTGGTGATCCTCAGGGTCCCTTCGTAGGTTCCCCTCACTCTTCTGGGTCCATTCTGAGTCTATCATCTCCATCTTTCAACCTGCCACCGAGCCCTACACCTGAGCCAAAATCAGTAATTGATACAGTTTCATTAATTACTCTAACTACAACTACTGTCACCACCAGTAGTGTGGAATTTGCTACAATAACACCGGTGGAGGCAACTATTATTACAACAGGTACTTCTCTCCCGCCTTGGATATCTGCTTTCATGCCGAAAAGAAAGAAAATGGCCATCTCCCTGGATGAATTCAATTTTGGAAAGATAGTGCCGACAAAAGCAAAGGCTCCTAAGAGGCCAAAAATCCTCTCCAAGTTGGTCAAAGAAAAGGGGCAAAATTTTCTAGACATCGCCAAGCCTCTTCAGGATGCAAACCTTAAGGGTTTTGAGATGAGCAGCTATTCCATCTCTCGTGTTGAACTTGGCAAAGTTACTCACGAAGGTGCGAAGAGCGATCTTCAGTCAGCAATGGACATTATGGTCCAAAAATTTGACAGAGAGAAGGAGATGAAGGACTATTATAAAGCCAAAATAGAGCAGTTAACAGTAGTGATCAGAAGGTTCACTATTCTGCCTGAAGTAGCGACTCTGGAGGCTTTTTCCATGGATGATCCAGTCATTCAGAAAGCTGAAAAGACCTATTTAAAGGGAAAAGTCATGGGAGACTATGTTGAAAGAATACACAATTAGGGAGTCTCTTTGCTGTCAGAAGTTGTGGAAAGAACAGGTAAAATTAAGAAGTTGCAGGCTCAGGTAGACGATTTTGTCTCCCTTATTTCTCAAGAAATTAACAGCTTAGAGAAAGATCTTGGCAGATGGAAGGGAATGAAAGATCTCAAGAAGAGTATTCTGATATCTATCGGTGCCATCCTCAACAAAGACTCCTATGTTGAGATCAAGGAGTCAATGGTCTTCAGGATCCAGGTACTCAAAGACTTAATTGATGATCTCAAAACTTTCAAGGAAGCTAGTGAAAAGAGTGACCTGAGCCTGCTGAACAAGTTAAAAGAACTGCCATGTAACTTGACCTCCAAGGATCATCAGTTCCTTCCGGCAGAGGAAATGATTTAGAATTTCAAAGAGATGATCCAAAAATATTTTGAAGAAGCATCTTTCTCAATGACTTCGGTGGACAGCATTTTTGATGCTCAGTTAACTTTAGAGAATTTAAAATCCAGGTTAACTGGCCACTCTAAAGCCATCACATCATTGAAAGACACGTTGATCAGAGTGAGAGTCATCTTCAAAAACATAGTTGCGCCAGACAGCATAGGAATTTAGGCATCAATTGCCATGTACGATGCTCATCTGAAAAATTCTGACAACAAGAATTGACTCTCTCTCTCCCCTTCTCTCTTCTTCTATCCTTATGCATTTCTATTTTGTGCAGAATGCATGCAATTTTGTAATATGTAATTACATGTAAGTTTGGAAAAATATCTAAAAGTCAAAGATGAGTCATCTTTGACCAAGATATTTTGTATATTTTATTATTTTCTATTTTTGAGGATTTTCTCTCTATATATAGTGGAGACCTCATTTGTAAAAGAGAATCTTAGAGAAATTAATAGCAAACACTCTGCTGAAATTGAAGCAACTTTTGAGACTTTGTACTCAAATTTATAAATCATATTGTGATGAATAAATGAGAAGTAGGTTATTTCAGACTTTGTGTTGAGATTTTCTGTGTTATTTAGGAAATAGTTCTTATGTCTTTTTTCCTAGTAATATCTTATTCATCTGATTTAATAAGCAAAGTGGGTGTGTTTATATTATCTGAGGGCACTTCTAGAGGGTAGAAGATAGACTTTGTGCTACTTTTACCTTTGAGATTCTGTTATCTTTTGTAGTTTTAGGTGAAGACTTTGTGCTTCACTTTACTCTACGTTTGTACTTGTTCCAGATTGGTGAAGAAGCTATGGAAGACTTTGTGCTTGCGTGAGCGTTCTTGTGAACTTTGTTACTATAGGTGATTTCTTGCTCTCTGTTTAATATCATTCCTGAAAGAAGAGGAGTGTTGTTAGCTTAAGGCCAGGATTTTCCCCTCTTTTATTCTTTGTACATTACCTCTAAAAAAAGAGAGGTAGATGTTGTTATACCACCCCCATGTGTTATTTTTTGCTTAATTATATATATTTGGCATGCAAGTATTAATAGGGAACCTCCCCTTGATGAGAGGAGAGATTTACCTCGTCTAGATCTGGTAAACCCATACTCTTCGTGGTGTAAATCTCTCTACGTTGTGGTTGATATACCTATTTTATCATCAGTTAGTTGATGACAAAATATTCACCCAACACAGATTAAACTCCTGAGTTTTGGCAATCCATACCTCTCTTTGTACCAAACTCCTGTTGAGTCAAAATGGATTTTACTATAGTGTCTGGTACGATAACTTCAGTGTGAGAGTTCAGAATATAAATCCTAAAATGCTTGACTGCTTTGACCACAATGTATGCATGCTTCTCCATAATTGAGTATTTTAGCTCATGATCCTTTAGTGGACAACTCATGAATGAAATTTAAAATTTTACACCTTCTGGATTTTGCTAGACTAGAATAGCTGATAGTGTATGTTCGGAGGCATAACTATATATTTTGAAACTTTTAGTGTAATTTGTGCAGACCAAGACCAGTGCACGGGCGATTGCTTCCTTAAACTGTTTGAATGTTGATTTACCCTTAGTAGTCCACCTAAATGTAGTATTTCCCTTCATCATGTTGACAATATGACGGGTTTTCTCAGCAAACTCAAGAATAAAATTTTAGAGGAAATTCACCTTTTCAAAGAAAGAGTGAACTGTGGTCTTGCTGGTAGGTAGAGTAAGTTCCTGGATGGATTTGACTCTCTCTGAATCAATTCTAATACCTTCTCAGGACACGATGTGTCTGAGAAGTTTTTTTTTAGTTACTCCAAAGACAGATTTCTTTGGGTTTAAAGAGATACCATTCTAACGATAGCATTCTAGTATCCTTTATAAATGGTAAACATGTTCAAAATGATGCTTTGAAAACACTATCAGATTGTTTCTATGCAAAAATTGCTTTCTACATTCAAAGAAGAAATAAGAAACTAAAAGAAATGGTCAAGGCTAGAAGATACCTGATAAAGTCGTGCGCACTGAAATCAGACGTTGGAAGATTCTCCTCTTTGGCTGTGGAGGAATGACACCTGCGAAGAAAAGGCTAAAACACGGAAAAATGTTAGTCAAAGGATAAGGTGGGCTGTCAGGCGAACGCCTGATCCTGAAAGTTTGAAGACTTCCTAGAAGGATATCAACCCACTGATAAAAAAGCAGAATATTGGACGAAAGTAGATAATAAAAGATAAAATGACAGAAATAAATGAGAAAAAATAAAAATACATACTTGATATGCAGCACTGTTCTGCATAGTCACCGGCGTCGGTCTCTGTGGTGCCGGCGTCGGTCAGGGAAGGTGCCAGCGTCGGTCAAACTACTGGCGTCGGTCGGGGTAATGACCGGCGTCGATTAGGGCAGGGTCTAGACGAGTTGCAGAAGGTCTGGGAGAGTCAGAATAGGGTCTTGACAGGGTCGGGATAGAGTCTGATAGAATCAAGATAAGGTCAGGACAGGGTCTGGGCAAGGTAAGGTCGGGTTTGGACAGAGTCTGGGGGTTTTAGTCGAGTCTGGACAGAGGTAGGGATGTAAAGGAGAGATGTAGAACTTGGTTCTGTGGTTTGAAGATTCAGGATGACAGAAATAATGAACAAATAATAACCAAGAAGAAATAAAACAAACAGAGTAAATACTTACCTGCCAGAAGACGTGATGAAAGCCATAGTTGAAGTTGTCTGTGCAGTGCCAGATTGAAATGAATGCAGATTGGTTGATGTCGGAGTTGGTTGATCGTGAGAGTGTTGATTGCCAGAGTCTGTGTATGTCAGAATTTGGAGGTCGATTGATTGATTGATCAGTTGATTTGAAAAATGGTTGAATAGCCTTCGAGATTGATCGGCGGACGCTGATGAAGGCCAGGGATGGTTCGAGAGACGGTTCGATAACCATTCAGGAAATCGAATGACAACTGATAACGGATAACGGTAAGGTGACTGATGTCGGCAGGATTGCCGACGTCGGCCGATAAGTGACCGACGTCGGTGACATCGACCGGGTAGAGACCGTCGTCGGCAGATGTACAATGGGGATAGAGTCTAACTTTAGCTCTGTGCTCATTTTTACATGCTGCCAGGGTCAAGGTTGGTGGAACAAGTGATCGACAAGGGTTAAATAGGTGAAGAAGAATAAAACGGGGAATGACCAGGGGAGTCGACATGATTTTGATGTCTACATTTGCCCCTTTTTGTATTGTTGGTTATTCTGGATGAACTGCAAGACAAAAATAGGAGTGATTGCCCCAGGTGAGGGATAAGGTTGATTTCATCTTATTGGTTGTTCGAATGAACTGCAAGACAAAAATAGGAAGCGAATGCCCCGAGTAAGGATAAGGTATTCCCCCTCAAAGCAGGAGGCGAGGGAAGGGAACCGGGAATCGGGTGCTGATTTGACAAAGAGTGGATGAAAAAGGGGTGAGGGTGAACGTTGCAAAGGTCGTGATTATGCGCATACCACTGCATGAGATGGTCAGGCCAAAGTGTCATAGGTCAAGGGTCGAGGAGTGCCAAAATTGAAATAACCAGGCCCCAGCATTTAGTCGTCTACTGATCGGGTTATGCAATCTAAGCTGAAGCTCCAAATGGGTCATCGTGTTCTAGGTATCTCGGGCTCAGGAAGTGCTCCTAGAAATATGAAAAAGTCACAAGTAGGGTGGAGCAATTGGTTTGCGATCCTATACTTGTGAGGGTCCAAAAAGGTCTGCGCACAATTCTGCTAACCAATCATGAGGTAGCATATATGCAAAAACAACCAAGGCAACAGTGTCTTGGAAGTGGTTGAGGTCGGAGGAGATAGGCATGATCTCCAATGGTTAGTGTTCGAGGGGAGGAATGGATGAAAGGATGTGGCCGAGCTAACCCCAGAAGATGGTCGTGTCATCTGAGTGCTGCCTACATAGCCCCGGTGGAAGGGCCTCAGACCAATGTAGTTCAGACAAAGGGTCCGAGTGGTAGACAGGTGGTTAAAATGGTTGATAGATTGGTCTTGTTTATGATGAAATGATGAGGAAAAAAGATGTTGCAGCCTTTTCCAAATGGTGTATTCTACAACATTGGTTGAGGGGTTTTTCATCCCTAGCAATATTCCATATTCATGATGGAGGTATGCTAAAAATGAATTGAGGTTTATTTATGCTTCAGCAAGTATTGGTTTATGCTGAACATAAATTGTGGCGGGTCGATAGTTTCCATGTGTATTGGTGTCCATAGAAACTAGGGTGAATAGGCTAGGTCATGTGGATGGTCTGAAAAGAGAGTTGAGTTGAGTCTATTGACAAGTGATGAAGGTGAATGTGACAAAAGTGTAGAAGAAGTGAAAAGCATATTGCTCTTTCATTGACAAGGACCAAAAAGATAGCATAGATAGGGGTTATGAGAACCAAGAGCCCCATTCATGTGTGATGTCGTTGACCATAGTTATGTTAGAGCGGTAATCGAATCACTTAGACATTAAAGTGAGCTCGAAGTCCCTTGAACAGGTGATAGGAGGAGGAAAGAGGGTAACCCGTTTTAAGAGCAGAGATAACTTTGCCCCTTTTTATAGGAGACCCTGAGATAACTATAAGTCAAGTCCATGACTCATTTTTTTGTTTTTTTTGTTTTTTTTTTTTTTTTTTTGGTGCAGACTGATCAATGCGGGAAGCCTGCATAGAGATGTCATTTGCTTGGTGGTCAGTTGTGAAGCTGATCAATGCGGGAAGCTTCTAAAATAGTGTTGTTTATTGCTAGATTATTCATAGCCATCCTTTGAGGGAGTGGTCTAGATTTTTGTGTAATATAAGGGCTTTTGAATAGCTGTCCTTTGAGGGAGCAGTCTATTAATTACAGTAATGATAGTACAGCTGTCCTTCGAGGGAGCAGTTTGCTTTTTGATTTGATATTGATATAGTGACCATGGATATTGTGACATAGTGATTTGTTTTTATAGAAATGTGAGTCATGGACAAGATTATAGAAGGTCAAGGGCTCCCTTTTATTAGTACAAAGCATCCATACATCATAAAAGGGTTATAGGAATTGTTAAGAGGAATAGGGTTGAAAGAAAGTAGGATTTAAGGGGACGGGGATTGCTCA
This sequence comes from Torreya grandis, assembly GCA_037957365.1. Taxonomy (NCBI): domain Eukaryota; kingdom Viridiplantae; phylum Streptophyta; class Pinopsida; order Cupressales; family Taxaceae; genus Torreya; species Torreya grandis. The sequence goes on along the minus strand of JARHVA010000727.1, from coordinate 4,269,399 downwards.
AGGGACGAGCTCAAGTTAAGTGTCAAGTGGACGAATACTCGACTAGCAGTAGAACGGTCACAGATGCAACGCATTAAGAGGCTCAGGTTCTGGTCGTCCATCAAGAGAAGACAGACGGTAAGTCCCTGATCCATACTTGTGCGTGATAATAAAAGGTCTGAGCCAATTAGGAGCAAACTTGCCTCGTTTACTGCGCTCCATATTGGTAATGTGTTGATTCTCTTTGAGGACGAGGTCTCCGATGTTGAAATCTCATTCTCACAAATTTTTGTCATAGGTGTGCTTGATGCGATGTTGATAGACATGGAGATGATTAAGGGCAGCAAGACGGCGTTCGTCAAGTAACTCAAGTTGAGCTAAGCGATCTTGACGAAAGTCATCGTTGGAAAGGATATCATGTAGAGAAATGCAGAGAGATGGGATCTGTACTTCGAGAGGTAAGACAGCCTCTGTTCCGTACACGAGAGAAAAAGGGGTAGCACCCGTAGAGGTTCGAATGCTAGTGCGGTAAGCCCACAAAGCGAAGGGAATGTGAATGTGCCAATCCTTGCCTGTGTCACTGACCACTTTCATGAGAATTTTGGTGAGAATTTTGTTGGAAGCCTCAGCCTGCCCATTTGCTTGTGGGTAGTAAGGCGAAGAGAAACTGAGTTTGATGTCGAAGGAGTCGCATAGCTTTTGGACAATTTTGTTTTTGAAGGACTTGCCGTTATCAGTGATAATTTTATGAGGGACACCGAAACGACAGATGATATAGGTGTTGATGAAGTCGACAATCTTGTCGGCTTTTGTGGAAATGAGAGGAATGGCTTCCACCCACTTGGTGAAATATTCAGTGGCTGTGATGATGGATTGATGACGAAGAGATGAATGAGGGTTAATCTCACCGATGAGATCTAAACCCCACTGAGAAAAAGGCCAGAAATCCTGAGCAATTTGTAAGGCGTGACTGGGGAGATGGATCAAGTTAGAGTGCTGCTGACACTTGATGCAATGCCGAACATAGTCGCTACAGTCTTGATGAAGGGTAGGCCAATAATAGCCCAGATGAAGGATGCGCTTGGCAACCGAATTCCCACTGAAATGTCTGCCACAAATCCCGTCATGGACTTGCTGAATGGCGTGAGATGCTTCAGTGGAGGTGAGACAGCGAAGAAGGAGGCCGTCGAAGCCTCGCTTATAGAGAAGACCCCCTAGCATGGTATAGCGAGCAGTACGCTTGATAAAAGCTCATCGTGCATTACTAGAGAGGTTGGGAGGAATGACAGAGAGAGATAAGAAGTCTACAAGTTGCTTATACCAAGCATCTTGTGGGCTAGGATCTATAGTGTTGACATGATGAATGTGAGGAGAGATATATGAAGGTAACGGCACATGACGCATCGTGACAAAAAGTCTGGATGCAGATGAGGAAGATGGGATATGGGAAGTGAGAGAAGCCATGGTGTCAGCAAACTTATTCGTGGATCGAGGAACAGTCTGCAGGAGGAAATGATCGAAAGATGTAAGGAGAATGTCAGCACGGTTTTTGTACCTTTGCAAAATTTCATTTTTACAGAGGTATGAACCGTTGACCTGATTGACGACGAGCTGCGAGTCGCCGAAGATATTGATGGACTTGATGCTGAGAGAGAGGGTGATCTGAAGTCCCAAAATTAAGGCCTCATATTCGGCCATATTATTGGTACAATCAAAGTCGAGTTTAAAAGACAAAGGCATGGGCTCCCCTTCGAGTGGGATGAGAATGACCCCAGCACCTCCACCTAGTTGACATTTAGATCTGTCAAAGAACATAGTCATCTGATAGGTGGTGTCGTCAGAGGAAAGCGCAGCGATAGTCTCCTCAGGGAATTCACACTGTGAAGGTTGAGTGTCAGGAAGAGAGGCATCTGCTAGTTGATCAGCGATGGTTTGCCCCTTGATAGATTTTTGTTGGATGAATTTGAGATCGAACTCAGCAAGCAGCATGAGCCACCGAGCCATACGTTGATTCTGATATGGCTTGGAGTGCATATACTTGAGAGGGTCGGTGTGGGTGATGACAAAAGTTTTGTGACTGAGAAGATAGTGGCGAAGCTTAGTAGCAGCAAAGACTAACGCCAAACAGAGTTTCTCGATATGGGTATATCGAGTTTCATAGTCGACTAGTGTTCGACTGATATAATAAATGGCTTGCTCACGATGATACTCATCTCGATGCACGATCATGGCACCTAACGAATGGTGAGTGGCTGAGATATAAAGGTAGAAGGGTTGGTCATCTTTAGGTGGAATGAGAACTGGTGGAGAGACCAGATAGCATTTTAAGGCTTCAAAAGCCTCTTGACAGTCCTTATCCCATGTAAAAATGATGTCCTTCTTAAGGAGATGATGAAAAGGTTGGCAGCGGTCAGAAAGCTGCGAGATGAAGCGACGAATGGACTGGAGCTTGCCTTGCAAACTGCGAAGCTGCTTGAGATTGGTCGGGGGAGGCATTTCGAGGATAGCGCAAATCTTGGCGGGATCTATCTCGATGCCACGGAAGGAAATGATGAAGCTAAGAAGCTTGCCAGAGAGGACCCCAAAGATACATTTCTTGGGGTTAAGACGGACATTATACTGAAGAAGACGAGAAAAGATGATTTTGAGAATGGTCAGATGGTCACGGTGAAGTTTGGACTTGCCGAGCAGGTCATCCACATAGTCCTCCATGATTTTATGGAGGAGATCATGGAAAATGTAGGTCATGGCATGCTGATAAGTGGTGCCTATGTTCTTCAAGCCAAAAGGCATGACTTGATAGCAGAAAGTCCCCCATGGGGTAATGAAAGTAGTCTTGTGCTGATCTTCTGGAGCAATCAGGATTTGATTGTATCCTGAAAACCCGTCCATAAGAGATAGCATCTCATGGCCGACCATAAGATCAACAAGCTGGTCGATGTTAGGAAGAGAAAAGTCATCTTTAGGACAGGCTAGATTAAGGTCACGATAGTCTGTGCAGATCCGAATCCCCCCAGTTGCCTTGGTGACTGGGACGATGTTAGAGACCCACTGTGGATAATCGATGGGCTGGATGAAGGAGATAGAAAGGAGACGCTGAAGCTCCTCCTTGACAAGGAGGGCAACACGAGGATGCATCTTTTAAAGCTTTTGCCTGATAGGCTTAGCCTTTGGTGTGGTGACAATGTTATGGGTAACGATGGTGGGGTCGATGCCAGGCATATCACTGTAAGTCCAGGCAAAGGCCTTGCTATGGTTGGAGAGGAACTGGGTATAGTCAAGCTGCTCCTAAGCGTCTAAAGATTAGCCAATCTTTAAGACATAAGGAACATCAGAAGAAGGAAGGTTGATGTCAATGGTTGATTCATTTAACATAACCTGGGTCTCAGAAGGGAGGGAGCGCTGGATGAAAGAATCATCAGCGCCCATGTAAGAAAGAATGGCGTCATCGTCAACGCAGTGAATAGTGTGAATGGTTGCCGACTCATCTTCGATCATGCTGGGAAGAATGAGAGGGAGAGACTTGGATACCCCATTGAGCTGATAAGTCAAGGGGTCCAGGCGGATGGTGTTTATGGAAAAAAAAAACTAGGAGGAATGGAAACCACTGACTCCGTAGGTGAAGGTGGTGAAATAAGCGAGTGTAGAGGAGATTGGTCAAGGATTGGTTCAGGACAAAGGTCTACAGGGTCTTGAGTGGGGTCGTGATATCCCAGACCATACCATTTCTTGGCATCGTCATCATTGAGCGGTTGGATAGGCTGATGGGAGCCCTGCTCATACCGTCTGAAACCAAAACCCTTCCATGCACACCTGTAAAGGTAAGTATGTGCAAAGGCGGGGTTGCCAAGAAATGAAAAATCTGATGTGAAAGGTTGGGGTGAAGAAAGAGGATTACCATCAGTAGGAGCTTGATTAAGCCCCCCATAGATGAGGTTGGTGCGGAGGTGAGGGGGACCATAAGGTATGATCATCCCTATTCGATGGTTGTAGCTGGGGCTGTGATGAAGGCATCCATACTCTTGCGGAGTTTAGAACATGTCTAAAGCCAGCAAGCGATACTCTCCCAATGAAATTATTTGGAAGACGTCTTCCATGGGATCTGTGGTCGTCACTTGAAGGGGAGGTGTAAGGGCGACTGCCTGTTGGGAACTGGTCAAAGCTTCTATGGATGGAGGCGGTGCCGGGGTTGATGGCTTGATAGGAATGAGGACATCATTTGGACAGTAGGTGGTGTTGCATGTTTTGAAAGGTGAAGGGTCAGCGGGAATGGTGTGGACTTGTCCGTCATGCTCAAACTTCACACAACGGTGTAGGGTGGAGGGGACACAGGCCATGGCACGGATCCAGGGTCGGCCCAGCAAGATGTTGTATTGGAACTCTCCTTCGATGATGTAGAAGAGCTCTGGGACTGTGCGTGGACCAACGCGGATATGAAGGATGACTGTGCCAATGGTCGTGGCAGTAGTGTCATTAAAAGAGTGCAAAATCGCGTCAGTTTTGGAGACGCAATTCTTGGGAAGAGCCAACTGATCAAAGGCATGGGTGGAGATGATGTTGATGCTAGCACCCCCATTGATCATAACACGTTTAATGTGTGTCCGATCGATATAGGCAGTGATGAAGAGGGCGGCGTCCTGATCTTCCGTGTTGGATGTGGGAATCTCAAAATCGCTGAATGTTATGGAGGCAACAGGGGCTAAGGAGTGGACAAGGGCAGCAAGTGGTTGGGGGTCCTCAGGTTGGACCTTCGCTGCCTACAGGGCTTGGATGAGGGCCTGACGATGTTGGGGTGAGGTTTGGATGAGATCGTAGAGGGACATCTTCACAAGCGTCTGGTGAAGCTGTTTCAACATGGAGTCGTGGATTGGTCCAGAAGAAGAAGAAGAAGAAGAAGAGGGTTGAGGCGTGCCAAGGATAGAAATCTTAGGCTTAGGTGGTTGAGGTGGATTGACAAAAGGGTAGGTCCAAGGAATGGCGGATTTTTCTTTCGCCTTGTCCTTTTGTGACCTAGTGGTGATGTGAATGGCATTGATTTCAAAGATGGGAGGTGAAGGTGATGAAGGGGTTATAACAGGTTGATGAGATGTGGATGGGTTTGAAGAGGTTGAAGGGTTATGAGAAGGAGTCAGGGGGCAGTCGAAAGTGTCCTCAAAGAGAAGAGTGTCTTTTTCCAGATAACAGCGAATGACAGCCTTGAGGGCACAGCAAGTCTCGGTGTCATGTCCTGGTGTACGATGATATAAACAAATCTTCGTGTCGTCGAACCAGGAGGGTTTAGACCCGAGAGGTTGAAAGGGCTTGATGGGTGGAAGAGTTATGCTAGAAGTTTGTAAAAGTCGTTGCAAGATCAAAGAGTATGAGCCCACTAAAGGGTCCGCGCTCATCGATGTATGTGATGTCGGTGACTTTTGCTTGGGTAAAGTTGGAGGGGGTTTTCGTACCACCTTCTGGGTTGATGGTGCGATGACAGGCAGAGACGGTACACTCTTTATGAGAGGTATCACCCTTTTGGGAGAGGGTAGGCTAGCGGTAGGTAAAGGAAGCAAAGGAGGCAACCGGTTTTGATTAGAGGTTGAAGCGGGAAGGACTCTGGTTAAGGTTGAAGGATGCGGGCCCAAAATGGAGGGAAATGGTGACGGAAGAGGAGGCGTTCGCCTCTGTGGTTTGGTAGTCTTTTGTGATTTGCGTTGAAGACTACTATTAGTTGAAGTTTGGGTTAAGTCCACCTTCACTTGTGGATGAGTGAGGTTGGAGACGGGGCGAACGCCAAGTGTTTTGATAGGTTTAGGCAGAGTAGATGAGGGTTTTAGTTTTGATGAAGTTGATGAAGATGTAGACGGTTTGGAAGTGGAGATCAGATTTTTGTTGATAGTCTTAGGAGGTTCTGCCATGGGAGGATTAGCAGCATGAGATGAAAGGGTCCGGGCTTGTTGAAGAGCTGTGAGACGGTCCCACAATCCCTGATGTTCCACTTTCCTAGAAGGGAGAAGTTCAAGTTTCTCCACTAGTCGGGAAAATGGCTGAGAAGATGCGGGATGAGGTTTAGGCTCTTGAGAAGACGTCGACGGTTGTGGGAGTGAAGGTGAGGCGGGTGTAGTAGTCTCGGGCCCAAAGCATGGTGAAGTTGTGATAGGTTCATGTTTGGTTGGAGACGAAGGAGAGATGGGTTCTTTCCTGGGTGGAGAAGAAACTGGAGAATGAAGCTCCTCAAGCGGGTAAAGGGCAGGGATGATAGTGCCCTCCACTTGTGGTCGAGGAGTAGGAAAGGTTGGGTCCTCCATGGGCAGCAAGAAGGAAGATGGTGAAACTAGCGGTGCTGGTAAGGTCGAGGCGTCCTCCAAAATGAGAGAAGTTGAGGGGGAACTAGCCGGAGAAAGAGGTTCATCCACATGTGATGGACTGATGGATGAACTCACCTCTTGGGGTTCGTTAGAAATGAGGGGCGAGACCGTATTGACTGTTCGAATATTATGTTCATGGGTATTATCAGTCAAAGTCTGGACGTTGTTTTGGGTTGGTGGATGATTGGGGAACGGTTGTTTGAAGATATCGATACCCTGATTAGGAGGGGCATTAGGATTATCGAGGATGAGGTCACCTTTTTCCAACATGTCTTGGACTATGTTTTTAAGGGTTTTACAGTTGCCCGTGTCATGACCTTTAACATGATGGTAGTGGCAGAAGTCATTTTCCCTATACCACGCAGGGATGGTGCGTGAGGGATCAAATTGTGGTGGAGGTCGGATCTGAGGGAGATTGATGGCCCCTTGTTTGACGAGTTTTTCCAGCACAGACGCGTATGATTCTCCAAGTGGAGTAAACGGTCGCTGTATGTATCTCTGTTGAAATTGGCGAGTGGCACTCATAGATGTGGATGGTTCAGGTTGATTAGTTGAAGGCGAAGAGGAGGAAGATCTAACAACCATAGCATTTGCTGAAGCTTTAGATTTAGGATTGGACGAGGAGGGCTTAGAAGAAGGGTCATTGGTTTTGGAGTTGGGATTCTTACTCTGCAACTTGACTTTATTCTCCTCGACAGCACGTAACTCAAGTTTTCGAGCCATCGTGAAGGCTTCGTCAAAAGTGCGGAAGGTTTGAACCCTCAAGGTAGAAGAAATATGTTTAGCGCAGGCTTGAGAGAAAAGTTCGATAAGCTCAGGCTGAGGTAAGGAAAATGAAAGTTGATTGATAAGGCCCCTCCACCGAGCGACGAAATCAGCAATAGATTCATCCTCGAACTGGTGAATAGAATAGAGGTCTGTGATAGAGACCTTCTTAATAATATTGATGGATAAATGATCGAGGAAGAGCTGGGCCAGCTGAGTGAACGTGAAGATGGAATGGCTGGGAAGAGAGCTGTACCAATCAAGTGCAGCACCCGAGAGAGACATGGGAAATGTGCGTAAGAGCAACGCATCGTTGTGGGTGATAAGGTAACAGGCATGTCTGAATGCCCGTAAATGTTGTTGTGGGTCTTCCTTGCTCTGGAAATGAAAAAACTTAGGAAGTTCCCACTGGCTGGGATATGGTCTGATGGGGACAGAAGGATGGATGGGCTCGTTACAGATTTGTTCGTACAAGAGAGTGTTGCGTGAGCCGGTAACGGAGGTCTCTAGGTTGGACATTTTATCCATCAGCATCTTGATAATATCTACTGACGGATTGGCAGGTGGAGCGCCTCCTAGATTGTAAGGTGCTTGAAAGAGGCTGGAAGAGGTATACGACGTAGTCGGTTGTACCAATAAGGGCGCAACGTACGGATGACTAGTCGTAGGGACAGAAGAAGTGACTAAGGATGGTTGGATGGAAGGCATGGCTAGGTTTGATGTTGTCATGGGAGGTTGGCTAGAGGTAACATGGGCCAATGGATGGGTAGCCACCCTAGTGTTGATAGGAGTAAGGGTGGGCGGAATAGAGATGACCAGGTTTTGAAAGGGGGTAGAAAGTGGTTGAGTGGACTGAGATTGATTGGGGGCCAAAACCCTGGTGAAAGTGGGCCCAACGATGGAAGGAGAGGCCACACATGGATGGTTGGTAAAAGGTTGGTCATTGGTTGAGGCAATAGCCTGGGTGTCTAAGGGTTGGACTACGGATGCCGTTGATACGGTTGCAGTTTCGAGGAAAGAAGTCGGCATTCCATAAATTGGATTGCCTAAGGGGTCTCGCGTTCGGCTATTCGTGAGATAGTGTTGCAAGGCTTTGGTATTGAGGTCCAAGAATCGTGCAAAATCTTGGTCCCCTTCTGGAATAATAGGCGTTTGGGTCGGAGATGGTCTGGTAGGAGTTCTTTCAGTTTCTGAGTTGAACTCCATTATAGGGTTGGTTGTAGGTGGGGTAGATGGAAGAGGATGATGCCTCGCGTGATCGACTAGAGCCTTGGCTTGGCTACGAGTCAGAACCATTCAAGGCAAGGAAGAACATCCTCACAAGCTCAAACAAGCAGATAAGAACCAAAAAGATGAAGACACAAGCAGATCCTAAAACCCTAGAAGTAAATTATTAGGATTATAGTGGCTTATGCCTTAGAATATGTGTAGAGGAAGATTGGCTTTGTGAGTCAGGTCCTAGAAGAAGCAGTGTATGGATGGTTTCGGGTTTTGTTATGGTGCTCAAGAAATCTGTGTTAGCTTCTGTACAGGCCTGGTGCTAAGGAGCAAGCTCCCCTCACTTCACGATTCCAGTGGTTAGCTGGTTTCACTTAGCCAAAATATACTTCCACTAGAGTTTATCCTCCGCCAGAGAACGGAGTGGGCTTCCCCCTTGGTGATGAAATCTAAGTAGGGTCACCGGGACGGGTAAGGTATCCACTGGGGGATGAAATCCCAATTGGGCCTTGTCTCAGGTAAGTTAAAATGTTTGTTTTGTGCAGGTGGTTTGGTCGTGTAACATCAAGTGATCTAGATTAATTCAATATGTGGTTTAATTACTATGTGTGGTCTAAAAGATGCAGGCAAACAGAAATGAATGCAAATTGTTTTAATGCCCAAGTCAAAATGTTTGTTCGTATGAAGACGAATGGAGAAAGAGTCGAAGAATATGAGTTTTAGCTAATCTAGAAGTGCAAGAAAGAAAGAAATGTTCATTTTAGTCCTGCTTATGATGTCATTTAAGAAGAGACGAAAGGAGGCAAAAAGGAAGAAACCTAATGCACCTATATGAATGAAAGAAAGAAAGAACCCAAGGAAGGCCCTAGGGTCCCACCGGGCGTGCCAGAATGTTTCTATGCAAAAATTGTTTTCTACATTCAAAGAAGAAATAAGAAAGTAAAAGAAATGGTCAAGGCTAGAAGATACCTGATAAAGTCGTGCACACCGAAATTAGACATTGGAAGATTCTCCTCTTTGGCTGTGGAGGAATGACACCTGCGAAGAAAAGGCTAAAACACGGACAAACGTTAGTCAAAGGATAAGGTGGGCTGTCAGGTGAACGCCCGATCTTGGAAGTTCGAAGACTTCCTAGAAGGATATCAACCCACTGATAAAAAGCAGAATATTGGATGAAAGTAGATAATAAAAGATAAAATGACAGAAATAAATGATAGAAAATAAAAATGCGTACCTGATATGCAGCACTATTTTGCACAGTCACCGGCGTCGGTCTCTGTGGTGCCGGCGTCGGTCAGGGAAGGTGCCGATGTCGATCAAACTACTAGCGTCGGTCGGGGTAATGACCGGTGTCAGTCGGGGCAGGGTCTGGACGAGTTGTAGAAGGTCTAAGAGAGTCAGAATAGGGTCTTGACAGGGTCGGGACAGAGTCTGATAGAATCGAGATAAGGTCAGGATAGGGTCTGGGCAAGGTAAGGTTGGGTTTAGACAGAGTCTGGGGGTTTTAGTCGAGTCTGGACAGAGGCAGGGATGTAAAGGAGAGATGCAGAACTTGGGTCTGTGGTTTGAAGATTCAGGATGATAGAAATAATGAACAAATAATAACCAAGAAGAAATAAAACAAACAGAGTAAATACTTACCTGCCAAAAGACGTGATGAAAGCCATAGTTGAAGTTGTCTGTGCAGTGCCGGATTGAAACGAATGCAAATTGGTTGATGCCGGAGTTGGTTGATCGCGAGAGTGTTGATTGCAAGAGTCTGTGGATGTCAAAATTCAGAGGTCGATTGATTGATTGATCAGTTGATTTGAAAAATGGTTGAATAGCCTTCGGGATTGATCGGCGGACGCTGATGAAGGCCAGGGACGGTTCGAGAGACGGTTTGATAACCATTCAAGAAACTGAATGACAACTGATAACAGATAACGGTAAGGTGACCGACATCAGCAGGATTGCCGACGTCAGCCGATAAGTGACTGACGTCAGTGACATCGGCCGGGTAGAGACCGTCGTCGGTAGATGCACAATGGGGATAGAGTCTAACTTTAGCTCTATGCTCATTTTTACATGCTGCCAGGGTCAAGGTTGGTGGAACAAGTGATCGACAAGGGTTAAATAGGTGAAGAAGAATAAAACGGGGAATGACCAGGGGAGTCGACATGATTTCGGTGTCTACACAGATCATCCAGGTATACTATAATGAATCTTCCCATCTCATCTTTGAAAGCAAGATCCATCACCCTTTGAAATGTGGTGCCTACATTTATCAGACCAAAAGGCATTTTTCGATAAGCGAATGTACCCGAAGGTGTGGTGAACGTTGTCTTGTGCTGATCTTCTTTTTCAACTTCAACTTGATTGTACCCTGAAAAACTGTCTAGCATTGATAACATTTTTGAACCTGTTACTATCTGCAAGACCTAATCCATGATAGGAAGAGGGTAGTTATCTTTTAAAAACAACTGGTTTAAGTTCCTGAAATCTACATAGATTCAAATTTTGCCATTCTTCTTCCTGACGGGTACTATGTTGGCAATCCATGTTGAGTGATGGATTGAAAAAATTATCCAGGCATCCAGTATCTTTTATATCTCAACTAAAATAGTACCTGATATTTTTGGATTATAATGCCTGGATTTTTGCTTGTAAGGTACAAAGTTGGCTTTCAGAGGAATGTCATGGTGGATGTCATTTGGCCTGAGTGATTTTAGATCATCATAGAAATAGGCCAATACATCCATATACTGATGAAGTAGACTAGCAAGCTCAAATTTTTCCTCAGGAGTGCAACATTTCCCAATGTTTACCATCTTAGGATCGCACTTGGTTCCCAAGTTTACCTGATCAAAGTCTTGAAAGGACTTTAAATCCATTCACTATTGCTTAATAAACCTGTCATGGTTATCAAACAATTTCTCTAGGGACACCAAGCCTTTTGGAATTTTATTCCCTTTAAGCTGTAAGAAGTCCTCACCTGCATCTGTATTAGCTTCAGGCACTGCTTCACACTCTCAGAGTTCACTACCTTCAAAATACAGTTGTTCAAAACTATATTTTTGTTCTAAGAAGGTGATGATTTGATCATCATTATTAAATACTTACCAGTGGCTAGCATTATCTAGTACACGTGGCTGAAAGACCAGCTCAATAGTGTACCTATCTCCCTTAAAATTTAGGTGAGGGACTAAAAGGGTGGCAGAGACAGCCAATGCATCTGCTCGATCATTGAATTCCCTCGAAATGATAGAGATATTGAAAGCATCAAAATTTTCAATCTAATCCCAAACCAAGTTGTGATAGTGGTGCAACCTTTCATTTTTCATCTAGTAGAGGTTCTTCACCTGGCAGACTATCAACTCAGCATCCCCTTTAGCATGTAGTTATCTAATGCCCCTTTCCCTGGCAGCCTATAGTCTGAGCAATAGGGATTCATACTCAGTTGTGTTGTTGGTATTATTGAACTACAATTTGTAAGACAAAGGAGTAATCTCTCCTCGCGGAGACACCAACACAACCCCAGCTCCTGAACCAGTAGAGGAGTAGCTGCCGTCAAATTCTAAGGTCCATACCTCGTTAGGTGCCAATTTTTCTATGAAAACTCCTTTGTTTAGGGAAAGAGGTCCTTCCATATGTTCATTTTGATTTGTCAAATTTTTAACTATATCGACTGAACACAATCTCAAGTTATCGCTTGAAGAAGTTTCATCAGATGTCTCATGGGTTCCGTCCGTAGATAGGAAGTAGTTGCCCATGCTCGAGGACTAAAATAAAATTTGAGCTTTCGGTGTCGATGATCGGGTAACTACATACCTTGCTTTTTTTTTAGGAAGCAAATTTTTCATGACACCTTAAACTGGAATCCTTGCTTTCGACAAGTCCATACTTAGCTCACCTCCAACATCTTTGCAAAAATTTTGCCCAAGCAGGATGCCATAAGATGCTGAAACATCGGCCACTAAAATCGTCATTTTTATCCACTTTTCTGGAAAAGCCACAAAGGCATATTGAGCATCTTTTATTTGACCAAGGAGACGGACTTGCTTATTTTCCATGTAAAAACACCTCCCAAAAGTTTTGGTCAAAGTCAGCCCAAGAGAATCCACCACTTTCACGGGCATGACATTATCTGAAGCTCCAGAGTCTATAATACAATTACTTAGTTTATAACCATTTATAAGTAGGGAAACATAGAAAGGTTCTATTTTCACGAGAGTGATAGGAGGAGTCACAACAAGATTATTTTGGGCTGGTTCATCTTTAGGGGGATCAGGAAAAATTTTCAAAGAATCTTGTCCTACAGGGACAGTTTTGTTTTTTACATATTCTGTTAACCTATCAAATTGTTTTGGGTTAGCTCTCAAATATTCAACTTCTGTCATTTGAATTTTAGTCTTTCTAGCATGATCAATTATATCAAATAATTAAAAAAAACTTGCAACAGAGGAAGAGAGTCCATCATCAGGGACTTTAACAGGTGTGGCACTGGTCTGAGTAGTAGAAGTGGAAGATATCTAGTGATTGGGAGTACTCACTTTTTTATGGGTTACCTAATCTTTTGATTGTGGAGCCAATGGAGTCCCACGTTTGGCAATGGAAACCGCTGGCTGGGGCTCTTTATCTGTCTTTCCTTTGTCAGTCTGTGAAGCTAACTAATTTTGAGATCTGGTAAAAATAACGTAAGATCCATCCAAACCCTCCCCTTTACTTCCATCTTCATCTTGGTAATCTAGGAAACTGATATTGGAGTCGCCAGCTAATTCCTCTTCCTACTCATTGAAGAGATTAGCATCTTCTTATTGGTCCAACTAAGGTTGAAATGAATTATCGTGCTCAGTCTCTAGGTAACTGATCGTTGAATTGGCAGGTGTTACTTTAATGGCTAATCTCCCTAGAGGGGGAGGTAGGCGATTGGATTGCCCTTGGTTCTGGGTAGCATTACCCTAATATGGCTGATTCTAAAACATTCTCTTGGATGCATCTTAATAGGTGGGAGAAAACGTACCTTGGGCTATTTGCCTCTTCAAAGCTATCAATTCATTCATTAATTTCTGCACTATAGGATCCGTGGTACCTGAAGAACTTTCAGCAGATGAAGAGAATTTATTTTTACTAGAGTCTTTTCTGATCTTACCTACCAAGATAAGATCATCCTCAATCTTAGTAGCCAAAATTTGAGCCAAGGCTAGATCCAAAGGGCCAGCTCGCCTCAACAGGAAACTTACTTCAAGAAGCTGCGAATTGATGAAAAAGCACTTGAGATTTTCTGGTGTGGGTTGAACCACAGTTGGAATCTGGTTTCTCAACTTGTTGAATTTAGGTATGAAATCCCTCATGGGTTCCTAGGATTCTTTCTTCAACTATGTTAGCTGAGCCAACAAATCATGTGCATCTTCAACAGGTTTAAACCTAGCTTCAAATTTGGACTTGAGTGTATCCCAGTCTGTTACTGACCTGGCCTGCAGGTGATAGAACCAATCCACGGTAGCTCCTTGCAAAGTTTCTACAAAAAGTATAATTGCTACATCTTCAAATTCCACGCTGATCATGCCACATGCTATGGAGAAAGTGGCAATATGCTCATTGAGATGAACCTTTCCATCACCAACAAACTTAGGAAATTTCTTTCTAGAACTATGAGGTAGTTCATGCAAAGGTGCAGTCAAATTGAGAGGACCAAAGGAATTACCCCACAGGCCTTGAGCCATAATGTTAGGCTGATTAAATGGTGGAATAACAAACCTTGGTGGGGTATTTACTGGCAGGGCATGATTAACCACAAGAAAAGAAGCTCTACCTTGTTTCGGTGACTTGATAGAGTTAGGAGAGAAACTCTTAGAACATTGGAGGAAAGGTGACAGAGGAAATAGATCAAAGTTACTTTGTTGTGCCAACTCAAACATAGGGTCAACAACACCCTTAGATCTTTGGCTTCTGATGTAGCATGGAGTTGCCAGATTTTAAAATGAAAAAGGGACCAAAATTGCTTTAAGTTGAAGCTTGAGGCTTCAAAATGCATGTTCTTCCCAGCGGCTCTGGTTTTGCAGACCAGATAATGTAACGGAGGTAGATGGTAAGGCTATAATGATAATGGGTAAGACATGGAACGGAGTCACCAGACTATGTAATGGATAAGGGTAGGGACTACTTCAATCTAAAACTTGAGGTTTCAGACTGCACATCTAAGGTCCCCAACGGAGTCACCAAAAAATTGTTGAGTGAATATTTTGTCGTCAACTAACTGATGATAAAATGGGTATATCAACCACAACATAGGGAGATTTACACCATGAAAAGTATGGGTTTACTAGATCTTTATGAAGTAAATCTCTCCTCTCATCAAGGGGAGGTTCCCTATAAATATTCACATGTTATATGCATATATATATATATAGAAAATAATACATGGGGTGGTATAACAGCATCTACCTCTCTTTTTTTAGAGGTAATGTACAAAGAATGAAAGCAAGATATCCTAGTCTGTAGCTAACAACACTCCTCTTCTTTTAGGAATGGTATCAAATGGAGAGCAGGAGATCACCTGAGGTAAAAAAGTCCACAAGAACACTCACATAAGCACAAAGTCTTCCGTAGCTTCTTTCGTCGATTCAAAACAAATGTAACCATAGAATAAAATGAAGCACAAAGTCTCCACTTGAAATTACAAAAGATAACTGAATCTCAAAGATAAAAATAGCTCTAAGTCTATCTTCTACCCTTTAGAAGCACCCTTAGATAGTATAAACACACCGACTTTGCTTATTAAATCAGATAAATAAGATATTACTAGGAAAAAAGACATAAGAACTATTTCCTAAATAACACAGACAATCTCAACACAAAGTCTGATATAACTTGCTTCTCATTCAACAAAATATGATTTACAAATTTGAGCACAAAGTCTCAAAATTTGCTTCAATTTCAGTAAAGTGTTTGCTATTAATTTTTCCAAGACCCCCTTTACAAAATGAGATCTCCACTATATATAAGGAGGAAATCCTCAAAAACCAGAAAATAATAAAATGCAAAAATATCTTGGTCAAAGATGACTCATCTTTGACTTTGAGATATTTTTTTGAAATATTTACATGTAATTACAAGTTTCAAAATTGCATGCACTTTGCACAAAATAGAATTGCGTAAGGAGAGAAGAAGAAATAAGGGGAGAGATTCAGTTTTTGTTGCCAAATTTCTTCATATGTGCATCGAACATAGTGATAGATCCCTAAATTCCTATGCTATCTGGTGCAACTATGTTTTTAGAGATGATTTTGGCTCTAATCAATGCATCTTTCAATGCTATGATGGCTTTAGTGTGGCCAGTTAACCTAGATTTTAGATTCTCTAAAGTTAACTGAGCGTCTAGAATGTTATCCATAGAAGACAATGAAAAGGATTTTTCATCAAAATCTCTCTGAATCATCTCTTTGAAGCTCTGAATCATTTCTTCTGCTGGAAGAAATTGATTGTCCTTAGAGGTCAGGTTGCATAGCAGCACTTCTAGTTTATTCAGCAGGCTCAGGTCACTCTTCTCACTAGCCTCCTTTAAAGCTTTGAGATCATCAATTAGATCTTTGAGTACCTGAATCTTGAAGCTCAGTGACTCTTTGATTTTAACATAGGAGTCTTTGCTGGAGATAACACTGATAGATATCATGGTGCTTTTCTTCAGATCCTTCATCTCCTTCCATTTGCTAAGGGCCTTTTCTGAGCTATCGATCTCTTGAGAGATAAAGGAGACAAAGTCATCTACTTCTACTCTTAACTTTCTCATCTTACCTATTCTTTTCATAACTTCTGAAAGCAAAGAAATTCCCTGAGTATGCATTTTTTCAATGTAATCTTCCAAGACTTTTCCCTTTAAATAAGTCTTCTCTACTTTTTGAATGACTAGGTCATCTACGGAGAAGGCCTCTGGAGTTGTTGCTTCAGGGGGAAGGGTGAACTTTCTTATTACTGTCGTTAGCTACTCTATTTTAGCCTTGTAATAATCCTTCATCTCCTTCTCTTGATCGAATTTCTGGACCATGATGTCCATAGCAGCTTGAAGATCACTTTTCACGCCTTCATGAGTAAATTTGCCAAGTTCAACATGAGAGATGGAATAGCTACTCATCTCGAAACCCTCAAGAGTTGCATCTTGTGGAGGCTTGGCCAACTCCAAAAAATTTTGCCCTTTTTCCTCAACTAGTTTTGAGAGGATTCTTTGCCTCTTAGGAGCTTTAACTTTCACTGGCACTATTTTGCCAAAGTCAAATTCATCTGGAGAGATGGCCATCTTCTTTCTTTTGGGGGTGAAAGCTATCATCTAAGGCAGGAGAGAAGAACATGTTGTGGTAATGGTTCCCTCTGCTAGTGTTACTATAGTGGCTTCTACACTGCTGGTGGTGATAGTAGTCATAGTTGGAGTGACTGACGAAACTGTACTAACCACTAATTTTGGCTCTGGTGTAGGACTTGCTATCAAGTTGAAGGAAAGAGATGATAAACTAGGGATGGACCTAGAAGAGTGAGGAGAACCTCCAAAAGTGCCCTGAGGATCGTCGAATATGACTCTAGAAGGAGAGGTAGCTCCAAAAGAGGCAACACTGATCAGAGAGATAGGAGAAGAGGGTACCACAGAAGACTGAGGAGGAGGAGAGATGCTCTTGAGTGGTTGTGCTTGTTCCTGTGACAGCAGAGGTCCAATGCTTTGTTACCCTGATGGCTGATCATCTGTCTCCATGGGTTGGGCCACCTGTGTCTGAGGACTCCGCTCCTCGATTCCATTTGTTGCCACTTCAAGCTCTTCTGCAGTCTTAGATTTTTTAGATACAAAGATGATTCTAGGCTTGTGACGCCTACAAGGAGAAGGTACATCATCTTTGTTTTTGGTTCTATTTTCAGCCTTCCTCTTCAACTCTGCTTGGTATTCAGCCTCGGATCCCGTGACAAATTCTTTCAAGATGATCCCTTTGGCTGCTAACCAATCATTGGTGTTAGCCAATATTGGTTCGAATCTCTTTCTCAGAGAAGTCTGCTCCTTATGGGACCACTGTGTTGGAAGAAGAGGGGAACCAGCAACCTTCCCTACCAGGTATTTATTATTGATAACATTTTTATCATCGATCAGGCTAGAGGGGATCTCTGCAAGTCCCAGATATTCAATCTGCTTTAGTGTCAGCCTATAGAAGTCCATTTTCCTAATTTCCTTGACCGTCCTTAGGTCGACCCAGATATCCTCAATCATGGGCTCATGGAACTGGGTCTTCCTCCTGATCTTGTCCTTGACTCCCCTGTAGTCAAATTTTTCTCATCTCTTGAATGGTCTCAGAGTGACCATCTGCATTTTGGTTTCCATGACCTTGGCTTTGGCTGCTATTGCAATGGAGTACCTGCCAATCTCAATTGGAAACTTGAAACTTGGTTTCTTCAGCTCCATCTGTCTGATATGCACGACAATCAGTTGTTGGCAAAGTTCCATTAGTACTAGCTTATTCGAAGGGAACCTGGGGAGCATGTAGGGGTAGCCTTGGTAAAAGCCAACCTAAAGATAGCAGAATGTGGAGAATTAAAGGAACATGCAGCTGTAATCATTGACCACTACCCAGGTCTCGTCTGATACTCTCTTCTGCTCGAGCTGAGGGTTGAAGAGACATAAAAATGTAGCAAAAAATGCATCATTTACCCTCTTGAAGTGACGGGTCAATCCTTGCAGAGTCAGCTGAGGGTAATATGAGTGTACTGGGGTTGTCTTCCTATCTCCCTTTGTGGTTAAGCCTGGAAAATTCTACATCGCGATAGCTATGTACACAAGGTATGAGGTCATGTAAAACTTGTGAGAGGTCTGCACCTTGGTCAGCTGCTCATGGAGGGCATTGTTGATTTGCACTCCCCAAAAAATAGCTTGTTTTCCCTAGAAGATGATCTTGATGAATGGATACATCCATTCATGGAACTATGAAGAAGATGAGAGGCCCTGTACTCTGCTGAGAAGGGTGATCAAATCACCAACTTCTTCGATGAAATCACTCCTTAAAAAGTTTCATGGCCATCTTGATAAGCTTATCTTGGGGGACTTCAACCACTTATAGTTCATAACTTTCTTCGCCCTTTTAGGGTCTTTATCATATTCCTTTTGTGCATCCATGAAGTCAATCTTGGTTACTTCAGTGGTTGGAGGGCACATAAAAACTTTATCGATGAATTAAGGGTCCAACTGAATCACCATGTTATCATTGGCATCTGAGACCGACCTGGTCTCTTTGTTGTAGAAGTGAGCACATTGGAGGATGAACTCAGTATGATGCATTGCTATCGGTAAGGCGACCACCAGGTGGATGTTGCTCTTGACGATCCTCTTCATCTCAGTGCTTGGATTCATCACCTTTGTTTGTGTTAAGAATTTGGCCATGTCCACATGGCCGATCTCAGTGTCCCAACTGTCATTGACATTCAAAGAGATCGACGTGAGTGGGAAGATGCCCTGATAATTGTATTTCATTGTTTTTGCCTTCTTGGGAGACGTTTTTGTCATTGGAAATGATCTCGATCGGATGGGAGCAGATGTGCAAGAGTTCGTTGATTGAACTGCAGTCATGATCACAATAATTAGGGGAGAGAGGATAAATGGGGAAAATGCATTTTGAGTGATCATGACCATGGAGGTCACTTAAATAGGTTGGGTCAGGAGAAGGAGCAAAAAATGAGGAGGAAAGGGAAAGAAAGGGACAGATGGGAAATTCCTCTGGAGTTAGAAAAATTCAGAGGAAAAATGCATGGGCGGTGAAAATCACTGCCCTTGCAAAAAGTTGAAAAATAGGTAAGGGCAGTGAAATTTGCCACCCCTACAGAAATAACTTGCACGAGTGATGAAAATTTCCACCTTTGCAGATGGGGAAGAAAAACATGCAGGGGTGACGAAAATCACCGCTCCTGCACTTTGGGTTGCATCGGTAGCAAAATTTGCCACCGACGTGGCCTATAGGTTGGGAATACATAGGCGATGAAATTTGCCACCTCTGCAGGTTAAATTGGGGGGCCAAAACATGGACGGTAAAAAATGCCGCCCACGTGAGCTTTTAGGAGAAACCCGCGGGCAAGGGAAAGGGAGAAAACAATGCCCGCGGTGAGGTGGAGAGGAAGCATGCGGGAAGGGGAAGAGGAAGAAAGAAAAGAGTGAAAAAAAAAGAAAAACAAAACAAAAAATAAAAACAAGTAACAAAACACTAAGCAAAATGAGAAAAGAAGACAAAAGAAATGCTAAAAGCAAGACCTGCCTGAGAAATCGTACACGCCACGAGGTTGAATCTACTAAAATGCACTTCGACTCATCAGCTGGGTCGCTCAGACATAAGAGGCAGGAGGAGAGGAAGAAGTAATGAGAAGAAAGAGGTTCAAATTAGGTTATATGGGGTGAAAAACTCACCCCAACAACCTGTCGTGCATGGCAATAAATGCCGCACATGATTACCGAGACATGCTTGGGTGGCAAAAAAAATTTCCCTTGCATGTTTGAGTGGTTTGGATGCATGGGCAGAAAATTTTGCTGCCCTTGTAGGTTGGAATGCAGGGGTGGCAAAATTTGCTACCCTTACATTGCAAAGGTTCAAAATGTACAGGCGGCAAAATTTGCCGCCCTAACACGCAAAATGGAAGAAAAGACTAACTCTGAAAGAGGTAGTCTGAAGAGGGGACTTGGTTCTCAGAATGTTTCAAGACCGTAATGGCCTTCACTTTTTGAGAAGACGTGATTCATGAATTTTGGAAGGTTCAGGGAGACCAAGACGAGAATAAGAAAAACCTGCTTCGGCTACAAACTTAGAGAGATGAAAAGATGAAACGAACAAGTTTTGTAGGGGGTTGTTCCCAAAAACAAGCTAAGTTGATTTTGGAAACAACATATTTCAAGTTTTCATTAGTGTAATTTTTTCTTTTGAAAGATTGGACCTTGAGTTTGAATTGTTTTGAAGACCATTTCATCCACATGTTCCTTGATTTCATGTTCATCATTCACTTATACAGTCAGATGCACACTTTTAGGAACCTTTGTTGACATCATCCTTGGGGTGAAAAGCTTGACATGTACCTCAACTTATTAGAGAGGATAAAGATGTGTTATAGTTTTGAATTAGAGCATGTAATGTCCATATGTTGAGATAAGGTGAAAAATCCTTTCCAAAATAGTGACTGACGTTTTTAGACCTTTTTTCCCTAAAAAGGTAAAATAGAGGTTTAGTAGGTTTTTGTAGACCTAATACAATAGGTTTCCAAAGTAGTCTAATGCATATAAAGGGGTGGAATATCTTTCTTATAGTATGTACAAGGGATATACCAAAGATGAAAGCAAGGGAGTGAGTAAAGGAAGTTTATCTAGAGCCTTGAAGTCACCCTAAAACACACTAAAATTTTTTAGTTATCTCTACAGGCTTGTGAAATTAGATGTCTTTTGTTACCATAAAGAGAAACTTTGAAACTTTCATGACTTTTAGGTTTTAAAGGTATGAATGGCATAAAAATAACCTAAAATTTAATAGTATTAAATGAATACATGGTATTTTAGACCCTAAGACCACCTACAGGTATCTTGATACGGATAACAACAACACCTACAACCCTACATATGGAGAAATAAATAGTGAGCAGGCTTAAGGGGCCAAAATAATAAATAAGAGAGAAGAAAGGTGAAAAAGTGGACCCAAAGTGATTATCAAATGGTCTTGAAATCTAAAAGGTCATGTGCACTATTTTTCAATCCTAGACCCATGGACACCTATAGGGATCTAGGAGAGTATGGTTGTCTCAGTCAACAAGAAAGAGGCCAGTATGAGCATGTAAATGTAATTGAAAGATACTTATATTGTCTACTAGAAGGGGAGGTTTTATGACTTAAGGAGTTTTCAAATGGGTTATAAACATAATGACCATCTCAATTGAGGCCATAAAACCTACAGGCATGGGGTCTTAGTTTAGGTATAGCAGGGTACCTAAACCTAGGTATGTTTTAGAAAATTAATGTAAAGTGATGTTTTAAGGGATCCTAAGGAGGGGTGTAGTTTATATAATCCTGATGACTTAAGATAACCTTCAAAAAACTCCATCACATCTCAAACAAGCTATAAACAACCTCATTTTGACCTATAATAGTTAGTAAATAGGGGCAAGCTGAGTGTTTCAGTCTTGGCAAAGCAAACTCACCTTTTAGCCAAAGAGTAAATAGGGATTAAATTGTGTGGAGAACATAAAATGGTCCATTTATCTAGTGTATGTAAACTCTTTTTCATGCTATGACTAGTTTCTAATTAAATTTAGGAGCACCTATAGTCAAAATAGGGTAAAGACTTAGTTTGGTCATTCAATTGCTTGTAAAAAAGGCTAAGGGAAGGTTGATAAAGTGAACTAATGTCTAAATAATCTTAATGGGGAACATTATGGTCTCATAAGATGATTAATAATATGTAGAATAAGAAATAAAGGAACCTCTCAAAAGCCAAAACACAGTCCATTGGTCTAAAATCCTACACAGTCTACATATAAAGGAACCAGTCTTGAAATTGGAAGTTTTGAAAGGTCAAATGATATGACATAAGCCTAAAATTTTATGTGAGATGTCCTCATCACTATATTAAGGCCCTCAATTTTTATTTTGGTATAAGATAATAGGGTAAGTACCCCCTATTTTTTCTCAGATAGGGGGTACTTTCCCTCATGCAAACATTGGCAGTTTTGTTGAATGAAGCACAAGGATGAACTTGGAGTTAATGAGAACATAGTTTGAAGGTATGATAATATATATGAAACCTATAAAAGCATGGGAAAATATACAATATTTATTTAAACTCAATGTAATACTCTAAACTACAAGGTTTGCAGTCATGCAAACTAGGCAAAGAATAGGCCTAAAGGCCCAAATAAAGAACCTTGTCATTTCTATTTTAAAGTGAGATTCCTAGGATATTGAAACATGTTTGTGGGGTAAAAAAACATATGTCTTAGATATCAAGAGACAAGGAGAATCCATCAAAGGCCAATTTAGGTTTAAGTTGTAGTCAGATCCCTATGAATATGATTATGCCTAGCATCCAAAAGGGGGTCAACTTCATTTTTTAGCTTAGGTTGGGAATTAAAATGAATTTGATAATGTTTTTTAGGTTAATACAGAGGTAATAAATATCTTTTTTTTTGCATATTTAAGCACAAGAATTCATTTTTAGACCTCAAAATCAACTCAACATGCAAGAATGGAGTAAAACAAGCATAATAGGTCATCTTTAGAAGCTCACACCTCCCATGAGGATTTTCATAGATAATAAAAAATTAGGGAAGCTAGGATGGGTATTTAAAAACAAATTTGTTGAATTTTTTTGCAACTTCAATGTTAGGTTTTTATGAAACAAGCTTAAGTGTGACAACAAGCCTAAAACCCTACTAAACCCTTGCTAAGGACCAATCTTGGAAAACTAAGTTGGAAAGATAATATATGGGAATATTTCAACTATAATATATATTTTAATTTTTATATTACCTCCCTAATCTAATCCACACCTTTTTTGATTGTATGGACTTGTACAGATGGAGGTAGAAATAAGCTTTATCTCACTCTTTTATGTGTTGTGTAGGATACAAGATGAATTAGGAGATGAAAAAAAGTTTGGGTGAAATATTTACACTTAATATAAATCCCAAAATTCATTTAATTTCATTAATCCATCTCTAAGTTCCCCAACTAGGTCCTTATTTTAAGCCAATCAAAACTAGCCTAACGCACAAGCTAGAGAGAGGGAGAAAATCTTCAAGTAAAGTGATTTTAAGGTGCCCATTATGATTCCAAGTAATTTTAGGGTATTTAAACTTTTAATTAACTCCCTCCCATTTATTTACATGGAAAAATGATTCCAATTTTGAGGCCAAGTGTGTAGGGTGCATGGAAGGGTAGTTTTCAAGATAGTAGATGATGATGACTCATTTTGAGTTAATTACATAAGACTAAAAATGAAAAAAATGCATGGATAGGAATTTTTGAAGTCCCTACCTTTAATTTAAATCATTATAATTTCTTAAAATTAGTTAAAATATGTTTAAATAGGCCCAATCATGAGGGTAGTTTTTCTGTGCAAAAGGAGTTTCTTGCCACTTTTCTTCAAATTTGTGATTGGATTGACACTTGTTTCTCCTATCCTTACATGGTTTGACCCATATCATCTTATAATTCATGTATAACTAAAATTATTATCTTGATAAGTGTCCTTGTGACCTTTAGACTTCTCTCTCTCTCTCTCTCAAACTCTATAAGAGTTGGCCATTTTGGCATTATATTGGATGCTCCACCTAAGTATGGTAAAATCATACTCAATTGTACACCTTTTGATCAATTAAATGACTAATGTTTACCTCTTCCATGACTTTACTTAGTGTGTGTACTTGAATTTTTTATTTTCCTTAAGTGATACTCTTGTTTCCTTAGCATACTAACTCATTCTTACAACCTATTTATAGTTGGGAAACTTATTATTTCAAGGAATGTGAAGTATTATTGAGATATGTCAAATACTAAGTGATTTTGTCTCTTAATTAGTGCCATTAAAAGCCTCTTGTCTAGTCCTCCTATCCTAGACGTTCATCTTGACCTCATAATGTAACATTGATGCAAGAAATTATAAATTGGGAAAGTGTATGTTTGGTTTGTTGCTTAGTCTTAAGTTTCATATACATGTGGTTGGATGTCATAAATCTATCTATTACATCACCTCCATTAGTTTAGCTTTAATTTTAGTTATTTATCTCCCTTTTCACCCCCAAGATTTAGTAGTAGTTTTAGTCAAAGTGGTACATCAAGGGAGCTAGCCCTATCTAGATATTCAATTCATTCCTTAGGTTGCCCACAAGCCTAGAAGTGATTCCATTGTGCCACTTGGATGAGGAGAGACTTGTAATCTCCTCAAAAGGTGAAAATCCAAGTGATAACAAATCCTTATTGCAAGAGTTTGATATCCCTAAATTCAAGTAGTAGAGCATTATGGTGCTCAAGGAAATCAACCAACTGTATCCAAGAGTGTTCGCATATATGATACATAGTATAAAACTCTTCTCTATAAGATTTTGTATGACATTCACCCCTCCTAGTATGTGCAATGGTTTTTTGGAAGCCTACTAGTACCCTTCAGATGAGCATTATCCATGAATACCTTCATAGACCCTTGTGAAGTGCTTAAAGATGCACTCCAGGCTAAGGTAAAAAGTAGCATCAATATCAGGATCAGCCCATTCATGGAAGTGCAGTTCATGTCAATGGCCATTCAATTACAAAAGCTGACTACTAGTTTAGAATATGACTCTCTCATCTGGTTATGGTACACTAACTATGAGATGGAGGGGCATAACAATAATAATTACCCATGAATAAATATATGTGCCCTACTTTTCAACTATGAAATTTATCATGGGATGCATGACTCTTGAAACTATCATTTACTATAGTGCACTAGTCAAGTAAACACTACCATTTAATACAAGATGTATGATGCCTATATGTACTCCATAGTGGACTATCATGTCATCAATGAGATGCACCAAAACATGGAGAGAGGTATGAAGTAGCAAAAACATCAACTAATGGTCAGGTGGGTTAAGGAAATGAGGGTTATGGCTATTACAATATGGTTTATGGGAACTAACAAGGCATGCACGAGCAAGGAAGAGGACATGGTGGAGGAATATTTCCATCATGATCATATTATAAGTGTAGGTCAATTGAGAATTATCAGTATGACTACCCCATGCACCCAATGTATGATTATTATTAAGGACCACATGTAGTCTAAGAATGCCTAGACTTGTACAAAAATCTAACTTAAGGCTGGCCTAACAAGGGTGTTTCAATGGTTAAGCATGAATACAAAGAATAAAAGTGGGCTCCCAAGCCACAAGAAACTCACAAGGATATACCTAAAGTGTAATCCACAACCTAGAGTGGGTTCACCACTCAGCCAAACCCTATGCTAATCGAAGAACTACACTTGGAGTATGGTGAATCAAGCTGCACTAAGTGTATAACATGACCTAAGCTAAAATTTGTACCCTATTCTAACCTTGTGTGATAAAAGGACATCCTAATAAAATCCATGAGCATGATATATAATTATTAGGGTTTTCTCCAATTGGCCAAATATCTAGAAGCATAGGCCACCACTTCACATAGAAGATAAGACAACTAAGAGGCTAAAATATAGGAGTTAATTGAGATCCTGTGCCTCTTACAAATTGAAAGGATGTTACCCCTACTAAAAGCTTTATTGTTCAAGCATGTAGGGAAGAAAGCTAAAGAAGAGGTTATGCTTCAAATGATTGAATTTATTATGTCATATATGGAGTGAGTGCTTAGAGTAAAGCATACTCAAAACATAGAGTATGACAAAGATTTATTGATTGATACCACCATCAATAGATGGTCAATTTATGAAGTATTTGTAGACATGGGTGCATAGGTCAATATTTTGACCAAAACCACCTGAGAGAAGATGGATTGACTACCCTTGAGACCCTAACCTCACACATTTTTCATGGATAACAAAAATCAAGTGCAACCTATTGGTATCTTTAAGGGTACCGTTGTAGATATCATGCACCCAAATTTCCAAGCCAAATTTGAGGTCATTGAGTTGGCAGAATAGGAAAATTATCTAGTGTTCTTAAGTAGGCCATGGTGCTACATGAATAACATATACATGTGCTTTAAGAAGTGTTACATGACTTTTGAAAATAGTAAGGAGAGGGTTGTGATCCATTTATCAAGTTACCAAGGGCCCCCATATGTGGAGAGTGTTGATCTCAAAGATGAGATTAACCACATTTACAACATCATGGTGCAAGACAATGAAAATCTTAGTAACTAAGGTGTTCTCAAATGAGAGGATGGATAATTATCCTCTAATATAATTGATGTAGCCTATTAATGATGGGTAGAAGAGGCCATGGGAGCATTATACAAAGGTATTATTTGATATGCACCATCAAGCTAAGTCTAACCAGAACAGGACTAGTTAGGATTGAGTACAAATAGAAGAGATGAGTTCCCTATGCTAGGAAGGCTAGAAAAAGAGTGTTTTGGATAAGTAAAGGGAAGATTTTAGTGCTCCCAAAATATGAAGGAATCTAGCCTATAGAGAGGTATATCCATGACATTGAATCTTGCATCCCCAAAGAAATGGATAGAATGGGCACACTAGTGTATACTGTTGTTTCCAAAATCAGCTTAGCTCATTTTTGGGAACAACCCCCTATGAAACTTGTCCATTTCATCTTTCATCTCTCTAAGTTTGTTTTCGAGATGGGTTCTTCTCATTCTCGTCTTGGTCTAACTACACCATTCAAAATTTGTAATGTCTTGTTATCACGTCTTCCCTAAAATGTGAAGGTCGTTACAGTCTCGACGCATCCAGGGGACCAAAACCTACCTCTTTCAGAGTTAGTGTTTCATTTCTTTTATTTTCACGCATGGGTGGAAAAATTTGCCGCCAATGCATTTTGCCTTCGAGATGCAAGGGTGGCAATTTTTTCCACCCCTGCATTTTTACCTGCAAGGGTGGCAAAAATTGCCACCCCTACATTTTTACCTTCAAGGGTAGCAAAAATTGCTTCCCCTACATTTTTACCTGCAAGGGTAGCAATTTTTGTCGCCCCTACATTTTTACCTGCAAGTTGCCACCCCTATGTGCCTCATTTTCCATGTGTGGCATTTATTACCACACACAGTGGGTTGTTGGGGTCAGTTTTTCACCCTATATAACCCAATTCTAGCCTTGGTTTTCTTCATTCTTCCTCCTCTCCTCCTGCCCTTTGCATCTGGATGATCCAGCGAATGGGTGACAGTGCGTTTTGGCAGATTTAATCTCATGGTGTGCGTGGCTTTCCAGGTAGGTCTTATTTTTTGCATTTATGTTCTTCTCCTATTTTTAGTTAGTTTGTTTTTATTTTTGTTTTTCTTTCTTCTTCTCTCCCTCCCCGTCGGCCTTCCTGATTTCCTTTCCATGCTGGGGTGGCAATTTTCACTGCCCCTCCCTGTTGCTCACAGATTTTTTGTGCAAACTAATGCGAGTGGTGATATTCACCACTCATGCCTCTTGGTTGCCCTTGTCATAGCCCCTACCTGTGCGGGTGGCAAATTTTGTCACCCACGCAGGCCTTGCCTACACGGGTGGTGATTTTTGCCGCCTGCACCTTTTTTCCCCAAAACTTGCATCGGCGGCAAATTTTACCACCGATGCAAGCCAATAGTGCAGGGGCAGAAAAATTTGCTACCCCTACACTTTCCCCTTCAATCTATAGGGGCAGCAAATTTTTCCACCTGTGCAAGCCAATCCTGTAGGGGCAGTGAATTTCACCACCTCTACATTCTATCTATTCGTCATGCAGGGGTGGCGAATTTCGTCACCCATGCATTTTTCCTCTAATTTTTTTTCTAACTCTAGAACTTTTCCCCTTTTACATTTTTTTCCTTTCCTACCCTTTTTTCCCCAATTTCTGACCTGGCCCTTTTAAGTGCCCTTCCTTGGTCATGATCACTTAATATGCGGATTCCCCAACTTGCCTACTTTTCCCTAATTGCTTGATCATGACTGCAGTACTTTCAGAGAATTCTTGCTCATCAGCACCATTTTGACTGAGGCTAGTTCCAATATCTAAAACATCTCCTAGAAATTCAAAAGCCATGAAGTACAAATACTAGGGCATCTTCCCAATCACTTCAGTCACCTCCAACGTTGATGACATCAGAGACACAGAAATTGGCCACATGGATATGGCCAAGTTTGTGACCTAAACTAAGGCAATGAATCTGAGTTCTGAAATGAAGAGGATTGTTGAAATCAACATTCATCTGGTTGCCACTTTCCCAGTGGCAGCACATCATATGAAGTTTGTCCTCTAGTGTGCCCAATTCTACAACAAAGAGACAAGATCAATCTCAGATGCCAGTGGCAACGTAGTAATTTGGCTAGATCCTGAATTTATTGACAAAGTCTTTATGTGCCCTCCTATTACTGAAGTGCTGAGGATTGACTTTGTAGAAGCATAGGAGTATGATAAGGACCCTAAAAGGGCAAAAAAAGTGATGAATAATAGGTGGTTGAAGACACCCAGAACTAATCTATCTAGATGGCCGTGAAACTTCCCAAGGAGCGATTTCATTAAAGAAGTCAGTGACTTGATTGCCCTTTTCAATAGAGTGTGAGGCCTCTTGTCTTCTTCACAATTCCATGAGTGGATGTACCCATTCATCAAGATCATCCTCTAAGGTAAGCAGGTCATCTTTTAGGGTGAGTAGATCAGCAACACCCTTCATGAGTAGCTAACCAAGGTACAAACTTCTTCAAAGTTCTATATGACTTTGTACCTTGTGTACATAGCTACCTCGATGCGAACCTTTCTAGGTTTGACAACTAAAGGAGATAGAAAGACCACCCCAGTCTACTCATATTACCCCCAGTTGATGCTTTAAGGATCGATTCACCATTTCAAAAGGATAAATGATGCTTTCTTTAACATATTTTTATGCCTCTTCGACCCTTAGCTTGAACAGAAGAGAGTATCTAAAGAGGCTTGGACGGTCGTCAATGACTATGGTTGCATGTTCCTCCAATTTCCCACCTTTTGTTATCTTTGGCTTGGATTTTTCCAAGGCTATCCTTATATGATCCTTAGGTTTCCTTTTGATAAGCTAGTTCTGATGGAGCTTTGTCAATAAATGGCTGTCATACATGCTAGGCAGATGGAGTTAAAAAAGCCAAGTTTCAGGTTTTCAGTTGAAATTGGTAGATACTCTATCTTGACAGCAGCCAAACCCAAAGTCATGGAAATAGAGATGTAGCTAGTCACTATGAAATAATTCAAGAGAAGGGACAAATTTGATTATAGGGGTGTCAAGGACATAATCTGACGAAAGACCCAATTTCATGAGCCTATGATCGAAGACATCTAGGTGGACCTGAGAACAACTGAAGAAATCAAGAGGATGGACTATTGCAGGCTGACCTTGGAACAAATTGAGTATTTGGGGCTTGTAGAGATTCCCCCCAATTTGGTCACTGATAGGAGCATTATCAATAGTAGGTACCTGGCCAAAAAGATTGCTGACTACCCTCTTCCTCCAATTCAGTGGTCTCAAAAAGAGCTAACTTCTCTGAAGAAGAGATTTGAGCCAATATTGGCTAACACCAATGATTAGTTAGCGGCTAAAGGGATTGTACTGAAAGAATTTATTATGAGATCAGAGGCTATGTTCCAAGCAGAAATGAGGAAGAAGGCAGAAAAAAGGACCAAGAACAAAGGTGATGTTCCTTCCCCATCTAGGCCTCACAAGCCTATAATCAACTTTGTTTCTAAAAAATCAAAGGTTACTGAAGAGCCAAAATCAGTAGCTAAGGGAGTTGTAAAACAAAGTCCTTAGGAAAAGATGGCCCAATAAATGGAGACAGATGACCGACCTTCAAAACAGCAAATAACTGAACCTCTACCTTCCTAGAAAGGGGCACAACCGCTTAAAAGCATCTCTCCTTCTCTGCCTTAGTCTCCTATGGCATCTCCTCCTCTCTCTCCTATCAGTGTTCATTCTTATGGAGCTACCTCTCCTTCCAAGGTTATATTTGGTCATCCTCAGGGCACTTTTGGAGATACTCTTCGCTCCTCTAGATCTATTCCTAGTTTGGCATCTCCTTCTTTCAATCTGGGAGAAAGTTCTGCACTTGAGCCAAAATCAACGGCCAGTAAGTTTTCACCTGTTACTCCTACTACAACCACTATTACTACTAGCAGTGTAAACATTGCCATGATAACACTAGCTATGGGAACTATTGCCATAGTAAGTACTTCTCTCCTGCCTTGGATGTCATTATTCACACCTAAAATAAAGAAGCTAGCCATCTTTGTAGATGACTTCAATTTTGGAAAATTAGTGCCGATGAAAGCTAAGGCTCCTAAGAGGCCAAGGATCCTCTCAAAATTAGTTGAGGAAAAGAGACATAAATTTCTAGAAATAGCTAAGCCTCTACAGGATGCAACCCTTGAGGGTTTTGAAATGAGTAATTATTCCATCTCTCATGTTGAACTTGGCAAAGTTACTCACAAAAGTGCGAAAATTGATCTACAATCTGCAATGGACATCATGGTCCAAAAATTTGACCAAGAAAAGGAGATGAAAGACTATTATAAGGCCAAGATAGAGTAGCTGACGGTAGTAATAAGGAGATTCACTCTTCCACCTGAAGCAGGGACTCTAGAGGCTTTCTCTATAGACGACCCTATCATTCAAAAGGTAGAGAAAACCTACTTGAAAGGGAAAGTGCTAGAGGATTACGTTGAAAATATGCATACTCAGGGAGTTTCCTTACTTATAGAGGTTATGAAAAAGATAGACAAGATGAAGAAGGTGAGATCAGATTTAAATGACCTTGTCTCTCTTATCTCTCAGGATATTGACAGTACAGAAAAATATCTTGGTAAATGGAGGGAGATGAAAGATCTAAAAAAAAGCACCTTGATATCTATTGGCATCATTTCTAGCAAGGATTCCTATGTTGAGATCAAGGAGTCACTGATATATAGGGTATAGGTACTCAAGGAATTGGTTGATGATCTCAAATCTTCTAAGGATGCTAGTGAGAAGAACGACACAGGCCTACTGAATAGGCTGGAAGAACTACCTTGCAACCTTACTTCCAGGGATAACCAATTTCTCTCAGTCAAAGAAATGATCCAAAGTTTCAAGGGGATGATTCAAAGATATTTTGAAGAGAAATCCTTCTCAATGACTTCTGTGGATAACATTTTAGACACTCAATTAACTCTGGATAATCTAAAATCCAGGTTAACTAGTCATGTTAAGGCAATCATAGCATTGAAAGATGCTTTGATTAGAGCCAAAATCATCTCCAAAAACATGGTTGCACCAGACAGTATAGAAATTTAGGCATCCATTGCTATGTATGATGCTCATTTGAAGAAGTCTGGCGGTAAGAGCTGAAGCTTTTTCCCCTTCTCTCTTCTTCTTTCCTTATGCGCTTTTATCTTGAGAAAAGTGCATGCAATTTTGTAATATGTAATTACATGTAAAAAATTCAAAAAAATATCTCAAAGTCAAAGATGAGTCATCTTTGACTAAGATATTTTTGTATTTTAATATTTTCTAATTTTGAGAGTTTCTCCCTATATATAGTGGAGACCTCTTTTGTAAAAAAATCTTGGATAATTGAGAGCAAAAACTCTACCGAAATTGAAACACTTTTTGAGACTTTGCGCTCAACTTGTAAATCATATTTTATTAAATGAATGAGAAGCAAGTTTATTTTAGACTTTGTGTTGAAATTATCTGTGTTATTTAAGAAACAGTTCTTATGTCCTCTTTCCTGATAATCTCTTGTTTATCTGATTTAATAAGCAAAGTGGGTGTGTTAATATTATCTGAGGGTGTTTCTAAAAGGTAGAAGAGAGAATTTGAGCTACTTTTATCTTTGTGATTCTGTTATTTTTTGTAGTTTCAGGCAAAGATTTTGTGCTTCATTTCACTCTATGATTACGCTTGTTCCAGATCAACTAAGGAGGCAATGTAAGACTTTGTGCTTACGTGGATTTTCTGTGAATTTTGTTACTGACTTCAAGTGATTTTTTGCTCTGCACTGGATACCATTCCTGAAAGAAGAGGAATGTTGTTGGCCAATGACCAAGATTTCTCTCTCTTGTTTCTTGAACATCACCTCTGAAAAAAGAGAGGTGGATGCCATTATACCACCCCATGTGTTATTTTATACTTAATTATATATACATATAGCACATAAATATTCATAGGGAACCTCCCCTTGATGAGAGGAGAGATTTACCTTGTCTAGATCTGGTAAACCCACACTTTTTGTGGCGTAAATCTCCCTGTACTATGGTTAATATACCTATTTTGTCATCAGTTAGTTGACAACAAAATATTCATCCAAAATTTTTTTGGCGACTCCGCTGGGGAATACGAATGTGCATTTTAAAACCTCAAGCTTCAACTTAAAGTAGTTTTGGTCCCTTTTTCATTTAAAATTTGGCAACTCCACGCTACACAAGAAGCTAGAGAGCCAAGGGTGTTTTTGACCCCATGTTTGAGTTGGCACAGCAGAGCAATTTTGATCTATTTCCTCCACCACCTTTCCTCCAATGGTCTAGGAGTTTTCCTCCTGACCTTATCAGGTCACCAACACAAGGTAAAGCTCTTTTTCTGCTATTAATAATGCCCTGCCTATAAATACCCCACCAAGATTTGTTATCCCACCATTTAATCTTTTTATCATAATGGCTCAAGGCCTGTGGAGCAATTCCTTCAGTCCTCTTAATTTGACCTCACCCTTGCATGAACTACCTCGTAGTTCTAGAAAAAAAATTCCTAAGTTTTTTGGTGATGGGAAGGTTCATCCCAATGAGCATATTGCCACTTTCTCCATAGCATGCAGAGTAATTGGCATGGAATTTGAGGATGTAGCAGTAAGACTTTTTGTGGAAACCCTGCAAGGAGCTGTCATGAATTGGTTCTACCACCTGCAAGCTGGGTCAGTGACTGACTAGGACATGCTCAAAGCTAAATTCAAAGCTAGGTTTAAACCTGCTAAAGATGCACATGCTTTGTTAGCACAGCTAACACAGATGAAAAAAGAATCTCATGAACCCATGAGGGATTTCATAGCTAAATTCAACAAGTTAAGGAACCAGATTCCAAATGTTGCTCAGCCCATGCTGGAGAATCTCAAGTGTTTTTTATCAACTCGCAGCTTCTCGAAGTAAGTTTCCTATTGAGATGAGCTGGCCCTATGATCTAGCATTGGCTCAAAATTTGGCTACTAAGATTGAGGATGATCTTATCCTGGTAGGTAAGATTAGAAAAGACCCTAGTAAAAATAGATTCTCTTCATCTGCTCAAAGCTCTTCTACAGGCACTACAGATCTTATGGTACAAAAATTGACATATAAACTAATAGCTTTGAAGAGACAAATAGCCCAAAGTACGTCTGCTCCCACCTATCGAGATATTCCCAAGAGAACATTCTAGAACTAGCAATATCAGGGTAATGCTACCTGAAGCCAAGGGCAACCAAATCACTTACCTCCCCCTCTAGGGAAATTGGCCATTGAAGCAGCACCTACCAATTTAGTGGTCGATTACCTAGAGGTTGAACATGACTATTCGCTCCAACCTCAGTTGGACCAACAAGATGATGCTAATCTCTTCAATGAGCAGGAAGAAAAATTAGCTAGTGACTCCAATATTGGTTTCCTGGATTACTAGGATGAAGCTAGCAGTAAAGGGGAAGGGTTGGATGGATCCTATGCGGTTTTTACTAGATCTCAAAATTAGTCAGCTTCATAGACTGATAAAGGAAAGGCAGAAAAAGAACCCCAGCCAGTGGTTTTCATCGCTAAATGAGGGACTCCATTGCCTCCTCAATCAAAAGATTAGGTAGTTCACAAAAAAGTAAATACCTTCAACCACCCCATACCTTCCCCTTCTGTTGCTCAGACCAGTGCCACACCTACTAAAGTTCCAAATGATGGACTCTCTTCCTCTATTTCAAATTCTTTTCAACTATTTGATATAATTGATCACACTAGAAGGACTAAAATCTAAATGACAGAGATTGAATATTTGAGGGCTAACCCAGAACAATTTGATAGGTTGGTAGAATATGTCAAAAATAAAGCCATCCCCATAGGAAAAGATTATTTAAAGGCCGTTCATGATCCCCCCAAAGATAAACCTGCCCAAAACAATCTTGTTGTGACTCCTCTTGCTGCTCCTGGGAAAATAGAACCTTTTTATGTTTCCCTACTAATAAATGGTTACAAACTGAGTAATTGCATAATAGACTCTGGAGCCTCAGATAATGTCATGCCCGAAAAGGTGGTGGATTCTCTTAGCCTATCTTTGACCAAAACTTTTGGGAGGTGTTTTTCTATGGAAAATAAGCAAGTTCCCCTCCTTGATCAGATAAAAGATGCTCAATTTGCTTTTGTGGCTTTTTTGAAAAAATGGATAAAAATGATGGTTCTAGTGGCTGATGTTCCAACCTCTTACGGCATCTTGCTTGGGTAGAATTTATGCAAAGATGTTGGAGGTGAGCTAAGTATGGACTTGTTGGAAGCAAGGATCCAAATCCAAGGTGTTATGAAGAAGTTGCTTCTTGAAAAAAAGGCAAGGTATGTAGTCACCTGATCGTTAGTACCAGAAGCTCAAATTTTATTTGAGTCTTTAGGCATGGGCAATTACTTCCTATTTATGGATGAGATCCATGAGGCATCTGATGAAACTCCTGCAGGTGATAACTTGAAATTGTGTTCAGCTGACACGGTAGCTAAATCAGTAAAGCAAAATGAACACATGGGAGAACCTCTTCCCCTAAATGAAGGAGTTTTCAAAGAAAAAGCAATGTCTAACGAGGTATGGACCTTAGAATTTGATGGCAGCAATTCTTCTACCAGCTTGGGAGCTAGGGTTGTGTTGATATCTCTTGAAGGAGACATTATTCCTTTGTCCTACAAGTTACAGTTTAACAACACCAACAACACAGCTAAGTATGAATCCCTATTACTTGAATTACAGACTGCTAGAGAAAAAGGCATTAGGCTACTCCATGCTAAAGGGGATGCTGAGTTGGTAGTTTGTCAGGTAAGAAACCTCTATCAGACCAAAAATAAAAGATTGTGCCACTATCGCAATCTTATTTGGGACCAAATCAAAAAATAACACTTTTAGCATCTTTATCATCCCATGAGAATTCAATGATCAGGCAGATGCATTGGCTGTCTCTACTACTCTCTTGGTTCCCCACCTAGACTTTAAAGGAGATAAGTACACTATTGAACTAGTCTTCTGACCAAGTGTACCTGATAGTGTCAGTCATTGGCAAGTATTCAACAATGATGATCAAATCATTGCCTTCTTGGAGCAAAAGGATAGTTTTGAACAACTGCATTTTGAAGGTAGTGAACTCTGGGAATGCGAAGCAACTTCTAAATTAAACACCAACACAGGGGAGGATTTCTTGTAGCTTAAGGGAAATAAGATTCCCAAAGGCCTAGTTTCCCTAGAAAAATTATTTGATAACCTTGACAGGTTTATTAAACAACAGCGAATAGATTCAAACTCCTCTCAAGATTTTGATCAGGTAAACCTGTGAACCAAGGGAGATCTTAAGATGGTAAACATTGGGAAATATTGCACTCCCGAGGAGAGATTTAAGCTTGATAGTTTACTTTGCCAATATATAGACGTATTGGCTTATTCCTATGATGATCTAAAATCACTCAGGCTAAATGACATCTGCCACGACATACCTCTTAAGGTGAACTTTGTACCTTACAAGCAAAAGTCTAGGTAATATAATCCAAAAATTTCAAGTACTATTTTAGCTGAGATACAAAAAATGCTTGATGCCCAAATAATTTTCCCAATCCATCACTCCACATGGATTGCCAACATAGTGCCTATCAAAAAGAAGAATGGTGAAATTTGAATCTGCATGGATTTCAAGAAATTGAATCAGTTATCTTTAAAAGATAACTACCCTCTCCCTATCATGGATCAAGTCCTACAAATGGTAACAAGTTCAAAAATGTTATCAATGCTAGACATTTTTTAGGGTACAATCAGGTCAAAGTTTGAAAAGCAAACCAGCATAAGACAGCCTTCACCACACCTTGGGGCACATTCGCCTATCGAAGGATGCCTTTCAGTCTGATAAATGCAGGCACCACATTTCAAAGAGAGATGGACCTCACTTTCAAAGATGAGATGGGTAAGTTCATTGTAGTGTATCTGGATGTTTTGACATTATTTTCAAAGCATCGTTCTGACCATGTCCACCATTTGCAAAGAATACTGGAATGTTGTCGTCAGAATGGTATTTCTTTAAATCTAAAGAAGTCTATCTTTGGGGTGACTGAAGGAAAACTTTTTAGACACATTGTGTCCCGAGAAGGTATTAAAATTGACTCGAAAAGAGTCAAGTCCATCCAAGAACTTACTTTGCCTACCAGCAAAATTGCAGTTCACTCATTCTTTGAAAAGGTGAATTTTCTCCAGAGATTCATTCATGATTTCACTGAGAAGACATGCCATATCATCAATATGATGAAAGGCAATGCTACCTTCAGATGGACTACTGAGGGCAAATCGGCGTTCAAATAAATCAAAGAAGTAATTACTTGAGCACCAGTCTTGATTTGTCCAGACTATGCCAAAAATTTAAAATATACAGTTATGCTTCCAAACATACACTCTCAGCCATTTTAATTCAACTGAACCAAGAAGGTGTATAATCTCCTATTTCCTTCATGAGTTTTCCACTCAAGGTTCATGAACTAAAATATTTCAACATGGAGAAGCATGCATACGCGATGGTCAAAGCAGTCAAGCATTTCAAGTTTTATATCTTGAACTCGCACACCAAAGTTCTCGTACCTGATACAATAGTAAAATCCATTTTGACTCAGCAAGAGTTTGGTACTAAGAGAGGTAATTGGATCACTAAGATTCAAGAGTTTGATTTGAACATTAAACCTACCAAACTCATATGGGTAAAGGGTCTTTGCCAATTGATCACCAACAACATTCCAGATGAAGCAAAAAGTGAAGAAATAGAGATCGAAGGCGTGCCTACGGTCCTCTTTGTTGCCACTACTGATGAGTGGTATTTTGACATCACTCATTTTTTGACATATGGTGAGTGTCTTGCTCATCTTTCATATAAAGAGAAATGGAATGTTAAGTTAAAGGATACTAGTTATGTTATGTGGGATAATTGTCTGTACAAAAGGAACCTAGACGGGGCATTTCTTCATTGTGTTGATAAGGCGCAATAAGATAAACTCTTGGAGTCTTTTCACAATTTGGCTTGTGGAGGGTATTTTTTTGCACTGGTGATAGTGCACAAGATTCTATGAGCAAGGTATTATTAGCCCATGCTGTTCCAAAATGCCTACAAATGGGTGCGTAGGTGCGAATTGTGTTAGTAGTTCATTGGAAAGCCTAAACTGGCTACTTTGCCTCTCAAGCCGATAGTAATCGAGGAGCCTTTTCAGCAGTGGGGTACTGACTTCATTGGCATAGTCAACCCATCTTCAAGTGATAGACATGATTATGTCCTCGCGGCAATGGATTACTTTACCAAGTGGGTGGAGGCCATCCCAACCAAGCACGCTACGTCTAAAGTGGTGTATAGCTTTCTCAAGGAAAATATCATCTCCCAATTTGGGGTCCCACTCAAGATTGTAACAAATAATGTGGCATATTTTTCATCACATGAAATTACTCAATTTTGTTTTTATTATGAGATTACCCTATCCCACACTTTAGATTATTTCCATCAAGGAAATGGCCAAGCAGAATTGAGTAATAAGAACCTGGTCACTATTATCAGGAAGTTGGTAGATGACAATCAGAGAACATGGCACAAAGCATTGTATGATGCTTAATGGGTAGATAGGATAACACCCAAAAAGGCTATAGATATGTCACCTTTCCAACTTCTATATGGCTTGAATGTGGAAATCCCCATCACCCTTGAACTATCAGTGCTCAGGTTAACCAAAGCAATCAAAGACTCAACCTTCGAAAGTTCAATCGACAAAAGAATTATGTGTCTGACTGAATTAAATGAATAACAAACCATGGTGGTGGATTATATTATGGCACATTAGCACCGAGTGAAGGAATTTTTTGATAAAAAAAGCTAAAGTTCACGAATTCCAAGTTGGAGATCAAGTCTTGTTGTGGGACAAGAGGCAAGAACCAAAAGGGATGCATGGCAAATTTGACACCTTATGGAGAGGCCCATTCACCATTCGATAGCTCTGTGGTGAGGCTAGCTTCTTGCTAGAATACCAAGATGGAATGCCATTTACACTACCTCATAGTGGGTAGCATTTGAAGCTATTCAATCCTTGAAGCTTAGATGGGTCTATTTGTATATATGTATAGTTTTTACGTTTTATCTATTTTTCTTTTCTTTTTAGCTTGACTCCGTAGCCCAATGGCTTGGATGAAGGCACTTAGAGACTGGTTTCTACTCCCGTTGATTGATTTGATTAATGAAAGTTCCCCAATAGGAGCTAGTTGTTGTTTTCAAAATTAGCTTAGCTCATTTTTTGGAACAACCCCCTACGAAACTTGTCTATTTTGTCTTTCATCTCTCTAATTTTGTTTTCAAGATGGGTTCTTCTCATTCTCATCTTGGTCCAACTTCACCATTCAAAATTAATAATGTCTTGTTATCACGTCTTCCCTAAAACATGAAGGTCATTACAGTCTCGACATGTCCAGGGGACCAAAACCTGCCTCTTTTAGAGTTAGTGTTTCATTTCTTTTGTTTTTGTGCACAGGTGGCAAAATTTTCCACTAATGCATTTTGCCTTCGAGATGCAAGGGTGGAAATTTTTGTTGCCCTTGCATTTTTACCTGTAACGGAGGTAAAAAAATTTGCCCCTGCATTTTTACCTACAAGGGCGGCAAAAGTTGTCGCCCCTGCATTTTTACCTGTAACGGTGATAAAAATTTTTGTCCTTGCATTTTTACTTGTAAGGGCAGAAAAAGTTACCGCCCCTACATTTTTACCTGCAAGGGTGACAATTTTTGCCGCCCCTACATTTTTACCTGCAAGGGCAGCAATTTTTACGACCCCTGCATGCCTCGTTTTCCATACACAGCATTTATTGCCATGTGTATTGGGTTGTTAGGGTCAGTTTTTCACCTCATATAACCCAATTCAAGCCTTGTTTTTCTTTATTCTTCCTCCTCACCTCTTGCCCTTTACATCTGGAAGATCCAGCAAACAGGTGATAGCGCATTTTAGTGGATTTAATCTCATGGTGTGCATGGCTTTCCAGGTAGATCTTGTTTTTTACATTTTTGTTTTTCTCCTCTTTCTAGTTAGTTTGTTTTTATTTTTGTTTTTCTTTCTTCTTCTCTCCCTCCCCATTGGCCTTCCCAATTTCCTTTCCATGCTGGGGTGGTGATTTTTGCCACCCTCCCCGTTTCCCACAAATTTTTTGTGCAAACCAGTGTGGGCAGTGATATTCACCACCCATGCCTCTTAGTTGCCCTTGCCACAGCCCCTACCTATGTAGGCAGTGAATTTTTCCACCCACGCAGGCCTTGCTTGCATGGGTAGCAATTTTTGCCGCCTGCACCTTTTTTTCCCAAAACTTGCATCATGGCAAATTTTGCCACCGATGCAGGCCAGTAGTGCAGGGGTGGCAAAATTTGCCACCCCTACACTTTCCCCTCTGATCTGTAGGGGTGGTGAATTTCACCACCCATGCAGGTTGATCCTACAGGGGCAGTGAATTTTGCCACCTCTACATTTTATCTATTCATCATGCAGAGGCGGTAAATTTCACTGCCCATGCATTTTTCCTCTAATTTTTTTTCTAACTCTAAAACTTTTCCCCTTTTTCATATTTTTCCTTTCCTCCCCTTTTTTCCCTAGTTTCTAACCTAGCCCTTTTAAGTTCCCTTCCTTAGTCATGATCACTTAATATG
This sequence comes from Torreya grandis, assembly GCA_037957365.1. Taxonomy (NCBI): domain Eukaryota; kingdom Viridiplantae; phylum Streptophyta; class Pinopsida; order Cupressales; family Taxaceae; genus Torreya; species Torreya grandis. Next base: position 4,229,562 of record JARHVA010000727.1, on the reverse strand, counting down.
CAGATTCCCCAACTCACCCACTTTTCCCTAATTGCGTGATCATGATTGCAGTACTTTTAGAAAATTCTTTCTCGTTAGCACTGTTTCAACTGAGGCCAGTTCCAATGTCTGAAATGTCTCCCAAAAAGTCAAAGGCCATGAAGTATAAATACCAGGGCATCTTCCCAATCACTGCGATCACCTCCAACATTGATGACATTAGAGACACAAAAACTGGCCACGTGGATATGGCTGAGTTTGTGACCCAAACTAAGGCAACAAACCCAAGTTCTGAAATGAAGAGGATTGTTGAAAGCAACATTCATCTAGTTGCCACTTTCTCAGTGGCAGCACATCATATAGAGTTCATCCTCTAGTATGCCAAGTTCTACAACAAAGAGACAAGATCAATCTCAGATGCCAGTGGCAACGTAGTAATTCAGCTGGATCCCAAATTTATTGACAAAGTCTTTATGTGCCCTCCTACTACTGAAGTGATGAGGATTGACTTTGTATAAGCATAGGAGTATGACAAGGACCCTTAAAGGGCAAAGAAAGTGATGAATAATAGGTGGTTGAAGACACCTAGAACCAATCTATCTAGATGGCCACAAAACTTCCCAAGGAGCGATTTCATTGAAAAAGTTAGTGACTTGATCACCCTTCTCAGTAGAGTGTGAGGCCTCCCGTCTTCCTCACAATTCCATGAGTGGATGTACCCGTTTATCAAGATCATCCTCTAGGGTAAGCAGGTCATCTTCTGGGGTGAGCAAATCAGCAATGCCCTTCACGAGTAGCTAACCAAGGTACAAACTTCTTCAAAGTCCTATATGACTTTGTACCTTGTGTACATAGCTTCCTTGATGTGAACCTTTCCAGGTTTGACAACTGAAGGAGACAAAAAGACCACCCCAGTCTACTCATATTACCCCCAATTGACGCTTCAAGGATCAACTCACCATTTTAAAAGGATAAATGATGCTTTCTTTGCCATATTTTTATGCCTCTTTGACCCTCATCTTGAATAGAAGAGAGTATATGATGAGGCTTGGATGGTCGCCAACGACTATGGTTGCATGATCCTTTAATTTTCCACCTTCTATTATCTTCGGGTTGGCTTTTTCCAAGGCTATCCTTATATGCTCCCCAGGTTCCTTCTAATAAGTTAGTTCTGATGGAGCTTTGTCGATAAATGGTAGTCGTACATGCTTGGAAAATAGAGCTAAAAAAGCCAGGTTTTAGGTTTCCAATTGAAATTGCCAGATACTCTATCTTGATAGCAGCCAAAGCCAAAGTCATGGAAATAGAGATGCAGCTGGTCACTTTGAAATAATTCAAGAGAAGGGACAAATTTGATTATAGGGGTGTCAAGGACATGATCTAATGAAAGACCCAATTTCATGAGCCTATGATCGAAGACATCTGGGTCAACCTGAGAACAGTTGAAGAAATTAGGAGGATGGACTATTGCACGCTGACCCTGGAACAAATTGAGTATTTGGGGCTTACAGAGATTCCCCCCAATCTGGTCGATGATAGGAGCATTATCAATAGCAGGTACCTGGCTGAAAAGATTGCTGACTCCCCTCTTCCTCTAATTTAGTGGTCTTAGAAAGAGATAACTTCTCTGAGGAAGAGATTTGAGCCAATATTGGCTAACACCAATGATTGGTTAGTAGCCAAAGGGATTGTACTGAAAGAATTTATTACGAGATCGGAGGCTGAGTTCCAAGCAAAAATGAGGAAGAAGGTAGAAAACAAGACCAAGAACAAGGTGATGTTCCTTCCCCATCTAGGCCTCACAAGCCTAGAATCATCTTTGTTTCTAAAAAATTAAAGGTTATTAAAGAGCCAAAATCAGAAGCTAAGTGAGTTGCAAAACAAATCCCTCAAGAATAGATGGCCCAACAAATGGAGACAGACAACTGACCTTCAAAATAGAAAAGGATTGAACCTCTACCTTCCCAAGAAGGGGCACAACTACTTAAAAGCATCTCTCCTTCTCTGCCTCAGTCTCTTGTGGCATCTCCTCCTCTCTCTCCTATCAATGTTCCTTCTTCTAGAGCCATCTCTCCTTTTAGGGTTATATTTAGCGATCCTCAGGGCGCTTATGGAGATACTCTTCACTCCTCTGAATCTATTCCTAGTTTGGCATCTCCTTCTTTCAATCTGGGAGAAATTTATGTGCTTAAGCCAAAATCAATGGCTGGTATGGTTTCACCTGTTACTCCTACTACAACCACTATTACTACTAGCAGTGCAGACATTGCCATGGAAACACCAGCTGTGGGAAATATTGCCATAGTAAGTACTTCTCTCCTACCTTGGATGTCAACATTCACACCTAAAAGAAAGAAGCTATCCATCTCTATAGATGACTTCGATTTTAGCAAATTAGTGCCGATGAAAGCTAAGGATCCTAAGAGGCCAAGGATCCTCTCAAAATTGGTTGAGGAAAAGGGACATAAATTTTTGGAAATAGCTAAGCCTCCGCAAGATGAAACCCTTGAGGGTTTTGAAATGAGTAGCTATTCCATCTCTCATGTTGAACTTGGCAAAGTTACTCACAAAAGTGTGAAAAGTGATCTACAGTCTGCAATGGACATCATGGTCCAAAAATTTGATCGAAAAAAGGAGATGAAAGACTATTATAAGGCTAAGATGGAGCAGCTGATAGCAGTAATAAGGAGATTCACTCTTCCCCCTGAAGCAGTGACTCCAGAGGCTTTCTCTATAGACAACCCTGTCATTTAAAAGGCAGAGAAAACCTACTTGAAAGGGAAAGTGCTGGAGGATTACGTTGAAAAGATGCATACTCAGGGAGTTTCCTTATAGAGGTTGCGAAAAAGATAGACAAGATGAAGAAGGTGAGAGTAGATTTAGATGACCTTGTCTCTCTTATCTCTTAGGATATTGATATTACAAAAAAATATCTTGGTAAATGGAGGGAGATGAAAGATCTAAAGAAAATCACCTTGATATCTATTGGAATCATTTCCAGCAACAATTCCTATGTTGAGATCAAGGAGTCACTGATATATAGGGTACAGGTACTCAAGGAATTGGTTGAAGATCTCAAATCTTCTAAGGACGCTAGTGAGAAGAGCGACACAGGCCTGCTAAATAGGCTGGAAGAACTACCTTGCAACCTTACTTCCAGGGATAACCAATTTCTCTCAGTCGAAGAAATGATCCAAAGTTTCAAGGGGATGATTCAAAGATATTTTGAAGAGAAATCCTTCTCAATGACTTTTGTGGATAACATTTTAGACACTCAGTTAACTCTGGATAATCTAAAATCTAGGTTAACTAGTCATGCTAAGGCAATCATAGCATTGAAAGATGCTTTGATTAGAGCTAGAATCATCTCCAAGAACATGATTGCACCAGATATTATAGGAATTCAAGCATCCATTGCTATGTATGATGCTCATTTGAAGAAGTCTGGCAGCAGGAGCTGAAGCTTTTTCCCCTTCTCTCTTCTTCTTTCCTTATGCACTTTTGTCTTGAGAAAAGTGCACACAATTTTGTAATATGTAATTACATGTAAAAAATTCAAAAAAATATCTCAAAGTCAAAGATGAGTCATCTTTGACTAAGATATTTTTGTATTTTAATATTTTCTAATTTTGAGAGTTTCTCCCTATATATATTGGAGACCTCTTTTGTAAAAAAAATTTGGATAACTGAGAGAAAAAACTCTACCGAAATCGAAACACTTTTTGAGACTTTGTGCTCAACTTGTAAATCGTATTTTATTAAATGAATGAGAAGCAGGTTTATTTCAGACTTTGTGTTGAAATTATCTGTGTTATTTAGGAAACAGTTCGTATGTCCTCTTTCCTAATAATCTCTTGTTTATCTGATTTAATAAGCAAAGTGGGTGTGTTAATATTATCTGAGGGCATTTCTAAAAGGTAGAAGAGAGAATTTGAGCTACTTTTATCTTTTTTATTCTGTTATCTTTTGTAGTTTTAGGTGAAGACTTTGTGCTTCATTTCACTCTATGATTACGCTTGTTCCAGATCAGCTAACGAGACAACATAAGACTTTGTGCTTACATGGGTTTTCTATGACTTTTGTTACTGACTTTAGGTGATTTTATACTCTGCACTGGATACCATTTCTAAAAGAAGAGGAATGTTGTTGGCCAATGACCAGGATTTCTCTCTCTTGTTTCTTGAACATCACCTCTAAAAAAAGAGAGGTGGATGCTGTTATACCACCCCATGTGTTATTTTTTGCTTAATTATATATACATATAGCACATAAATATTCATAGGGAACCTCCCCTTGAGAGGAGAGATTTACCTCATCCAGATTTGGTAAACCCACAATTTTTGTGGTGTAAATCTCCCTGTGTTGTGGTTGATATACCTATTTTGTCATCAGTTAGTTGACGACAAAATATTCACCCAACATATACCTTAAAGTTCACTACTACTCATTTGTGGGTAGTGTAAAGACCTAAATTTCCAACTTGGAAAGATGTAAATGCATCGATATGCACTAGGTTTGGTAAGGGTAATGAAGACTTTGACATACATACTTACTCTAATGATTCTAATCCAATCATGCATGTGTGTTTGTGTGAAGAAACCTAGACTATCTATGGCAACAACATGCCAAAGGGATTATGGGTGCATGCCTTTTATAATACCTTAAAGACATGGTCACAACCTTGGTAAATTATAAATAAGACACATCATGAGATAGGGAACTAGGATATTCTCAAGGAGAGGTTTATGCACACCTTTTCCCTTTCTTCATAGAACTCAGAACTACTAGAGCCACTACAAGTCATTCACAGGGATGTATTTGAGGATGCCACCATCATAGAAGAGTGCCTTAGTGAAATGTTTAGGGAGAAAGGACTAGAAATCCTAACATTATTTAAAGAGTGGGTGCTCAATAGTGACCCCAGTGAGGAAGATGATGAGACCTAAAAAGAGCATAATTGGAAGGATCTAACAAAAAGGCAAAAACTTATGTGTCTTATGGATAATGATGCCCTAGACAAAGATGATCTGATGCATCTTAAAATTGAAACAAATAAGGGGAACTAACAAGTCAAATACTCTCATCAAGAGAAGAATGAGACCTATCGCATGCCATTTAAGACCATTAAAGTAGACATCAACATAGAAGATGAGCCAAAGATTACCACTATAGGCACTTACTGGTCTAAGGTAGAAATGGCATGAATTATAAACCTCTTGAAGGAATTTTAGGACTTGTTCTCATGCAACTATTGGGATATGAAGGGCACTCACCCTTCCCTTGGTAGAATAAGCATCAAGTTTTTGGATGGTGAAGGCTAGTCAAGAAGCACCCATACCAAATGAATCCCAATATTTGTGCCAAGGTGAAAATGGAGATTGATGGAATGCTTATCACTAGCATCAACTACCCTATGTAAGAATGTAAATGGGTAAGCCTAATGGTCATCAACATCAAGAAGGATGGGTTAATTTATATTTGCATTAACTATAAGCTTTTGAATGCCACTTGCATTAATAATTCATTCCTAACCCTATTCATCAATGAGGCCCTAGATGAAGTCATAGGTTGTGGAATCTATACTTTCAATGGTGGTTTTCTAGGCTACCATTATGTGTATATCAAGGAGGAGGATAAGCCCAAAATAACTTTTGTGATTAAAAGGAGTTGTTTTGCTTATAACATGATGCCATGTGGACTCAATAATGTGTTAGTTGTATTCTCCAAGTTAGTGATCACCACTTTCAATGACTTTATCCATAAGTTCCTCCAAGTGTATCTCAATGACTAGACAATGTATGGTATTATAAAATGTCATTATGATAATCCATGCCTCATGTTTGAGAGGTACAGGTAGCTCTAGATCTTATTAGACCTAAATAATTATGTCTTCCTAACCCCTTTTAGAACATTGCTTGGGCACATCATCTGTAAGGATGGTTTGCTCATTGATCCTATAAAGATAGCCATCATCATTTAACTCTAAACTCCTTCAATGAAGAAAGACATTCATTCATTTTTAAGCCATTATGGCTACTAAAATAAGTTTATACAGAGCTATGAAAATATCATAGTGCTTCTAGAGGATCTCTTGCATAAGGATGACCCATTCTATTGGGGCAAGGTGAAAGAGGAGGCATGTGAAATGTTGAAGCTATAGTTGGCTAACACGTCAATTTTACAATTTCCATACTAGACTAATTTCAACATCCATGTTGATGGTTCTATCTTTGATATCAATTTCATATTACTGCAACTAGGTGAGGGTAAGATGGACCACCCCATCTCCTTCACAAGTAGAAAATTGACTCAGGCAGAGTAGAATTACACCACCACCAAGCACAAGGTACTGGCAAGGGTTTATGCCTTATAAAAATTTATGAAATATCTATTAACAACCCCATTAATATTTTTCACTAATCATGAGGCACTAAAATACCTCATGAAAAAAACTATTTTACATAGACACATATACAAATGGATTGTTCTATTCCAGGAATTTTAGTTCTCAGTTATGGTTAAACCTAGAAAGCAGAACTTAAGGTTAGACCCTTTATCCCACATAAATTTTGGTGATGCAATGGTGCCAATTTAGGATGACATAATGGACGTAATGCTATATATATTCTAACATGTCCCTGAAGATCTAGTAGAGATTCTCACTTTCCTAATGTTTAGGTTTATGCCTTAGACCTTATCAACTAAGGAAAAGAAATAAGTTGCAGTTCATACCACCCCCTTCTATCTCATTAAGGGGGAGTTATACAAACTAAGTAGAGATGAAGTCTTATGTCAATGTGTTTTGGAACACTAAAAGAACTCCATCCTATAAGAAGTGCATAAAGGGATCATATGAGGCCATTACACTAGATATGCAATAGTGTGTAAGGTATTACATTTAGGCTTGTGGTGGCCAAGCTTATTTTAAGATGTAAAGGAGTATGCTAAGGAATGTGACATATTCCATTACATCAAAAAACACAAACACCAAGATGAGATACCTCTCATCCCCATTCTTGCCCAAGCACCACTCAAAAAGTGGGTTATTTACTTAATTGGGTCAATCACTCATGTAGTATGGTGTACAGGTACAAGATATATTTTAGTAGCCACTGACTATTTCACTAAGTGGGCCAAAGTTACACCAACCAAAGATTACATAGTCATAATAGTTTTGCACTTCATATGGGAGAACATCATAAGCTAGTATGGGTGCCTATTAAGTCTAACTAGCGATCAGGGCACTCATTTCATCAATGAGATGGTACACATATTTTGATTGAATTATGGTGGTGAACCACAAAACCACCCCCTATCATCCCTAGACTAATGACATAGCTGAAGCATTCAACAAGATCTTGGGAACATGCCTAATAAACATATGTGATGTTGGTCATAAGGATTAGGATGATCTTGTTTCAATGGTACTTAGGGCATACTACATGACATATAAGTGCCTAAATAAGGTTACATCATTTTAAATAATGTTTAGCACTGAAGCAGTTCTACCCATAGAATTCAAGGTGCCCTCCTTACACATTACATGGATTGGTTGCTTAGATGATCAAGAATCTTTAAACACAAGGTTAGAAGACTTGGATCATTTAGATGAGAAGCACACCCAAGCCAAATAAAGTTAGTAGATCAATAAAGTGTGATATAATTAGTAGCATGATAAGTATATCAAGCACAAAGAGTTGACTAAAGGTGCATTAATACTACTCTATGATTCTAAGTAATTCAAGTACCCAAGAAAATTACAAATATAGTGGATGGGCCCCTACATCATCCACCACATATTGGAGATAAGTTCATGTAATTTGTGCACATTAACCAATGAAATGTTCCCTGGGCATTTCAATGAAAACCAACTAAATCCATATAGGTAGTAGGCTGACACATGTGCCATGAAAACTCTAACTTCTTGGTCACTAGTTGGTTTAAAGTTGAGCTGACTAGAATAAATTTTGGCATAATCCAAACCATTTTTTTCTTTTTGTTTTGTTCCTTGTCTAGTGTATAGAGGTAGTGAATGGTGAGTAACAGCCACAAAAAATTTTCTATTAGTACTTCACGCATAATTATAATCAGGTGAGTCATGCACTTACACCCTCTCAACGCATGAGGCTAGACATCTAAGTGGTGGGTGCATGAATATTACAAGGCACAATCAAAAGAAATAAAATATATATATGCATAATTAAATAGTGCAGGGAACTTAAAGACCCAAGAATTAACCACTATGGAATTACCTTTGTGCCAAAGCTAAAAGAGGGTACATGAATTGAACCTACACCAAGTGACATATAAGGAAACTGAATATACTTAGCATAGTTGATCATAAGGTAGGAATTAAATATGCTTAACTTGGTTAAGTGTAAGGAAGTAAGTGAAGATACACAATCTAATAGTACATAAGAGAACTAGGGAAGGAGATAAATTGTTACAGGGCTAGTGTAAGATATTTGTATGGGGTAGGATAATCCAAAGCAAGATGATGTGCAAGAAATTGACTAAGGTAGATAAGCATGCTTGAAATAAGAGTGTAGCTAGAATAAAAAGTGGAATCAAGGAGGATAAATTATGTGCATGTGAGGTGATATGCCTAGGTTGCCATAAGGAAATGCAAAGGTCATGCCAAGTATACATGTGTAGAAGGAAAACATCTAAGATAGCTAGTATCTACCCAAAAATGAGCAAGAAGTAACCATTTCAACCATATATCACTTTATCGAAAAATCCATTAGGAGAATTTAATGAGGTAGTGGTAGTACACCTCATAAGTTCTAAGTTGTGTTTGGGCTACCAGTGGATAGATGTTTTAAAGGCATACCTTTGTATTTTATATCACATGGCACAAGGCATACAATTCAATATCTCAAAGTTCATCATAGAAGAGTTGGTCAAGAATACCATAGGGCCAAGGGGACCTTTAGGTTGGCGTTTATCCTTATCTTGATCATGATGGGGGAAATCAAGATCCTAAATGGGAGTGAGGATAATCTATGGGTGTTCCCAAAACACCATGAATCTCCAACCTAAAATTAAAAAGACTACACCTACCATACCACCTTTAGCCCCAAGTACAAGATATATGTAATACACTAGTATTAAAAGTAAATATAAGTCTTTTGATTGGAGTGGCACATTCCCCAAGGGATCCTTTAGAGCATGTTTGGGATGGTAAATTTCACCGTAATGTAGCACTACTACATAGTTCATTTGGTGTTGAAGGATGGGAATAGGTCAGGATGGTTGAAGTTATCCTTCACCTTCTCAATAGGATACTTTATGGATGTGTTATAAAGGATCCCAAATTCATAATAGATGGACATCTAAATGAAGGAATTGGATGCCAAAAGTTGTAATTTAAGGCACTGTGTTTCTATCGCTAATTCTCTTTTTCAGATTATAAAGAGAGAGAAGAAACTAAAGAGATAAATGGACAAGGCATGTGAAGTACCTGGATAAAGATCGCGCACCATAATCCAGACGTTTGTGAGCACCCCTCTTTGGCTGTGGAGGAATGACACCTGCAAAGAAAAGGAACTTGGACAAGAAAATGTTAGATGGATAGGCGGTGGGTTGCCAAGCAAAAGCTTGTTCCCGGAAGTATGAAAACTTCCTCAAGGGAGGTTAACCCACTGATAACAGACAGATAAAAGACCAAGGAAATACAGAATGCCTAAATACAGAAGTGATAAACAAATTAGAAAGGAAAGAAAAGACAAAATGATTACCTGAAGGAGTTGTCGGGCTGATGACAGTCGCCGAGGTCGAAAATGTCGCTGGCGTCGGTTAGCTGATCTGTCGACATCGGTTATCCTACCGACGTCGGTTGGGGAAGTGACCGGCGTCAATCGGGGTTGTGGCCTGTAGTCGGGTCTGGTTTGGTTTCTAGACTGTGGACGGGTTAGAGACAGAGTTTATGGATGTGCTTGAATGGTTTGGGGAATGGTCTAGTTCTGATTAGGTGCCCTGTATAGGGTCTTTGTTGATAGGGGATGAGGAAGTTGTCTGGGATTGTATAGAAAAGGGGACAGTGTGAGAGGAAGATGCACAGAGGACAGGGCCTGAGAAGGCTTTTCAGCCTCTCAGGGGGAAGAATAGAGGGAGCAGGAAATAGCAGATATACCAGATAACTAGAAGCTAAAGAAATGAAATGAAATGAAATAACAGACTGTGCTTACCTTTTTGTTTGCTGAATGAAGAGTGGGAGAGCTGTTGTTGGAGCCACAGAAGGCTTGTTGCAAGAGGAGATTCCTGATCTAGAGCCTTTGCACCTATTGCTGCTATTGCACGAGGTCCAGATGGAGAAGAGACGAATGCCAAAATGCCAAGAGAATTTTGTTTGTGAGCTCAAGGGTCCAGGCACTGCAATGGATGCAAAAAGGGGTAATGAAGGCTGCCGACGCTGGCAGTTTTGCCGACGTCGGCCGAAGGGTCACCGACGTCGGTGGTGGAAGAATGGGGACAGAGACTAAAAATAGCCTCTGCCCATTCTTGCACGCCGCCGGACGAGGGGTTGTGGGAAGAACGGTCATGAGGATGCTTAAATGGGCGTGGGGGGAAGATAATGAGGAGATTTGACATAATAAATGCTAGGGGGAAGGTGGAGGGATTCAAGGGAGGATCCAAGGTGGCAAGGGTGGGGTGGAAAGGGGGCCACTTTAAAATATTCAAGTTATTTTAATCATATGAAGGCCAAGGGTTAGGATAGGGGTTTGAGGCGAACAAGGGGGAGAACCAAGGTGCAGACACGTCTGTGGTGTCTACATTTGCCCCTTTTTGTCTTGTTGGTTGTTCTTGACGAACTGCAAGACAAAAATAGGAGTTGGTTGCCCCAGGAAAAGGATGGGGTGTTCCCCCCTCAAAGCGATAGTCGAGAGAAGGGAACCGAAGATCGAGTGTCGATTTGATAGAGAAATGGATAGAAGAGAGTGAGTGAAAATGCTGCAACAGTTGTGATTGCGCGTAGACCACTTCACGGGAGGGTCGGGTCAAATTGTCGCATGTCGAGGGTCAAGGAGTGCCAAAATTGAAGTAACCAGGCCCCAGCATTTAGTCATCTACTAATCGGGTCACTCAATCTAAGCTGAAGCTCTAAATGGTCATCGTGTTCCAGGTATCCCAGGCTCAGGAAGTGCTCCCAGAGACATGAAAAAGCCACAAGTAGTAGGGATCAACTGGCTCGTGATCCTATACTTGCGAAGGGTCAAAAATAGGGTCTACAGACAATTCTGCTAACCAACCGTGAGGTAGCATGAAGGCAAAAAACAACCAAGGCAAATGTTGTCTTGGAAGTGGTCGCAGTTTAGGAGATGGACATGTTCTCCGATGGTCATGTAGTCGATGGATGGATGCAAAAAGTAATCTAAAAGATGCCCCAGGGGGCGAAAATGACATGGTCTGAAGGACTTGACTTGATTAGGGACATGATTTTGGTCATTTGGAAGAGGGAAAAAAGGTTTGAAGGCCACCGACGTCGGCTATGAAATTGACGTCGGTGTCCGAAAAAGACTGACGTCGGCGAAAATCGGCCGACGTCGGCAGCCTAGGGCACGACAATGCCGACCTCGGCGGCCTGCCAAATCTGACAAAACCGGATTGGCGGCCCACCAAAAGTCATTTTCTATTTGATTGGAAGAGAAAAAGGAGCTCTGGTAGTTTGTTGAGTGAAAGTGACCAAGAGCTGACCAAGAAGTGGTGTGAGGTGGTAGAAGAGTATTGGTGGAGAAAAGGAGTTGATTGGACGCTGCAGGGACGCATGGGGACCAAGTGAAGTCTGCAGAGCCAAGAGGAAAAAAGCGATGGCAGAGGGGAGTAGGGGACCGGTGGGAGGTCCACCACCAGTGGCGCCTATTGTGCCACCACGCTGGCGTCGACGGGATGAGGTAGGAGGGTCTCTGAACCTTGTTTGATGCATTTTGGTTTTGAATTCATTTTTGAGATTTTTGTTATTTTAGGTAGAAATTGAGGGGGGGGGGTAGCTAGGAAGGTAGGTAGGTTGGCTAGGAGGGTTTAGGAGAAATTTAGAGGGTGTTGTGGGTAGTTTAGGAGACAAAAAGGGGAAGCCCTAAAAATTAGGGCTCGCCCCGTTCGGCCCTAGGGCCGAACCAGTCGCCGACGTCGGTGTTACTGCCGGCGTCGGCCGACCAGCGGCCGGCATCATTCACTAACCTACCGACGTCGGTCATGAAGTGATCGACGTCGATTAGGAGAGTGCCATCGCCAGCACGCTAACCGATGTTAGTGGCTGCCTGGTCAAAAGAGGAATGTAAAAAAGTTTAAGTCGAGGGATTGAAATTGCGTCAAGGACCTCCCGGGTATCGGGGTAGGCATAGATGATCAAATAGATAGGAAAAGTAGGAATAATGTTAACGTGACTACGGATGGATGCAGGTGAGGTAGACTCTGATGCTGAGGGATCACCTCCTGACTTTCCTGACATGGATGCGTGGAGGCGTGTCTGTCGAGGAGTGGGTGCAGATGAGCGCTGTTGGACTAGGCGGGCTGAGACGCTATTGTAGCGTAGTGAGGGATGTGAGCCTCATGGTGGCATTGATCGAGTGGTGGGACCATGCCACCAACACCTTCCACCTACCCACGGGTGAGATGACAGTCACGATGGAAGACGTCTATCGGATTTTTCGGTTACCGGTGCACGGGGCAGACTTATATGCGTGCTTGAGAGAGGTGCATGACATTCATATGGTGACGTTGTTTGGAGAGCATGCCGCAAAGACGAGCTACCACTCGGTGAGTTTTGCCTATGAGCCATTGTATGCGGTGGATGAGGAGGCCCATCAACTGGCGATTTTGATGATGATTGGCATCACAGTGTATGCGTTGCCGGATGCAGAGGGTGGCAGATTTCTGATTGCTATGACCAGAGTTTTGATTGATATGTTGGAACAGCAGACAGTGTTTGCCTAGGTGCCGGTGTTTTTGGCCCAGGTGTATAGAGAGCTATGGGGCATCAATAGACGGCGGCGATACAGCTTGTGTGTAGGCCACCTCCTTCACTGCTGGGCCTACGAGCATATAGTGGTCACACGACCTCTCGGCCTCCCAGTGGCGATCCAGGCCGGCTTCAGGGTTGGGTTCAGGCGATGGCGCAAGATTATGGTGCAGACACGGATGGATGGAGTGGTCAGAGACATTGATCACTATAGGGGAGTGTTGGAGGGTTTGATCCCAGCAGACATCATCTGGAGACCATATTTGGTCTATCCAGCATTCAGAGACCAGGGAGAGCAGCTAGTTGGAGTGCAGAGCAGGCGATGGGTCAGAGGCAGACGAGCCGGTGAGCTCGAGAGGATCCCTACAGAGAGAGTGCGGTGTTAGTACGGGCTACTACAGGATGTGCCTCCTGCCTTCCCATAGTATAGGTGGGATGACATAGAGGTGCCGCTCCCCCTCCCAGAGGAGACAGAGGAGCCCGATTTTGAGGAGTTGCCAGCAGGACCTGGGATAGTCGACCCAGGGTGTACAGAGGCTTACACGGCATGGTGGGCAGGTCAGTACAGAGGGGTACAGGTCAGGCAACAGCCAGATCTACAGGCCATCACCAGGGAGCGGGATATAGCCTGCGAGGAGAGGGACACGGCTCAGGCCTAGGTCTCAGTTTTATAGGGTCAGTTGGCAGGGGTGACTGGGCAGCTTGCGGTGATGACAGGGCAGGTGGCAGCATTGACAGCACAGGTCACTATGTTACAGGGACAGCTGGCTGCAACTCAGGCATAGGCAGGTGCAGGACAGAGTTTTGGGGGGCAGGGCCCACTACCGTAGCCATCATTTTCATAGGGGGCATGACCATCAGCATCGGTACAGCTAGGTCAGCCAGAGCCACAGGGGTCAGGACAGGGTAGATGGGTAGGGCAGATGGGTCCACCGCAGACTATATCTATGGTTAGATACAATGACATGCTAGACGAGATCGCATATTATGAGAGGGCCATCAGAGGGATCCCTCATATACAGTGATACTCAGAGATGAGGGCGGAGCAGAGCAGACAGAGATCCATGTCATGAGCGATAGCTTCCGGTTCACGCAGACAACAGAGGTCAGATGGAGGAGGGGATACAGCCTCTTCTCGACCACTACCACCACCACCACAGCCGCAGCCTTGAGGGCAGCCCCAGAGTTATACCATGTTTTGATGTATATACCAGCCTGCGAGCTGAAGATGAGAGATGTATTTGATTTTTGAGAGCGAGAGACAGATACAGATTGTGTCTGCTTTGTATAAAACTAATTTTTGATATATAGATGATGAGATTTTGGCTATTGAGGTGTTATGGAAATGTTATAAATGTTTAATGTGTTTCATGATGCATGTATGATGATTATGAGGATGCTAATAATGAGGATAATGATTAGGTTATGTTTAATGATTATAGTGATTTATGATGATTAGATGATGATAGATGTGATATGGAATGTTTAACTTGTGGATTATGTACATGTTTAATGAGTTATGATGGATGAAATTTATAACTAATGACTTATGATGCTATAATGAAAATGAGAGTAGATTAATGATTATGTGAACATGTTATTGACTGTGATGTGATTGACAGGTGACGAGAGCGGGAGATGGAAGAAAGTGACGAAGAAAGTGGCCGAGCTAACCCCAGAAGACCCCATGTCAACTGAGTGCTGCCTACATAGCCCCTGTCGTAGGGGCCCCAGGCCTATGTAGTTCTCCCTAAAAGGGAGGAAGGGTCAAAGAGATTGATTGGTCTTGGTCAAAGTCATAGAAGGGAAGGTTTGTCCATCAAAGAGATGAACAAATGGGGGTGGTCGAGCTAACCTCAGAGGATGTGGTATCTGAGTGCTGCCTACATAGCCCTAGTCATAGGGCCTCAGACCAATGTAGTTCGGGCTAATTGAGAAGATTGGTCGATGATTGGATGTGGTCAAGTGTCGAAATGATGAGGGTAAGATGATGCTATAGATGTCACAGTGGTCAAGAGGCTTTCATCCCTAGCAAGTTTCCATAGTCGTGATGGATGCATGCTAAAAATGAATGGAAGTCTATTTATGCTTCAGCAAGTATTGGTTTATGCTTAACATAAATTGGGTCTGGTCGGTAGTTTCCATGTGTATTGATGTCCATAGAAACTATGTGAAAAGGACAAGGCGATGCCAGCTGAAAATGATGAAATGGCTTGGTTAAGGATGAGTCGACAATTGATGTGACCAAAGTGTATAGAAAAGATGAAAGGCAAATCGCTCTTTCATTGACAAGGACCAGAAAGGAAGCATAGATAGGGGTTATTAGAACCAAAACCCCGTTCATGCATTACGTCGTTGACCAGTATTGTGTTAGGGCGGTAATCGAATCACTTTGACATTAAAGCAAGCTCGAAGTCCCCTGAGCAGGTGATAGGAGGTGGATAGGGTAACCCAGTTTAAGAGCAGGAAGAACCTTGCCCCTTTTTATAAGAGACCCTGAGACAACTACAAGCCAAGTCCATGACCCCCTTTTTTTTTTTTTTTTTTTTTTTTTTGACGGTAGGCTGATCGATGCGGGAAGCCTACATAGAGATGTCTTTTGATGGTAGTGGTCATGTTGCGAAGCTGATCAATGCGGGAAGCTTCTAAAATAGTGCTGTTTGTAGCAAGATTTAGTCATAGCCATCCTTCGAGGGAGTGGTCTATATTTTTGCTTGATAAAAAGTTTGAATAGCTGTCCTTCAAGGGATCAGTCTATTAGCTACAGCAATGATAGTACAGCTATCCTTCGAGGGATCAGTCTATCTTTTTGAATTGAGTTTGTGACCTTGGATATGTTTTGACATCTTGATTTTGATTTTTTGATTTTGATTGGAGTCACGGACAAGGCTGTAGAAGTTCAAGGACTCCCCTTTTATTAGGACAAAGCATCCATGCATCATAAAAGGGTCGTAGAGGACTTGTTAAAGGGGAATAGGGTTGAAAGGGATGAGGATTAAGAGGACGAGGATTGCTCAGGGGATGAGCTCAAGTTACGTGTCAAGTATATGAGTACTCAATTAACAGAAGAATGGTCGAAGATGCAACGCATTAAGAGGCTCAGGTTCTGGCTGTCCGTCGAGGGAGGATAGACGATAAGTCCCTGACCCATACTTGTGCATGATGATAAAAGGTCCAAGCCAATTGGGGGCAAATTTGCCTTGTTTACTTCACTCCATATTGGTCACGTGCTGATTCTCTTTGAGGATGAGGTCTTCGATGTTGAAATCTCGTTCTCGCAGATTTTTGTCGTAGGCCCGCTTTATGCGACTTTGGTAGACATGGAGATGATTGAGGGCAGCAAGACGGCACTCGTCAAGTAACTCAAGTTGAGCTAAGCGATCTTGACGAAAGTCGTCGTTGGAAAGAATCTCATGTAGGGAGATGCGGAGAGTCACGAAGAAGGAGGCCGTCAAAGCCTCACTTATAGAGAAGACCCCCTAGCATGGTATAGCGAGCTATGCGCTTGATGAAAGCTCACCGTGCATTGCTAGAGAGGTTGAGAGGAGTAACAGAAAGAGACAAGTAGTCCACGAGTTGCTTATACCAGTCATCTCGTGGGCTAGAATTGATAGTGTTGATATGGTCAATGTGAGGAGAGATGTATGAAGGCAAGGGTACACGATGCACCATGACAAAAAGTCGAGATGATGATGATGAAGACGGGATATGCAAAGCAAGAGAAGCCATTGTGTCGGCAAACTTGTTTGTAGAGCGTGGAACAGTCTGTAAGAGGTAATGGTCAAAAGATGCCAAAAGAAGGTCAGCACGATTCTTATACCTCTGTAAAACTTCATTTTTACAGAGATATGAATCGTTAACTTGATTAACGACGAGCTGCGAGTCACCGAAGATGTTGATAGACTTGATGTGGAGGGAAAGGGCAGTCTGAAGTCCCAAAATTAAGGCCTCGTATTTGGCCATATTATTGGTACAATCAAAGTCAAGCTTAAAAGATAGAGGCATGGGCTCCCCTTCGAGTGGGATGAGGATGACCCCCGCACCCCCACCGAGTTGACATTTGGAGCCGTCAAAGAACATGGTCATTTGGTAGACGGTGTCATCGGTGGAAAGGGTAGCGATAGACTCGTCAGGGAACTCACAGTGTAAAGGTTGGTTGTCGGGAAGAGGGGCATCTGCCAGTTGGTCAGCGATGGTTTGCCCCTTGATAGATTTTTGCTGGATGAATTCGAGGTCAAACTCAGCAAGCAGCATGAGCCATCGAGCCATACGTTGATTCTGATATGGCTTGGAGTGCATGTACTTGAGAGGGTCGGTGTGAGTGACGACAAAGGTTTTGTGGTTGAGGAGATAGTGGCAGAGCTTGGTAGTGGAAAAGACTAATGCCAAACAGAGTTTCTCGGTATGAGTATACCAAGTTTCATAGTCAACTAGTGTTCGGCTGATGTAGTAAACCGCTTGCTCACGATGATGCTCGTCTCGGTGCGCGATCATGGCACTTAACGAATGGTTGGTGGCAGAGATATAAAGGTAGAAGGGTTGGTTGTATTTAAGTGGAATGAGGACTGGTGGAGAGACCAGATAGCTTTTGAGGGCTTTAAAAGCCTCTTGATAGTCCTTATCCCATTTAAAGGAGACATCCTTCTTAAGGAGGTGATGGAAAGGTTGGCAGTGGTCTGAAAGCTGCGAGATGAAACGGCGAATGGACTGGAGCTTCCCTTGTAGACTGCAAAGCTGCTTGAGATTGGTCGGGGGTGGCATCTTGAGGATAGCGCGGATCTTAGCGGGATCTATCTCGATACCACAGAAGGAAATGATGAAGCTGAGAAGTTTGCCTGAGAGGACCCCAAAGACACACTTCTTGGGGTTAAGGCGGACATTGTATTGCAGAAGGCGAGAGAAGATGATTGTGAGAATGGTCAAGTGGTCGCGGCAAAGTTTGGATTTGCCGAGAAGGTCATCCACATAGTCCTCCATGATTTTGTGGAGGAGATCATGGAAAATGTAGGTCATGGCGCACTGATATGTGGCACCAGCATTTTTCAAGCTGAAAGGCATGACTCGATAGCAGAAAGTCCTCCATGGGGTGATAAAGGTAGTCTTGTGCTGATCTTCTGGTGCGATCAGGATTTGATTGTATCTTGAAAACCCGTCCATGAGAGATAGCATCTCATAGCCGGTCGTGAGATCAACAAGCTGGTCAATGTTAGGAAGAGGGAAGTCGTCTTTGGGACAGGCTAGGTTAAGGTCGTGATAGTCCGTGCAGATCCGAATCCCCCTAGTTTCTTTAGTAACTAGGATGATGTTAGAGACCCACTATGGATAATCGATGGGTTAGATGAAGGAGACAGAAAGAAGGCGCTGAAGTTCCTCTTTGACAAGGAGCGCAACGCGAGGATGCATCTTTCAAAGCTTCTGCCTAACAGGCTTAGCCTCTAGTTTGGTGACAATGTTATGGGTAGCAATAGTGGGGTCGATGCCAGGCATGTCGCTGTAAGTCCAGGCAAAGGCCTTGCTATGGTCGGAAAGGAACTGGGCATAGTCAAGCTGCTCCTGAGCGTCTAAAGATTGGCCAATCTTTAAGACGTGAGGAACATTAGAAGAACAAGGGAGGTTGATGTCAATGGTGGATTCATTTAACATAACCTGGGTCTCGGAAGGGAGGAAACGCTGGATGAAAGAGTCATCGGCACCCATGTAGGAAAGGATGGCATCATCGTCAACGCAGTGGACAGTGTGAACAGTTGCCAACTCATCCTCTACCATGTTAGGAAAAATAAGAGGGAGAGACCTGGACACCCCATTGAGCTGGTAGGTCAGGGGTTCCAAGCGGATGGTGTTTATGGAAAAAAAAAAACTAGGAGGGATGGAAACCACTGACTCCGTAGGTGATGAAGGAGAAATGGGTGAGTTTGGAGGAGATTGGCCAATGGTTGGATCGGGACAAAGGTCGGAAGGAGCCTGGGTGGGGTCATGATATCCCAGGCCATACCATTTCTTGGCATCGTGATCATTGAGCGGCTCGATGGGCTGATGGGAGCCCTACTCATATCGTCCGAAACTGAAACCCTTCCATGCACACCTGTGAAGGTAAGTGTGTGCAAAGGTAGGGTTGCCAAGAAATGAGAAATCAGATGTGAAAGGTTGGGGCGAAGAGAGGGAATTGCCATTGGTAGGAGCTTGATTAAGCCCCCCATAGACAAAGTTGGTTCAAAAGTGAGGAGGACCATAAGGCACGACCATCCCGATCTGATGGTCGTAATTGGGACTGAGGTGAAGGCATCCATACTCTTGCGGAGTTTGGAACATGTCTAGTGTCAACAAGTGATATTCCCTAAGTGATAGTCATTGGAAGATGTCTTCCATGGGGTCTTTGGTCAGCGCTTGAAGAGGAGGGGTGAGGGCAACCGCCAATTGCAAACTGGTCGAAGCTTCCGCAGATGGAGGCGGTGCCGGGAGTTGATGGCTTGATGGGAATGAGGACATCGTTGGGACGGTAGGTTGTGTTGCAAGTCTTGAAGGGTGAAGGGTCAGCGGGGATGGTATGGACTTGCCCGTCATGCTCGAACTTCACACAACGGTGCAGGGTGGAGGGTATACAGGCCATGGCACAGATCCAAGGTCAGCCCAGTAGAAGGTTGTATTGAAACTCTCCTTCGATGATATAGAAGAGCTCCAGGACTGTGCGTGGACCAACGTGAATGTGAAGGATGACTGTGCCAATGGTCGTGGTGGTGGTGTCGTTGAAAGAGCGTAAGATCGCGTCAGTTTTGGAGATGCAATTCTTGGGAAGAGCTAGCTGATCAAAGGCGTGGGTAGAGATAATGTTGATGCTAGCACCGCCATCGATCATAATGCGTTTAATGCGTGTCTGATCGACATAGGCAGTGATAAAGAGGGTGGTGTCCTGATCTTCCATGTTAGATGTGGGAATCTCAGAATCGCTGAATGTGATGGAGGCGACAGGAGATAAAGAATGGACGAGGGGCAGCGTGTGGTTGGGGGTCCTTGAGTTAGACCTCCGCTGCCTGCAAGGCTTGGATAAGGGCTTGACGGTGCTGAGGCGAGGTTTGGATAAGGTCATAAAGAGACATCTTTACAGGTGTCTGGTGGAGCTGCTTCAGCATGGAGTCGTGAATTGGCCCAGAAGAGGAAGACAAAGAAGGTTGGGATGCGCCAAGGATAGAAATTTTAGGCTTGGGTGCAAGAGGTGGCTTGATGAAGGGATAGGTCCAAGGAATGGCAGCTTTTTTCTTTTGCCTTGTCCTTTTGCGACCTAGTGGTTATACGGATAGCATTGATTTCGAAAATAGGAGGTGAAGAAGGGGTCATGTCTTGTTGGTGAGATGTTGAGGTGGTAGAAGAGGTTGGATGGGAAGGAGTCAGGGTCTGGTCAAGAGTGTCCTCAAGGAGAAGAGTGTCTTTCTCCATATGGCGGCGGATGATGGCCTTGAGGGCACAACAAGTCTCGGTGTCGTGTCCTAGTGTACGATGATATAGGCAAATTTTTGTGTCATCGAACCAGGAGGGCTTGGACCCGAGAGGTTGGAAAGGCTTGATGGGGGGAGGGTTATGTTGGAGGTCTGCAGAAGTCGGCGCAATATCAATGAGTATGAGCCTACTAAAGGGTCCACGCTAGTTGATATGCGCGAGGTTGGTGACTTTTGCTTAGGCGAGGTCAGAAGAGGTTTCTGCACCACCTTATGGGTTGATGGCGCGGTGACAGATGGAGACGGCTCTTTTTTGGTGATTGATACCACCTTTTTGGGAGAGGGACGGCTGGAAGTAGGCAAAGGGAGCAAAGGAGGCAATGAGTTTTGATTGGAGGCCGGAGTGGGAAGGATGCTAGCCAAGGTCGAAGGATGGGGGCCCAAAATGGATGGCAATGGTGACGAGGAAGGAGGCATTCATTTCTATGGTCTGGCAGTCTTCTTCAATTTGGTTGGAAGACTACTGCTGGTCGAGGTCTAGCCAAGGTCCACCTTCACTTGTGGGTGAGTGAGGGTGGAGACAAGACGAACGCCAAATGACTTGATGGGTTTAGACGAGATAGATGCAGGTTTCGGTTTGGACGGGTTTGGTTGAGGTTTGAGAGTCTGGTCTTTGTCAAGAGTCTGACGAGATTCTGCCTTGGGAGGATTAGCGGCATGTGATGAGAGGGCATGGGTATGTTGAAGGGCTTTAAGACGCTCCCACAACACCTGAGGCGTCACTTTCCTCGGAGGGAGAAGTTTGATTTTCTCCACTAACTAGGAAAATGGCTGAGAAGAAGATGTTGATGGTTGCGAGGTTGAAGACGAGATGGGTGTAGTGGTCTTAGACGCATGGTGTGGTGAAGTCATGACAGATTTAGATGAAGACAAAGGGGAGATAGGTTCTTCCCCGGGTGGAGAAGAAACTGGGGAGTGGGGCTCCTCCAGCGGGTAAAGGGCAGGGATGATGGTGCCCTCCACTTACAGCTGAGGAGTAGGAAGGGTCGGGTCCTCCATAGGCAGCAAAAAGGAGGATGGCGAGATCGGTGGTGCTGGTAAGGCCGAGGCGTCCTCCAAGATGAGAGAGGTTGATGGA
This sequence comes from Torreya grandis, assembly GCA_037957365.1. Classification (NCBI taxonomy): domain Eukaryota; kingdom Viridiplantae; phylum Streptophyta; class Pinopsida; order Cupressales; family Taxaceae; genus Torreya; species Torreya grandis. The sequence goes on along the minus strand of JARHVA010000727.1, from coordinate 4,208,054 downwards.
GAACCAGCCAGAGAGAGAGGTTCATCCACATGTGACGGACTGATTGGTGGACTAACCTCTTGAGGTTGATTGGGGACGAAGGGAGAGACCGTATTGACTGTTCGAATGTTGTGCTCATGGTTGTCGTCAATTAAGGTCTGGACATTGTTTTGAGTTGGCGGATGATTGGGGAAAGGTTGTTTGAAGATGTCAATGGCCTGATTAGGGGGTGCATTTGGATTGTCTAAGATGAGATCCCCCTTTTCAAGCATATCTTGGATTATGTTCTTAAAAGTTTTGTAGTTTTTCGTGTCATGGCCCTTAACACGGTGGAAGCTGCAGAAGTCTTGCTCCCTATACCACGCGGGGATGGCACGTGAGGGATCGAATTACAGAGGAGGTCGGGCTTGAGGGAGATTGAGGACTCCCTGTTTAACAAGCTTTTCTAGCACAGACGCATATGACTCTCCGAGAGGAGTATATCATCACTGTACGTATCTTTGCTAGAATTAGCGAGTGGCGCTCTGAGATGTGGATGGCTCAGGCTGATTGGTCGAAGAAGATGAAGGTCTAACAACCATGGCATTAGCTGAAGCCTTGGATTTAGAATTGGATGATGATGGCTTAGCAGAAGAAGAGTCATTGGTCTTAGAGCTGGGATTCTTGCTCCGCAACTTGACTTTATTCTCCTCGATGGCACGCAACTCAAGTTTGCGGGCCATCGTGAAGGCCTCGTCAAAAGTGCGGAAGGTTTGAACCCTCAGGGTGGAAGAAATATGTCTGGCACAGGCTTGGGAAAAGAGTTCAATAAGCTCGGCCTGGGGTAAGGAAAAGGAGAGTTGATTGATGAGGCCTCTCCATCGAGCAACGAAGTCGGCTATGGACTCATCCTCGAATTGCCGGATAGAATAGAGGTCCGTGATTGAGACCTTCTTGGTTATGTTGATGGAAAAGTGATCGAGGAAGAGCTGAGCCAATTGTGTGAATGAGAAGAGAGAATGGCTAGGAAGGGAGCTGTACTAGTCGAGTGCAGCACCCGAGAGAGACATAGGAAATGTGCGTAAGAGTAACGCATCGTCATGGCCAATGAGGTAGCAGGCATGTCTGAATGCCTGCAAGTGTTGTTGTGGGTCTTCCTTGTTTTGAAAGCGAGAAAACTTCAGAAGCTCCCACTGGCTAGGATATGGTCTGATTGGGACAGAAGGATGAATGGGTTCGTTGCAGATCTGCTTGTATGAGAGAGCATTGCACGAGCCAGAAACAGAGGTCTCAAGACTGGTCATCTTGTCCATCAGCATTTTAATGATGTCTGCCAACGGATTGACGGGTGGCATGCCCCCTAAGTTGTAAGGTGCTTGGAAGAGGCTAGAGGAGGCGTGCGACATAGTCGGTTGTACAATGTATGGATGACTAGTCGCAGGGGTAGAAGTGGAGGCTAAAGGTGGTTGGGTAGAAGACATAGCTAGGCCCGATGTTGCCACGAGAGGTTGGATCGTGGTAACAGGGGCCAAGGGATAAGAAGCCACCCTGGTGTTGATAGGGGCCAGGGTAGGCGGAATAGAGACGATGAGGTTTTGAAAAGGAGTGGATAGCGGTTGAGCGAGTTGAGGTTGACAGGGGGTCAGAACCCCGATGGAAGTGGGCCCAATGATAGAGGGAGAGGCCACACCTGGAGGATTGGTCAAAGTCTGGTCAGTGGTCAAAGCGATGGCTTGAGTGTCTGAGGGTTGAACTACGGATGCTGTCGATACAGCCGTAGTCACGACAAGGGAGGTTGGCATTCCATAGATTGGATTGCCCAAGGAGTCTCGCGTTCGGCTATGCACAAGATAGTGTTGCAAGGCCTTGACGTTGACGTCCAAGAATCATTTGAAATCTTGGTCCCCTTCTTGGACAATGGGAGTCTGCGGCGGGGTTGGACGGGTAGGAGTTCTTTCGGTCTCCGAGTTGAACTCCATTATAGGCTTGGTCACGGACGGGGTGGATGGAAGTGGTTGACGGCTGGCGTGGTTGACAAGAGCCTTGGCTTGGCTACGAGTCAAAACCATGCAAGGCAAAGAAGGTTCAGATTTCAGGAACTGTGTTGTTCAGTTTCAGAAAACCAGGATGGAGTTTTTGACAGAGAAGGGATAGGTTTTAGGCTGCTGGTTTTGAAAAAAAGGACAGTGATAGAGACCGACGTTGGTTAAAAAACTGATGTCGGTAATAAATATGGCCAACGTCGGTCAGGTAACCGATGCCGGTAAGACAGGAAAGCCGACGTCAGTGACAGAACCGATGCCGGTGACAGGGGAAAGCTGACGTCGGTGGCAGAACCGATGTCGGTGACTGTGTTTTCCAGAGAACCAAAAGATTTGAAGATTCTTGGAAAAACAATGAAGAAAGCGTCCTCACTCACTCAAACAAACAGATGAGAAGAGGAAAATAGAGAGAGACAGACAAGCCTAAGCGATAAATCCTAGGAATTAACTTTAGAATTTGTGGCTTATGCCTTAGATGAATGTTTAAGGAGATTGGCTGTCAAGAAGGTCCTAGAAGAAGCAGTCTAGATCTGGTTTCAGGTCTTGTTTTAGGTGCTCAAAAATCTGTGTTAGGGTCTGGTATGTGGCCTGGTGCTAAGGAGCAAGCTCCCCTCACTTCACGATTCCAGTGGTTAGCTGGTCTCGCTTAGCCAAGATATACCTCACCTAGAGTTTATCCTCCGCCAGAGAACGGAGTGGGCTTCCCCCTTGGTGATGAAATCCAAGTAGGGTCACCGGGACGGGTAAGGTATCCGCTGGGGGATGAAATCCCAGTCGGGCCTTGTCTCAGGTAAGTTTTATGTTCATTTTAGTACATGTGGTCTGGTAGTGTAACATCAAGTGTCTACGATTTATTCAATATGCGGATTTAAGTTACTAGATGTGGACTAAGAAGATGCAAGCATAAGCAGAGATGAATGCAAAGTGTTTTAATGCCCAAGTCGAAATGTGATGTTTGTTATGAAGACAAGTTTGAGAAAGGGTTGAGAGTATGATGTTTAGACCAGTCTAGAAATGCAAGGAAGAAAGATTCGTTTTAGTCCTGCTTATAGTGTCATTGAGAAGAAAAGAAGGAGGAGAAAAGGTAAGAACCTAATGCTCCTAAATGAATGAAGAAGAAAAGGAACCCAGGAGGAACCTAGGGTCCCATCGGGCGTGCCAAAATGTTTCTATCGCTAATTCACTTTTTCAGATTATAAAGAGAGAGAAGAAACTAAAGAGATAAATGGACAAGGCATGTGAAGTACCTGGATAAAGATCGCGCACCGTAATCCAGACGTTTGTGAGCACCCCTCTTTGGCTGTGGAGGAATGACACCTGCAAAGAAAAGGAACTTGGACAAGAAAATGTTAGATGGATAGGCGGTGGGTTGCCAAGCAAAAGCTTGTTCCCGGAAGTATGAAAACTTCCTCAAGGGAGGTCAACCCACTGATAACAGATAGATAAAAGACCAAGGAAATACAGAATGCTTGAATACAGAAGTGATAAACAAATTAGAAAGGAAAGAAAAGACAAAATGATTACCTGAAGGAGTTGTCAGGCTGATGACAGTCGCTGAGGTCAGAAATGTCACCGGCGTCGGTTAGCTGATCTACCGACGTCGGTTATCCTGTCGACGTCAGTTGGGGAAGTGACCGGCGTCAGTCGGGGTTGTGGCCTGTAGTCAGGTCTGGTTTGGTTTCTGGACTGTGGACGGGTCAGAGACAGAGTTTATGGACGTGCTTGAATGGTTTGGGGAATGGTCTAGTTCTGATTAGGTGCCCTGTATAGGGTCTTTGTTGATAGGGGGATGAGGAAGTTGTCTGGGATTGTATAGAAAAGGGGGCAGTGTGAGAGGAAGATGCACAGAGGACAGGGCCTGAGAAGGCTTTTCAGCCTCTCAGGGGGAAGAATAGAGGGAGCAAGAAACAACAGATATACCAGATAACTGGAAGCTAAAGAAATGAAACTAAATGAAATTAATAGACTGTGCTTACCTTTTTGTTTGCCGAATGAAGAGTGGGAGAGCTGTTGTTAGAGCCACAGAAGGCTTGTTGCAAGAGGAGATTCCTGATCTAGAGCCTTTGCACCTATTGCTGCTGTTGCACGAGGTCCAGATGGAGAAGAGATGAATGCCAAAATGCCAAGAGAATTCTGTTTGTGAGCTCAAGGGTCCAGGGGCTGCAATGGATGCAAAAAGGGGTAATGAAGGCTGTCGATGCCAGCAGTTTTGCCGACGTCGGCCGAAGGGTCGCCGATGTCGGCGATGGCAGAATGGGGATAGAGACTAAAAATAGCCTCTGCCCATTCTTGCACGCCGCCGGGCGAGGGGTTGTGGGAAGAACGGTCACGAGGATGCTTAAATGGGCGTGGGGGGAAGATAATGAGGAGATTTGACATAATAAATGCTAGGGGGAAGGTGGAGGGATTCAAGGGAGGATCCAAGGTGGCAAGGGTGGGGTGGAAAGGGGGCCACTTTAAAATATTCAAGTTATTTTAATCATATGAAGGCCAAGAGTTAGGATAGGGGTTTGAGGCGAACAATGGGGAGAACCAAGGTGCAGACACGTTTGCGGTGTCTACACACTGATTCCCTTACACGAATGAAAAGTCCATTGAGGATGAAGAAGATGTTTTAGATCGACCAGACATCAATCCCATCCAAAAAGTCACCATCCTTGGCTTCATCCATATACTATACTATGATATGAATATATGAAAGTAATCTAGTGCTAGGTAGAGTACCGAGTAGAAGGAATACCCCCTAGTCCAAATTAGGGATGAAGGAACTCTAGCACCAATTGAAAAGAAGGCCAAGCATATGTAGAAAGCTGATATCTATCAGCTAGAGGCTGAGGAAATAAGAGCAAGAAAAAAGAAGTGTGAATCACAAACTACATAGAGGAAGGCTGAAAAGGAAAAGGATAAAAAAGATGAGGTAGAAATAAAGGCCAAGGAAGAGGAGGTTAAGATAAAGGAAAGAGAATAAGAGGTAACCTAGGAAGAAAGGGCCAAGATGTTAAAAGAGTAAGAAGAGAAAAGGGTTATCATGGGCATGGAATCAAGAAAGGAAAGAATGCTAGAGAAGGCACTGAGTGCCCCCACTAGAATAGTAGAAAGAGATGCACAACAAGCATGTCCTAACCCTAAAGGGGTGCTTAGAGATAAGTAAGGTTATACTGGCACCTTGGAGAAGCAAATAAAGAAGGAGATAGAGGCCCTGTTAGGGCAAGAAGATAACAAGACTAGCACAATAGAAGCTCATGCCAAAGATCCACTACAAGAGGAAATGGATCAAGGGGAAATGTCCACTAAATAACCCCCATGAGATGAAGAACATGAAATTGATTTGAGTGCCAAAGAAAGATAATAAGCAAACAAGGGGGAGAATTCTAATGAATAACCCCAAGAAGAAGAAGAAGGAGAAAAAGGAGAAGAAGAAGGCATTGAAATAGGTATCAGCACCAGTAAAGAAGAAGAGTTAGGTGAGGATGAGGAATATGAGCCAAGAAATAAGAAAAAGGTTTAGTAGGAGTTTAAGGAGGATGAAGACTTATAAATTATGGAGTGAATGCCACCAAAGACTACCATGACCTTGATGTACCACCAAGTTTCTTGGGTGTTGGATTTCTATATGGATGAGCCCAAGTTTGAGGTTTTAACAAAATCAATTTAGAGTGCCAAAATTTTGAAGGAAGGGAATGACTAATAATTCCTCAATACTAATGACATGAACCCTATGTTCTCATAAAATGCCTTGATCAAGATGGCCTCATCTATAGCATACAAGAACATCATCAAGGATGTTCATGTAAATAGCTAAAAGAAGATAGTGAAATAAACTAAAAAGAGCTTGAGGAAACAAAGGTCAAGCTTAAATAACTATTTGAGCACATGAAAGAGTTATATCCATCTCTTTAGATGGTGTGGATACCTTAGAGATGAAAGAAGTTGACCAATTCTACACACTTATGGAGCAGATGCTCCTTAGGATAAGGCCAACACTCAAGGAGCAAGTGGACCCCTATGAGGCCTTAAGAGGAGAGTTAAACAAGAAGGTAGATGTGGTGGAAGACCTCTTCACCAAACTTGAAGAGGGATTAGAAGAATTAGATGCTATATTTTTCAACTTTTACACCCAAGCAATAGTCATTGATACACACCTTAAGAAGGCAAAAGAGGAAAAAGATGCTTTATTTCAACACTCCATGGTAAGCAAGACTAAGCACATTCAAGTAATGATAAAGGTAAACTCCTTAAGTACCCAACTGAATACCTAGGAGCAATACCTAGAGGTACTCTTTTGCACCTTCCAAACAAATGCCAGTGATTAGGGGGAGATCTTAGATGGTGGGGTAAAGTGAGAAAAATAAATGCTTTAAGCCTTTAGGAAAGAATTAGAAATCATAGATGTACTCACCCTTGAGGATACCTCAACTAAAGTATATGGTGCCATAGAATAAATTAAGGGTACTATACAAGGTTTTGAGAACTTCAAGGTAGAATTGGAGTAGGGTGCACCTAATTTTTATGCACTAAAGGTGCTAAAAGACTAATATAGGTTGGACAAGTAATTTTATATGGGGTAATGTTGGGCTCCCTTTTATACCAATTATGTGGATAACACCAATTGTACCTATCTCAACATGAGGAAATATTTGGAGTGTTTTCTCCCTTTTTTTACCTTTTGGTACTAGCTGAAGGAATCCTCAAGGATCTTGTGCTAGCTGGCAAGTAGTTGTATAGCATAGACCTTTAAAGGATATCCCTACCAGAACTTGTACATGATAACTCAAGAAACATGGGTGTTATAAGAGTGGAATAGGTGGGATAATGACCCCTTAGTGATATCTCAACATATAGTGTGTGTTCATCCAATTTGGGAAGTTTAGTGGAGTTGTAAAACTCATGACTCCCAGTGATAGCTCATCACTTGGCATGTGCCCATCTGACCTAGAAAGGAAATGCCCAATTGCCTATAAAATTAGGTTTGCATTTGAAAAAAAAGAGATGACTAAGGTAGTGAAGCTCTAGAAAAATAGAGATCCACCATTATTATTTCATAATCTGCATAAGATAGATTACGCATTTGAATGTATAGCCCAAGCTCGCCTATAAGCCTCTGGGCATGAGTAGTGATGGGGAAGAGCATATGCTCTATTTTATATCATGAACTTTATATGTTAAACTATGAAGTTAATAAATAATGTTATTAAAATATTAAAGTGTTGATTCTTGTAGTATAGATAGTGTAGTGTTATATTTATGACTTACTTTATAATAACATTAATATAGTTCTTTACATGAATGTTTTGTGATATGGAGGTTTATCTTGGGTCACTAATGGCATCTTTTTACCATATAGCTACTTTGGCCTACCTATAAATAGACAAGTGTTGGAACCTAAATGTGCCATGGCCCTAAGACCCATGCCTAAAGTAATACCCTAAGGATGAGCATTTAAATCTAATCTTTCCCCATGACTTGTCTAAGGAACTGAATGACCCTATACTATTTATTCCCATGGCTTGCACTATTGAGAGCTCAGTCTAGATAGAGATGAACTTGGACCTTAATACTTGTTCCTTTGAGAATAATCATGCCTATTAAACTTTCCAAAATATCCTAGCATTCATAGGCCACCTAAACCCATCTTACCAATGACTAAACCCCATAAATCCCTAATTGCACTATGTTGCAACTAGCCCAATGCAGGCTCAGTCCCTTCACTATTATACTTTGGGTGAGTATACAAGGCCTACACCTTATGTGAAACTAATGCCACTAAAATAATGTGTTAAATTTTGGTTTTTAGACCCTAGTATGCTCATGCCTAGCTACATCAAGTCTAGAACTAAATTTTCTTGACAGCTAGCACATGACTAATCACAAAAGTTGACCTAGTAAAAAATTTTACAATAGGTGAAATGTTCCTTGGGCATTTCAATGGTAATAGATTGAAATAATACCATCACTAGGATGGTTTTTATGCCATCTAACATTGGCTTTTTGGTCAAAATTTAGTTGCTTTGTCTTGTGACTATAATAAAATTAGCATAAGCCAAATCTTTTTCATATATTTTGTTTCTTTTTTGTTTTTCAAAAAAATGTGGCACTTTTAGGCCTATAGGAGACCATATCTGGGGCTTACACACATATAAACCCAATCATTTAAGTCAAACTCAATAAATTTTTAAGTGCCTAAGGTTAAACATCTAAGTTTTTGAGCACGTGTGACGTATACCAAGCTCAATAAATTGTAAGTATGAATTGTTGAAGGAAGGTACATAAGGTATTCGTGCATAAAAGACTAAGAGGAGATAATGAGGCACTGGAGGACCAATACATTGATTCATATGGGGTAGGGGAGGTTGAAGCAAGAGATTAAAACATAGACAAATTGACCAAGAAAGAGAGGCACACTTGAAAGGAAGTGTAGCACTAAGAAGAGATGGAACCTAAGAGGTTGAATTGTATGTATGTGAAGCATTGCACCTAGGTAACCATAAGAATGGTGAAGGTCATTCCAAGTTGAAAAAAGTGTAAGATAATGACCATTATGATAGCTAACATCAACCCAAAAATTAGTAAGAAATGACCATTTGAATCACCAGTTACTTCACAAAAGAAACCATTAATAGAATTAATGTTATGGTGATAGAAGAATAAATATCCGCATTAAATGAGCAATTGGCGGTGTATTTCTTCTAGATTTTGTGGGTTTTAGTGGATTTTGAGAATCTAAATATTTATAGCCATCAATGTGGTAGATGATATTTTTGTATAAGAAAGTAGATGGTATAAGAAGGAATTTTACTATCATTTTCAAGAGTTTAGAGCAGAGAAAAGAGCCAAAGCCACTAAACAAAAAAAATGCTACCAAAGAGATAACCAGTCACCCTCAGCCTCCCTAAGCAAGAACAAAATAACACAAAGAAGTTTGCATTTTGAATTGAGGAGAAAGGGAGGCAAGTAGAGATAAATTGATGGAGAAAAATGGGAGTAGGATTTCTAAAGAACAACTAGGCCACCATTAATAGGGCAAGATTCTCAATAATCAAACATGTAGTCACATTTCCTTACACCAAGCACAATTTTAGGCTTCAAAAAAATAAACCAATGACACTTCGATAGTAGTAGGTTTAGAATGGGAAAGAAATGGCTAAACATAGGTCCACCATAATCAAAAAAATATGTGAAGAAGGCATGGGCAATAAGGGAAGCAGTCACTATAAAATTAGAGGTGCAAATGGTGGAAGGAGTGAGCATCACAAAGATAGATCTAGATACGAGTGTCAATCTCACCTAAAAAGAGATGGAATACCCACCATAGATTATGGTGGGGGATAATTGGGTATCCTTTACACATGTTTTCAAGCTTAAATACTATAACCATAGGACAAGTAGCAACATGCAGGATTTAAATAAGGACTGGATGATAGATACGAGTAAGAAGACCAAATCAAACACCATGATATTTGATGTCTCCATTAGAGATAAATAATAAACCATGGGCACCACACAACTATTTAAACTACCAATTTTTATTAAGCTAAAATATTTGGTGCATTTCCTCTTCTCGTGGGTGCATAGCTACCTTTTCTAATTTGTTGGATGATACATAAAGATTTTTTTAAACCTCATTAGTAGAATCATAGGGCTACCTAGTTCAGGATCAAACATATGAGATATGATAGAATATTATGTAGAGGTAAAGAGGGTCGCAAAGCTCCCAAGCTATGAAAATTTAGGATTTAAATTCCCCATCAAAGACATTTAAGACCTAGGCACAAGGGTAGAAGCACACCTTATAATCACCAAACTTTGACCTGGTGGTTGGTGATCAAAAATAAGAAAAACATTCCTATGCATTGCCCACCACATGGCACAGGGAGTAAGGTTTAATGTCTCCAAGTTCATATTAGAGGAGATAGTAAAGAATACACAAAACTCCCATCGAGTCCATGAGACTTTTTATTAGGGGTACATGTTGATCCTTATAGTGATGGAGGAAATAGGTATATTGGATGGCAATTACAACCACCTATGGGTGTTTCTACCAAATTATGAGTCCCCACTGATGAATTACCAAGACTTCATTTGCCCCCAGCTTCTCATAGGAATTTAAGAATAGAGTGCAATAGTTGTTTAAAAGGTACATAAAGGCCTTTAGGAAGGATTGGTTCATACCATAATAACTCCCTCAACAACTAGTAGGAATGGTAACCCTTACCATGATGCAACACTTTTGAATGGTGTGCCTATCACTCACAGATGAAAATCTATCAGGGTGGCTCTAGTTACCTTACACTTTCTTAGCTAAATACTTCATGATGACACTAAGGAGAATCCCTACTACATAAAAAATTAAGATTCAGGCCAAGGCCATGGATTGAGATAGAATAATTATGAGGCACCAATTTGTGCACCCTAGAGCCAAGGCCACTCAGGATGAGGAGGATGATAGCGATAGGCCTGGCATCCATCCCTTCTAAAGGGTAATAATAAATGGGAGGTTTTTTAACCTTTACTATGAGATGAAGTCATGTTAGAAGGGTGGAGATCTTGGAAAGGATGGTAATCACCCCTCCTAGCCAACAAGGAAGGAAAGGATGCATTGAAGCTATAGGTAAAGATACTCCAAAAGAAGAGGGGTGAAAAATTAGAAGAGATCATGGAGTGCATTCAATTAAAAATAGCCTCCAAATAAGAAATTACACTCCCTACTCCCAAGAAGCATGTGACATTCATGTAATAGGGTGCATCTTTCAATAAACATCTAAAGAAAAAAGCTAAGGGAGCCATAGTATTCCCTAAAAAGACCCTTACAAATATGGAAAGATGTGGCCCTCATTCCCATAATATAGGAAGAAAGTTGAGAAGATAAAGAAGTGACCTATATCCTAAAAGTAAGGTAATGTGAAGAGGAGCTCAGTGCCAAAAATGTGCAATAGGCCCTATAAAGTGTCATGACCATCATGCTACAAGTAATAGAGGAAATGGCAAGCCTTAGATCCAACACTACTGCATCAATGAGCCCACCTTTGAAACAAATTTTGATACCCAAGAATGAGGCCTCCCTAGTGGCCCCTCAAATTATCAAGGAGAAAAGAGTAGCCTAGAGGAAGATGGGACTTAATGATGAAGATATCAACTGGGCTTTGGCACTTGAAGAAAAGTGAAAGCTTGACCAATAATAGAAGAAGGCCAAGTTTTAAAAAAGGTCCCCAAAGGTTCCCTCAAGCATAACACCAGCAGTAGAAGAGGTCAAACAAGCACCAAGTGACCCCACCAACTAAGTAGAAGAAGTTGCACAAGAGGCATGCCCAATTTATAAAGGGGTTTCTAAATATAAAGAAGTTAATACTAGCACCTCAGAACAACAAAAAAAAAATTAAGGAGCACTAGTAGTAATAAGGCAACACTGACATCAAAGGGATAACCATGGAGGTAAGTATTGAAAATCCCCAAGATGAAGAATTAGATGAGGGGGAGAAGCTTGATGAAGTAAACCCCAAGGACCAAACAAGTGAATCCTTAGAGGAGCACACTAAAGAGAGTAGTGGCACTACAGAAGAATAATAAGTACACATAGATAAGGCTATCATTGAGAAGGATGACAAAAATATTAACATAAGGGAGATGGTATAAAAGAATTGGGGGACAAAGATCTATACATGTATGAAATTATGCCCCCCAGGCCACCACAATAATGATGTACCAATAGATCTCATTTGCATTAGATCACTATATAGATGAGCCCCAATTTCATGTGCCTATAGTGGATACTTTAAGTCTAGAAGATTTTAAGGAAGGGTAGGAATCCCTTTTTATTGACCCATGCACCATAAACCCAATTTAATATAGGAATACACTAATAATAATGGCCACAGAAGTAATGTGCCAGAACATCATCAATGATGTCAAGGTGATGAAATATAAAAATTTCATCAAGGAAACTAAGGAAGAGGCATAGGCTGATAGATTCAAGTTATAGTAGCTTTATGAGCATGTGGAGGTGGCCAAACCATCTCTTCTAGTTGACATCAATGCTTTAAACCTTTTAAAATTTTGACAATATTTTTGTATGAGTGGAGCATACAATCCCAAGACTACAGTCTGATTCAACACAATAAGAATAAGAAGAGGAATACCTTAGCATTGCACCAAAGAAGGAGCTTTTAGACAAGCTCCAAGAGGTAGAATATCTCTTCACAAAGTTAAAGGAGGGTTTGAAAATAATAGACTCCATTTTTTTAAGATTATCCAACCAAGTCTTAATAATAGATGCATGCCTAATCAAGCAAAGGAGGAGAATGAGAAGTTGATGGCTCAATTATACTCATCAAGCAAGGTATAATGATTGAAAATCATGGCTAGAATGGTTGAAAATCATGGATAGCATGGATGTGCTAAGCAATTAGATTAAGGACTAGGAGAAAACATTAGAATAACTCTTTCATGCTCCATAGACTAAGGCTTGTGAGCAAGGGGATACCTTAGATGAAAGTGTGGAAAAGGTGAAATCCAATGTATAATCCTTTCATAAAGAGTTGGATAATATATATTTACTTACATTCACTACAATATCCTCTGAGATTGACATCATTACACAAGAAATTAATCTAGTCATAGAAGGATTTGAGGACTTCAACACTGAACTCCAAGAGAATGCACCTGATTTATGCACTCTCAAGATTTTGACAGCTTACTCTGAGGATAGACTAAAATTTTTGTATGGGGTAAATGTTGGGCCCCTAACCCTTTACTATATTATTCATGCCAACATGACATCCACCTAAGCATGAGAGGATATTTTGTTAGTTTGTGGAGCTAAAAGCTTCAACCTTTGCAAACTGAGGAACAGATGGTTGCTGAGTTCTACAAGAACCGGCGTCGGCAGCAGGACCGACGCCGGCAGAGTCCAGTGCAGAAGGCCACTGGCGACGGCAGGAAGTCGGCCGACGTCGGCAGAACCAGACTAGCAGGGACCGGCGTCGGTCGCCTGTGTGTTCTCGAAGTGTTTGTTTCACGGACAGTTAGTTAAGTGAACGATGAGTTTGCATGTTAAGACCACCCAGAGTCTTGGGCTGCGAGGATAATTGTCTAAATTAAGAGTCTAAGTTATTGTTTGAGTTAGGGATCTATTTATATACCCATTGGCATGTATTGTTTAAGGCATGAGATAGAAAGGAAGAGTTCCTTCTAGTTGTAAGATCTGTGAGTTACAGGTTGTTGCAAGCTCATTGGGGATCTACATGTAAGTTTGGTCTTTGAATTTCAGGTTGCAGGTTCATGAGAGATAAGCTTGAAGTGCTATAGAGTGCTTGGTGTACCGGCAGGGTTATTACTGACTGGTTGGTGAGGTGAACACCAATTCTGTGTGTGAGTTGGTTGTTGGGACCGTTTTTTGTGTAGGAGAGTGTGTGTGAGAAGAACTACTGTACACTTGAGGTGTGGTGAATCTCTATAAGGTGAAAGAGTGTGGAGGCTCTTTGATGTATTCTTTTCTGTATAGTGTTAATACAAGATAGTGTATTGTCTCTCATATTCTGTGCTATTGGTAAATTCTAGTTACTTGTGTTTCTGGTTATTTCTGCATATTCAATTGTTTATATTTGGTAATCATACTGTGCTCTTTTTGAGGAGCAAGATCCTAACAGGTGGAATTAGAACAAGTGTGTTTGTTCTTGGATTTTCTTCCACCCCCCCCCTCTCCCAACAAGTGGTATCAGAGCATGTTTGTTGTTCTAGATTCCTGACAAGTGGTATCAGAGCATGTTTGTTGTTCTAGATTCCTGACATATTTTTGGCAAGTGGTTAGCTTAAGGGTTTTTTTAGTTAGCTGGAGGTTGTAACACAAATATTATACCAACTATTAGGTGACTAACCATCTCCCATATTTTGAAGGCTTCATAAAATATTTGAAGAGATGTGGTACGTATAATGCAGATTTTACAAAGTCATAGATTTGATGGTTATGGTGATGGATTTCTAGCTTAACACTCAATGTGCAACTTCTACCTTGGCAAAGATGCTCCTAAAGGCTTATATAAGGATCTTGAGCTAGAAGAGGAAGGAAGTGAATAACTTTATAAAATATCTAGTAGAATGACTTTGAAGACTTGCTCTGTAAACATTAATCTAGTGGCCATCAAAGCTTAGAAATAGTATGGAGGCCACTCTAGCTCCAATTACATGTGCCCAAGCTCATCTATGAGCCACTGGGTTATTAAGTATTAGGATATGAATATACACTCTGCTATGGACTTTAAATAGTAAAAAATGATGTCACATTAAATGTATTATGTGTCTAGTTTTATATATATTATAATATTGCTAATTAGATGCATAAGTTTTTAATGTCAACACTTTTGATTAGTTAAGTGAATTGGTGTTCATATGATTTATTAGGTTTTCTACTTTAATGGAGTCCCTAAAATTTTAGTGACATCATCATCATCATCATATTGTATGAAGGATGAGTTTAGATCTACACTAGTAACCCAATCCCTATTTAAATTACATCTAGTTAGTATGAGTAAAAGCAATCTTATGACCCTCAAGTGCCTATAGATTCTTAGGCTTAATCTGAAAGAGGCATGTGACTATCGATATTCCTTAAGTTTTCATTGAATCACTTGATTCCCCTTAATGAAGCCTCACACCATAGCACAACTAGCCCAATGTGGACCCCAATTCCTTCTCAGTTGTACTTCAAGTGAGTACATAAGATATGTACCTTATGTCGATTGATGTTAGCTCATCTAAGTGTTTAAATGTTGAACGCAAAGGGATATCCCATGCTTGCACTTGGTTGTATTAAATCGAGACCCCTAGACTTATTTCAATAAATAAAATAACAAACATAATTTAAACCTATGTGAATTTTAAATTACACTAAAAAATTATTACTATGGTTAATTAATCACCAATTTATTTATTCTAATAGTTTCATAGTGCAAACATTTTCACTTAAACCATTTTTTACCATTACACTATGTATGGGTTGTGAATCAATATAAGCACACACAAATAATTATTTATAACTAGAATCATCATCCACAATATCATTGTCATAAAATATAGTTTTATGTCTATGAACTTGTGTATTTATGCTTTTCAGTATACAAATAATGTCATCCAATGTATACTCATATGTTTAAAGAGAAAGATGTGCATTATAAGTCATATGCACCTCAGGTTTAGTCTTGGTGTATTTTGTTGCATGATTTGGAAAAGGATTGAGGTGTATTTTAAAATTTTCATTCCCATTAAGTTGAGCCTATGAATCATTTGTATGTGTGTTAATATCAATGGTGTTGTCATCAATGAGAACTTGAATCTTATGTCTTATTAAAAAAATGTTTGTATAGTGTTTCAAGCATCTATGACAATCATAATGTACATTATTATTAAATCCATTAGGTAAATGCCTATTCATATCAACCTCTTTATGTAGAGGGAGAGATATAGTGTTTCACTCTACTAATATTTTTATTAACATATGATAAAGTTGAGGTAATCGTTAAAATTGCCTCCTTGGTGAGGTTGAAAGGACAAGCCAACTATTAGGTTATGATACTACATTAATTTTTGCATTTGATCCATTCTTAATATCATTGAATTTTATCTTGTAATTGTGTTTGCCTTATAAATTTACACTTCAAGTAGTTGGATCATTAATTGCATATTGATCTTATTCATGGAAATGATTTTAACTTCTTGATATTTAATTGTATGGCATAAGTCATCAAATGTTTGAAATTTCTTGAATATAATGGACTTACGTAAAGGGGAATGAAAATATTGCTTGAAAATAACCTATAACTCATTTCAGCCATGGGATTTATAATTTTAGAAAGCATCATCTTGTATCAGATCATAGTCATTGATTGGTTTATTAGTTCCTTAATTAAGCTTTATAATTTGAGCATAGGATAATTTTTCACTGATATTGATTAAAAATGTGCTAAAATTTGATCAGTGAAATGATTAAATGCATGAACTAATTAGAACAGGAGATCAAATAACCATCTCAAATAACAGTCCTTAAGACTTCATGGAAATAATTTAGTGAATTTATAACTAGAGGCATGTCCAAACATGTTATGTAAAATATTCATAGGTTTTATTAGGATCACCTTTACACTCTATCATGTAAATTTAAGAGGAATGAAACCTGTAGGGAAGTGTTAAGTTTAAATATGTAGGGCTAATGGATTATTAATTAATGGATGAGAATAAATTAAATGAAATACTCTAGAATAACCCTACTTTAATTATAACAACTTAGCTTACAAACCCTAAATAGTATGCATGAGAGATTGTGCAATAGGCATGGATGATATTATATGTGTAGCTGATTTAACTTTTTAGGGTTATGAAGTGTAATCCCTAGGTTGTTAAAGGGGATAAGTATAGTAAATTAGGGTATAAAATATGTAATAAATAAATCCACTAATTTTTAATACAATTGACCTAGTTTGCCCTTTCTAAAAATAACAATAAATGATTTAAACAAGTACTTAGCTAAAAAATATCTAAGACAGAAGATACAGAGGATATAAACTAGGACAATAGTTAATCTGAGTGTCATGGATAGGATCCAAGTGTCAAAACCCTTCTTGGATAGTAGTACCCTAATTACACAGTAGTGCCCTAACTAGAAAATAGTTCTAATGGTGATAATTTCCTACTTTGGTTCTAATGTCCTCTTCTCAAATGATTTATAGGTTTTCTATATCCGGTCATGTTCCATCTCTAGTCCAAATTTTAGGTTTGTATGATAAATATTTTCCCTATAGTTCTATTTTACTCTAAAAACCCTAGGTTTTCATGCTTATAAGAGCTTGAATGAACACCATGAGAAAAATGGGTTAGTGGATCTAATGTGTTAGGTGTGTGATCCACACCCCTATGTGGGCACACTACCAACATACCAATACTTTGAGGGAATCAATCTCAATCTAGTTCTCCTGCCTAAGTATTTTGAGTATGAATGTAAGTGAATGCTAGTATGAGTTCTAGCTTGAGTGTTTTGAGTGTGTTTGAGATTGTAAATATAATTAGTATGAGTTTAAGAATGTTTTAGATGGATAAATATAGAATTAGGGTAGAATAGGGATTAATAACTTTGATTGTGCATAACTTGTTTTGAGCTAGTTTTTGTTATTGTTTCTGATTTCCATCTAGTGAATAAAGATCTAAAAGTCATGTATTCATGTATATATACTATTTTTGTGATTGTGTAGGTATTAAAATAGGTCCAAGTTGACCCTAGGTGGTTTTTTATTTGAAAATATATTTGTTAATGGAAAAAGATGAGAAAAGGACAATAGCACCCAAATTGGGACACTAACACTAGTGGTACTCTTGTCTAAGTTATGGTGTTAGTGTCTAGGTGGAATAACTTGAGGCATTAAGGGCTAGGAGGCTAAAGTGAGGGTCTAGACTACTTTAGGAATGTTTAGGGATGTGTTTATCTAATATGAAGGCTAGATAAAATTATAAATAATCCCTAAGATAGGTCTATGTCTAAGCTAGGTGTTTCAGTGAATTTTAGCTTATATTTTGAGAAAGGAAGAAGAGGAAACTAAATATAGGTATGGTTGGAAAACCTATTTGGTTTGTGCATGCATTGAATTATGTTATTATGAATAACTCTTTTTAGGCTTGGGAGGATGACCTGTAAATAATATAGCTTTAAATCAAATGGTTGGTTACATAGATAACTAAGTGGATTGCCTAGTGCTAGCTAGATCTTAGAAATAAGAGCTTCTTTGAGGGCTGTCAATCCAAACATTCTAAAAAAATAAGTTTCTAAATAGAATATAAATTAATTGCATCAATAATAAAAAGTTACTAAAATTAAACACAAGAAATGCTTGCTAAAGAAATAGGCTATAAAAATGACTAATATAGCAATAAGCAAGTCAATACTAGTGCTAAATGGATTGGGTCTATTTCAAAAAATTAGGTAGGGGTCTATGAACAAGCAAGGATATATAAAATTAGATTTATTTAGGGGTAAGATGGTGAAAATAACTTTTTATTTCTTACTATAGTGACTGTTGACCAAGTTTTGGCCCTTCAGGCCAAAATTGGGCACCCCTATCTGAAAACTTAGCCACCTAAGTCTATATCTTTAGTAAGGTCTAGTATGCAAGTTTCATTTGAAATAAGTGTTCTTTAACAAAGCCACAAAAAATTTACAAGTCTATTCTTTTGGAAAAAAAAAATTGGTATTTTGCTAAGTGTCCATTCTTTCATAAGTCTTATTTTCAGGTTTTTGTTTAAGTGTTGGAATTCTTTCAGATAAATTGTCTTAATCAATTTTCTCAAAGTGTTATTTTTTGGACTTTTCATTTGGTATAATTAATTTAGAAAAAAAAATTGAGGCAAATTTTTTGAATGGTATGTTTCACTTTTCCAAATGGTATCCTTTGTCAGGAAAATTGTCCATTTCAACTTTCCTGAAGGGCATTACAGTTTTTCTGAAAGTCATTTGAAAGAAGGTTGAAAGTTACTTTTCAGAAAGTCCCAAGGGCATTTCAATTTTCCCAAAGGGACATTTTCAAAAGGTCTAAAATATTGTTTCCATAAGAAGGTGGACCATTTCAAAAAATATGAAAGGTATTTTTTCCTTTCAAAAGGTCATTTCCAAAAATTGAAGGACAGTTGCAACTTTTTTTAAGGGGTCTTTTCAAATTATAGAAGGGTAATTTGAAGGAATCTGAAAGGGTCATTCCAAAGCTGAATGTCCACTTCAAGAAACCTAAAGGAACATTTTGAAGGGCCAAATATAAATTTTGAAGGAATGAATTCTTTTAGAAAACTTGTCTGATACAAAGGAAACAAAAGGGTAAAAGAATGTTCCAAAAAATTGTCCGCAAAAAGGGCCAAGACAAAAAATCCAAATAAAATACTTGAAGGATGAAGGCCCAAAAATTGTCAATTTTAGACTACGAAAACTAGCCATTGGAGTTTAAAAGAAATGCTCAGTGGGAACCTGAAGGTGAACATAGAGGTAACAAATGGAAAAATATCCCAAGCATTTGGTGTAATTGCAACTGATTCATTCAATTGTTTCTAATTATTTTGGTGACATGGAATAACTCACCCACTTCTCTCCTACATGCAAATCTAACTAATTTTCACATATAGACACATGTCCAAGTGACCCTTGAACTCCCTTTGCTCAACCTCTCTCTCAAAGGCTATATATATGCATTCTCTTAGCTCATTTTAGTAGCCTCCACTTGTTATTGGGAAAAATATAGCTAGATTTGTACTCAAAGAACTCTTAAAGAAATATACAAGTGTTTTTACCATTCACATGTTGTAACATTGAGTAATGACTTGAATCTTATTGGTCTAGTCTAGTGAAAGATTGTCTTTTTCTAGTTTGTACTCTTGATGGTCTACCAATTTACAGAAAGAATATTATTGCAAGTCTTTGCTAGTATTATTTCTTAAGTGTTGAGATATCATAGAAGTGTTTTGTGATTATATCTCTCTTTTGGATCATTCACACCCTTTCTAAGAATAATATACCTTCTTGAATCTAGCATATGAAGCATTGATGTAGTAATAAATCTTGAGTTGTGAGTCTTGTGTGAGAAACACCTTGTTCATCTTTAATTAGTGGTTGCAGTCAATTTGGAAGACATTATTCATTGGTGCATCGCCATTTTGTTTTCTTAGTTGTTTTCCTTAACCCTTTTCATACACAATTGATAGATTAGAGAGAGCTTTAAAGGTGCATCAAAGGGAGTTATCCCCTAATATATAGATTCATCTTAGTGAAATTATCACCCATAGCAACATAGATGATTCCATTTTGCTGCTTGGATGAGGAGAGCTAAGCATCTCCTCAAGGTATAAATCCAAGTGTCAACAATTTTTGGCATGCCTGGTGGGACCTCTAAGTCCTAGAATATTATTTAAGATTGGTGTTGGTCTTGGCATTATTGAAGTTGAAATAAATATCTAAATTCAATACCTAGAGACTCCATTGAAGAATTAAAGTCTTTGGTTGATGATCAGTTCCTACTTTCCATGCCAAAGGTGACCACTAGGTTTTTTGCTAAAGGTGTACCCTTTGAGTTTGTGGAACTACCTCCATATTCTAAAAAAAAAATTAGGTTTGTCAACACTCATCCTTACAAAAGAGATTTTATGTTTAAAACTTTTAAGTTTGTGTTACATTCCATTCCTAACATCCATAGCGATCATTCCAAAATGGCTAGAAGACAACCTTTTGTGCCTTTAACTGGGGCATATCCCTTGCATCTTGCCCAATGTGATCAAATTCCAAGAGCAACCCTTAAAAGTGCCATATCTTTTAGTGGGAATGGTCCTATTACTTCCATTGAGCACATTAGGAATATATAAACTTTTGTAATATCCACAACATCACCCAAGAAAATGTAGCTATTAGGTTGTTGGCCTTGTCTTTTAAAAGAAAAGTTTTGGATTGGTATGGGACCCTACCTATAAATTCTATTGTCTCATGGGATGAGTTAAGGACTCTATTGAATGATGGGTTTGGGGAAAAGAGTGATCACATATCTATAGCTAAGAAATTTACCACAATAAATAGGGAACCATATGAATTCATGCAAGATTTTAATACTAGGTTCAAAAAAATTTGGGATAGAATTCCAACCCTTGTGAGGCCAACTATAAACTATGCATTTTTGTACTACTTGAAAGCATTGAATAGTGACATAGCCATGATGATTAAATTTATGGGTGGAAACACACTTCATAATTCCTATGAAATATCCATAAATTTTAAGAATTATCTTGTCCAAGTGGGAAAGATAGCTACTAGACCTCCAATGCCACTATTCCCTGATTTGCATTTTCCTAGTCAAGGTGCATTGCCCAATTTAGCCCCTTTTCCTAATAAATAAATGCCTACCATTTCTCCTTAAAATTAAATACATGAAGTTAAAATATTTATTCAAATTTTTTCCAATGAATTGGTTTCTCTCAAAAGGCAACAAGCCAAAATTTATAGGTGGTATCAATCATACAATCAGTTTGGACAAATAAATAGACCTCTTTTTCAAGGCAATAATCAAGGATAAGGCCAAATTACCCATGTTAAGCATTATCAAATATTTAATCCTAGTGTTCATTCACCCTGAAAATCCCTTGTCCCCACTCAAAACAATTTGGTTCAAGAACAGCCCAACTATCCATCTTTTGAACATGGTCAAGAACAAGTTGCTTATGCCAATGAGATGCAAAATCAAGGCATGATGAAACAAGGTGATCAAACATCTCAATTTATAAAATTTTGAGATTCAAACTAAATTTATGATGGATATAAGCTAGTTTTAATCTGATTCCACTCTCATTAATCAATTGGAGGGTGAGTTTTATGCCATTCATTACATGGGGAATACAAGAAATCAGAATACTAGTGTTACCTCCAATACTAGGTCCAAAAGGAAGGCTATTAAGGAAACACAAAGAACCAATCAAGGACATGTTTTTAATATAACATTAGATTATATGATATTTGGGACTAATTTATCTCATAAAACATAAGAAAATTAGAGTATTCCAAGCTTCAGGCTAGCTATACAACTCTACCTCCACAACCTACATCACAAGGTGAAAATGTTCAAAAAGAGAACCCCAAGGTAAGTAATCCTTCCATTAATGTTATGGAAAAAATGAAGAATATTCATATGAACATATCATTATGGGATTATCTATCATTAATAGGGTATTAATATATACTCCAAAAGGAATTTCATGGATTGGGTAAGCAAGCTGGCCCATCTAGAAGTGACAATGTGGTTTTGGTCAATAGAACTCAATCCATAGATAGTCAAATGAACAAATATGAGAAGATTCATCCTTTTTACCTATCTATAATTATTGGAAAATTTTTATTTCATAATTTCATCATAGATAGTGGAGTGAGCACATCAGTTATGTCCAAATGTATAGCAGATATGCTAGGGCTCAAGTATGAGCCAATGACTAAAGGAGTTTTGCAATTAGATGGATCACCAGCCAAGACTTTAGGGGTAGTGAAAGGTTTGAATTTGATATTTCATGATTTTGATACTTTTTAAATTCCTCATGATATGGTGGTATCATATTTACCTCTTTATTTTTCTCTTTCCTTGTCAAGGGACTTTACATCCAAGATAGGTGGATACTTGGCAGCTTATTAGTCCTACATGGTATTTAGAACAAAATATGGCACTAAGGTAAAGATTGAGTCAGAACCTATGCATAGAGATCACTTGGAACCTTAGTCCCCTAAGGTGTTAAATTTTAACTATGCTATCATTAATGAATAAGAACTTCATATTGACCAATCTCCATCATCTTCCCTTGAGGGAGTTTTTGATTTGTTCCTAGATGAGTGGGGAGATGAGCACTATGAACATGATCCTTATAAGTTTATTGAGTAATATGGTCTTGGGGTATATTATATGCATGAGAAGGACTCTATCATGCCCAATTTGATTAATTCAAGTGAAGATGTGAATGGCTTGTGGTAACTCTTCTTTGATGCATCTAGAATCAAGATTAGGGCTAGTGGTGGAGTAATGTTGGCTTCAACTTCAAAGGAAAGGTATTTTTCAACTTTTAGATTTTAGTTCTCTTGTAATTATAATGTATCAAAATATGAGGCCATCATTCATGGACTTGAGTGGGCAAGGAAAAGAGGTGTCATGGAATTATAAGTGTTTGGTGATAGTGAGCTTGTTGTGAATCAAGTTAGAGGGCAGAATTCGACCAAGAACTCCTTGCTCAAGTCCTACAAGCATAGAGTTTGGGACCTTGTATAGGACTTCATGGTATTCAATTTTAGATCTATTCCAAGGGAATATACTAAGCATGATAATAGGTTGGTATCTATTATTTCTCAATTTGATGTTCCAAAAGGCATAAGAGAAGATAAGAATCAACCTCATCTAAAGGTGATTATGAGACCTTCTATACCAGATTATGTCACCAATTGGTATGTATTTGATATTGATGAATAAATAGCCCTCTTCCTATAAGAAGAGGCTAAGTTATCTATCAGAAATTATCCTAACAAACAACAACAATATGGAGGGTAGATTGTCCAACTAAAGTCTAATAGGCTTCTCAAAGGCCTAGTGACCCTTGAAAGCATATTCAATGAGAATGACCAGCTCAAGAACGAGAAGGTAAGCATGTCAACAAATAAAGAGAACTATGAAAGGTGAGATCTTGAAAGATAAACTACTTGCACTTGGAAAGGTATGCACTAGTCAAGAGAAGCATGATTTCATTGAACTATGCAAAGAGTTTAGTGATATTTTTGCATGGGAATATAGTGACTTGAAGGGTTTTGATCTAATATTGGCTCAACACACCATAGAGATAGATTAAAATGATAAACCCATAAATAAAATACAAAGGCCAATCAATCCCAAGATTGAACCACTCATGAAGAAAAAACTCACTAAGTTGATTGAGTCTAAAATCATCTTTTATATCAAACATTCTTCTTGGTTAGCCAACTTAGTCCCTGTTAGAAAGAATAATGGGGAGATCAGGTTGTGTGTAGACTTTAGGGACTTGAATAGGGTCTCTTTGAGAGATAATTATCCCTCCCTTATATGGATAAATTTTTTCAAGTGGTGGTAGGCAATGAGAGATTTTCTCTCCTAGATGGTTATTCTAAGTACAATCTAATTTTGGTGAAAGAAAGTGACCAATAAAAGATAGACTTCACCACTAAATGGGGCACATATGCCTATAGTAAGATTCCTTTTGGATTTTAAAATGCTATATCTACTTTCCAATGTGAAATGGATATGGCTTTTCAAGGAATAATCAATGACATTATATTGGTATATCTTGATGATGTGACAGTTTTCTCCAAGGAAGCAAAATATCACTTGAATCACCTAAGGTAAATTATTGAGAGGTGTAGACACCAAAATAGTGTCAACCCCCCCTTGGTCCCTTTCTAACTTCAACATGCCTAACCTATACTTTATTAATTTAAAATACTAATTTTAAATTAATAATCCCCCCAAGACACCTCACCTTGGATTTCTAGGTCTTAGGCCATTTATCACCCTATGACTAATCATAATTACCTAAGACCTAATTTTAACTCTCCCACTAATTCTCATACCTATTAAACCCACCTTTGGATCATTTAATAATGACAATTAAACTTGGCAGATGGAAGAACAGGCAAAAGGCTAAAAATAGCCTTTTTACCCATTCTCTAGATGCTAACGTTGATCGACGCCGGTGGTATCACCGATGTCAGTTGCTTAAAATTGAAATCCGAATTCGACTGCAAACCTGAAGGTGAATTCTCTTGCTCCCAGGATCTGAATTCTCTTGCTCCTCGACTCTTTGCAAGCATCAACATTCCATCATCACTATCCAGGCTAAGAAACTCTACATAATTCACTCCACATTAGATTAGAAGATTGCACGAAGTCTCCTACATCAGCCATAACGAAAACAAGTCTTCTACACTTTTGGGTCTCCACCAAGAGCTAAGTATTCTTCTAGTTTATATTTTAGTGTTTTTAGAATGCATAGGTGATTAGTCCATTGAATATTCTTGAGTAGTATTGATAGACAACCTGATGTTCTTCTCAGGGCCTTCCTCTCATTCTTATTCTCTTTCCACCCCTGTCCTCTACCTTAGCCCTTTCCCAGACCATATTCACTATCTTGTAATCCTCCACAAACCATTAAACAAACCCAGACTCCTTCCAAACCACTCTATCGACCATAAACCCATCCAAAACCCATCCAAGGCCATTGCCCTGACTGACATCGACCATTGCCCCTACCGATGTCGGCAGACTAATTGACGTCGGCAACCTTGACCAACTGACGCCAGAAAAACTACCGATGTTGACAACTATGGGAGACTTACAGCAGAATACAAGTACATGTTGTCTACTTTTTGTTTCTTAGTCTTTCATTATTTCTCTTTATTCGACATTCTTTTTATCAACTAGTGGACTGTCATCCCTCAAGGAAGTCTTTGCACTTCTGGGACCGAGCTTCGCTTGGTAGTCCACCATATATCTATCTAAAATTTTCTTTGTTTAAGTATTTCTTATCTACAGGTGTCATCCTCCACAGCTAAAGAGGAGCTCCTTCAATCATTTGGATACGGTGCGCAACTTCATCCAGGTATCATCTAACCCCTGACCATTATCTCTAGTTTCTTTCATCTTCTGAATGTAAAAAGCAAAAATGAGCAGAAACATTTTGGTACGCCCAATGGGACCCTAGGGTTTTCCTTGGGTTCATTTCTTCTAAAATAAACTTTCATATAGGTGCATTAGGAAAATTTCTCTTCTTGCATCCTTCTTCTTTCTTTCTCTTTCGAAAAGACACCATTAACACAAGTTAAAAAGAACTTTTTCTTCTTGTCACTTCTTTTCTGCATCTTAGAGTAGTGAAATTCATGCTCTTAACCTTTTCCCCACTTGTTTGCATCTAAACAAAACATTTCAATATGGGTTAAAAATATATTGCATCTCATTCCTTCTTGAATACATTTTTAGCTCATCTAGTAATTAAAACCGCATTATGAATAAAGCATAGTACACATATGTTGCACTACCAGACCATAAGCACATCAAACTAAACATCTAAACATACCTGAGACAAGGCCTGACTAGGATTTCATCACCTAGCGGATACCTTACCCTTCCTGGCAACCCCACTTGGACTTCACTACCAATGGGAGAACCCACTCTGTTCTCTAGCAGAGTATAAACTCTAGGGGAAGTATATACTAGCTAAGTGACCCAGCTTGTCTCTGGGCTCGTGAAGTGAGGGGAGCAAGCTCCTAGAACCAGGCCATGTATAGATCCTAATACAGATTTTGAGCACCAAAACATAACCTGAAACCAACCTTAGACTGCTTCTTTTAGTACCCATTCTAAAAGCCCAACTTCCCAAACATATTCTTCTAAGGCATAAGCCAACATGATTCTAAAATTCTATTCTTAGGAATTAACATTTAGTGTTTACTTGCCTTCATCTATTTTTCTATCTGTATCTAATTTTTTGAGCTGGTGAGGTCGCATTCAGAGATCTACAAAACAACTCAGACTTTCTTCTTTCTTCCAAAAACTTTTAGTTTTTTGAGTTTCTAGAAATACACAGTAACCGACATCAATTTTTCCACCAATGTTGGAAACTATCTTCACCGACATCGGTTATCTGACCGACATCGGCAACTTACTTCACCGACATCGATTTTTCTACCAACGTCGGTTACTGTCAAAAAACTTTCTTCTCAAATAGCAAGCTAAAAACCTAACCTTTTTGCTGTTAAAAACAAATTTTGGTTTTTTGAGGCTGAAACATATAGTTTTTAGAACCTGAATCTATTTTGCCTTGGATGGTTTTGACACGTATTCAAACCAAAACACTTGTTGACCATGCAAGGCAACAACCACTCCCGCCTTCGCCTTTTATATCAAGTCCCCAAATGGAGTATAATTTAGAAACTAAATGTACTCCTATCTAACCAACCCCAACTCAACCCCCTATTGTTCTCAAAGGGGACCAAGACTTTGAAAGGTTCTTTGACCTCAATGTCAAGGCTCTTCAGCACTATCTCGTGAGAATTCAAATGCGAGATCCTTCAGGCAACCCAGTTTATGGGATGCCAACTTCCTTAGTTGAAATGGCAATCATATCAATAACCTCCGTAACCCAACCCATGGTCACCCAGGCCATTGCCTCAACTAATAACCCGACCATGACTAATCTTCAAAGTGTGGCCTCTCCTTCTATTTCTAGACCTACCTCCATTGGGTTTTCTGTACCCCCTCAACCACAAACCATTCAACAAAGTTTTACACCATTCCAGAACTTAATTGTCTCCATCCCACCTACTCTTGCACCCATAAATATAAGAGTGACTACTTATCCTTCAGCTAGTGTTGCCACCATCCAACCACCTTTGGCAACATCAAGTCAAGTTGTGCTCTCTAGCTTCATGACATAACCACCCTTGACTTCAACATCAGTCCCAATGACGAACTACCAATATGTTGCACCTATACAAGTGCAACCAAGTACATCATACGCCCCTCACAACACCTTCCAAGTACCTTACAACTTAGGGGGTGCCCCACCTATCAATCTATCAACCAATCTAATCAAGATGCTGATGGATAAGATGTCTAACCTTGAGACATCCATTTCCAATTCAAGCAATGTTCTCTCATACAAACAAATATGTAATGAACCCATCCATCCTTCAGTCCCTATTTAACCATATCCTAGCCAGTGGGAACTCCCAAAATTTACTCATTTTTATAGTAAAGAGGACCCACAACAACATCTACGAGCATTTAGACACACTTGTTACCTCATAGTGCACAATGATACGTTATTACTTCGCACGTTCCCCATGTCACTTTTGGGGGCCACCCTTGACTGGTATAGTTCTATTGCCAGTCATTCCCTCTTTTCCTTCACTCAACTCACCCAATTATTCCTCAACCACTTTTCAATCAACATCAATAAGAAGGTCTCCATTACAGACCTCTATTCTATTAAAAAAATTGATGATGAGTCAATAGCTGACTTCGTTGCCCGTTGGAGAGGATTCATCAACCAACTCTCCTTTTCACTACCTCAAATTGAGCTCATTGAGCTCTTTTCAAGAGCATGTGCCAATCACATCTCATCCACCTTGTAGGTCCAAACATTTTGCACATTTGACAAAGCTTTCACCATGGCCAGAAAGCTTGAACTTCGCGCAGTCGAAGAGGACAAGGTAAAATTTTGTAGTAACAATACCAATGCAAAATCTAATGACCCTTCATCTTCCAAACCTTCTTCTTCCCACTCCAAGTCTAAATGAGTGGCAAACACTGTGGTCCTTAGACCATCATCTTCAACAACAACCAACCAATCTCAGCCTTCCACATGAGACTACATCACAAGACAATTCCAACAACGACATGTACAGCGTCAATATACTCCAATAGGAAAATCATACAATTTCATCTTGGATAAACTAGTCAAATAGGGATTCCTCAATCTCCCCCAAATTTGACCACCACTTCAATTTGATCCCTCGCGTGCCATCCCTACATGGTATAGGGAGAATGACTTTTGTAATTATCACCGTGTCAAAGGCCATGACATAGACAATTGTAAAACCCTCAAGAACATCATTCAAGACATGTTAGATAAAGGTGATCTTGTCTTGGATAACCCAAATGCGCCACCTAACCAAAACATATACATCTTTAAACAACCCTTCCCTAACCATCCCCTAGTCAAAATAACATTCAGACCATGGCCGATGACTCCCAAGAGCGTAATATACGCACAGTCAACACGGTCTCTCCTTTTATGCCTAACCAACCTCTCCCACAGTCTGAAGAGGTTAGTCAACCTATTTTTCCATCACAGGTAAAAGAGCCTTCTTCTCCTATTTGTCCATCATAGGTAGAAGAGCCTTCTTCTCCTATTTGTCCATCACAGGTAGAAGAGCCTTCTTCTCCTATTTCTCCTCCGCAGGTGGAAAAACCTTCTTCTCCTATTAGTTCTCCATCAACCTCTCTTATATTGGAGGATGCTTTGACCATACCAATGCCACTATCCCCACCTTCATCCTTCCTACTACCAATGGAGGACCATACATTTCCTACTCTTCAACTGCAATTCGAAGGTACAATCATCCCTACCCTCTATCCTCTTGAGGAGTCACATTCTCCAATTCTTTCTCTACCAAGAGAGAAACTTGTCTCTTCACCTACTTCGACCAAAGATGATCTAGTAATGGCTCTCTCATGCCTTTGGCCTGAGATTGCGGCATCTAACACATTCCCACTCTCACGACCACCCAAATCTTCTAAAAAACCAATTATAAAGCCTCATGCAATGAATTTTAAACCATTATCTTGACTGGCTGAAAACTTAGGATTTCTCCATTCGAGGAACTTAGAACATGAGGCATTGTGGGAGCGACTTAAATCTCCTTATCTTACACATCCCATCTCATCTCGTACTAACGACCCTCCTTCAACAAAATCTCCCAAAGTCTCTAATGCAGACTAGGCTTCTACTTCCAAATCTTTAGAAGCTCAACCATTCGCATCTGAACCTAAACCCTCACAAACATCCACCATACCAACACCAGTTAAATCCCTCGGTGTTCACCCCATATCTAACCTCACTCACCCACAAGTGAAGGTAGATTTGAATCTCGCCCCCCAGACTAGTGGTCCTCATGCCGTATTGAAGAAGGCCACTAAACCACGTTAGAGAACTCCTCCTCCACCATCATCATTGCCCTCTATTTTAGGCCCACATCTTTCTACCTTAATAGGAGTGCTCCCTATTCCAACACCTAACAAAAATAAGTTGCCTCTATTACTCCCTTTACCCACCAAAAACATACCTCCTCTAAAAAATTTGGCACACCTCATGAAGAAAGTGTCGTCTACATGAGTGGCCACACCACCAATCGAAAAGGTATTATAGAAATATCCCTCAACAACTCCCAAACACAAGTCATCAACACTTAGTGCATCAACAAGCACGGACCCCTTAGTGGGTTCATATGCTTTGATACTATGCCAACTTTTTCAAACTTCTAACATCACTCTTCCACCTATTAAACCATTTCAACCTCTCAAACCAAAACTATCTTGGTTCGATGACACTAAAGTCTGCCTATATCATCACTCACCAGGATGTGATATCGTGAATTGTTGTTCTCTTAAGGTTGTCATCATCAACACCTAAAAAAAGGCACCCTTCTCATTAAGGACCCCTTTGACAAACTACTGGCATCATCCCATGCCTCTCACACCTCTTCACCCTCACACTCATCAACTCTCAAATCAAAACCATCTTGGTTCCATGACACTAAATTTTGTGCATATCATCACACACCTAGACATGACACTGAGTGTTGCTGTGCTCTTAAAGTTGTCATGCACCAACACTTGAAAAAGGGCACCCTTTTCATTGAGGATCCTCTTAACCATCCTTTAACCAAACCATCAACACCATCCCCTATCTCTCAAACATCCTCACCTAAATCAGGATCCCATCACAAGACTATGGTCCCTCTACCACCTTCTCCCCCATTATTCAAAATCAACACTATCAATGTGACCACTAGGTCACAAACCATGAAGGATAAAGGAAAAGAAAAAGTTTCTCTTCCTTGGACATATCCATTTGTCAAGCCTTCTCAACCACAAAAACCCAAGATTTCAATCTTGGTCACATTCCAACCAACATCTTCAAAGCCAATTCATGACTCCATGGTGAAACAACTTCACCAAACCCCTGTGAAGATGTCTTTGTATGACCTCATTCAAAGCCCTCTGCAGCATCGCCAAACTTTGATCAAAGCTTTACAAGCAGTGGAGGTCCAACTTGAAGACCCCCAACCACTAGTTACCTTAGTCAAATCATTACCAACCATTGCCTCTGTCACCGTCCCTAATTCTGAGATTCCAAACTCCAACTTGGAAGATCAGGATCTCACCCTTTTAAACTAAGCCTATCAGGAAAAATCTTCACAGGATTCATCCTTGCATCACACTCCTTGACAAAGAGGAGCTTCATCATCTTCTCTACATCTCATTTATCCAACCCACTCATTATTCGCAATGGGTATCAAACATTATCCCTATCACAAAAGTGACTGGGGGAATTTAACTTTATCTTGACTATCATGACCTCAACCAAGCATTGACCAAATATCAACCAACCAAGCATCAACCAACAAGTGACCAATATGGAAAGAAGTAAATGAGGCAAGTTTGCTCCTAATTGGCTCAGACCTTATATCATAACACATAAGTATGGATCAAGGACTTATCGTCTATCTTCTCCTGAAGGCCGGCCAGAACCTAAGCCCCTTAATGTCTTGCATCTATGACCATTCTACTATTAATCAAGTAATCATTCACTTGATGTTTAACTTGAGCTCATCCCTTCAGCAACCCCCATCATCGTCATTCCTATTCTTTTCAACCCTTTTTCCCTACAAACATTAGTCAACCCTTTGGTAAAGCATGAATGCTTTGTCCTTATAAAAGGGAAACCCCCAAACCTCTATAGTCAAGTCCATGACCAAAAGTTCAGTCAAATATATATATATATATATATATATATATATATATATATAAAATTGGGATGCCTATTCAAAGGACATAAAACTATAAATGTAGACTATTCCCTCGAAGGACAGCTACATCATTGTTGTAATTGATAGACTGCTCCCTTGAAGGATAGCTATTCAAAGACATTCGACCATACAAAGTAGAATATAGACCAATCCCTTGAAGGATGGCTATGCCTAAATTTTGCTACAAACAACACTCTCTCTAAAGCTTCTTGCATCGATCAGCTTCACATATGACCACAAAACAAAACAACATCCCCATGTAGACTTCTCGCATCGATCAGTCTACCAAAAAAAAATTTAAGTCATGGACTTGCCTATAGTCATTCTCAGGGTCACCTAAAAAGGGGAAAAGTTATCCTTGCTAAAAAGGGTTACGCTATCCTCATACCTCACATAATCAAACCTATTACCCCAACATACCCAAGGGATTTTGAGCTCACTTAACATCGAGTGATTTGAATACTTCTCTAACACAAACAATGGTCAATGACGTAATGCATGAACGGGGTTTTTGTTTGCAATGACCCTATTTATGTTATCATTATGGTCCTTATCAATGAAAGAGCAACGCGCCTTTCACTTCTTACACACTTTGGTCACATACAAGCAATCCAAACCCAACCAAACCAATTCAAACCAAAACAAACCAATAACATGACATCATAAATCATCATAGCCTATTCACACTAGTTTTTATGGAAACCAATACACATGGAAACTATCAACCACACAAATTATGTCAAGCATAAACAATTACTTGCTGAAGCATAAGTATACTCATTTAATTTTTAACATACATTCATCACTAATATGGAAACTTGCTAGGGATGGAAAACCCTATCACCAATGTTACAGAATGCACCATCACATAATATGGAAAAGGCTGTAACATCATCATACACTCATCATTTCAAAAATGACCAAACCAATCATCAACCATTATGACTCTTCTTCCAAACTACATTAACTTGAGGCCCTTACAATTAGGGCTATGTAGGTAGCACTCAGTAGATATGGACTCTTCTGGGGTTAGCTCGGCCATTTGCCCATTCGTCTCCCTAATGACGTTGGCCATTCGTTTGTTCGTCTACCTGATGGACAAACCATTTCAGCTTTAGAAATGACTTAACCTAGTCAAACTCAATCCATAATTGACTCTCTTCTTCCCTTTGAGGGAAAACTACATTGGCCTAAGGCCCTTCCAACAAGGGCTATGTAGGCAGCACTCAGTTGACATGGGATCCTCTAAGGTTAGCTCGGCCATTCCTTCGTCCATCCATCTAATGGACCAACTATCTCTACCAACCCAAAATCATGACCAAACAACCAGCCCTAACAATATAGAAGTCACCTTAGATTTCTCATGGGGCACATTGGAGATCACATACATCTCTCTGACCATAACACATGCCACCTGAGATCATACCATGACTCAGCCTGACTCGACCAATGACCTTGGAGATCGCAACCATCTCCTCAGACCATGACCACTTTCGAGACAACTTTACCTTGGTTGTTTTAATTACATATATGCTACCTCATGAATAGTTATCAAATTATGCACAACCCATATTATGACCCTCACACCTATTGACAGATCACGCTCTAGTTGATCCTCAATATTTGTGACATTTTTGTGTTTTCTAGGAGCACTTCCTGAGCTTGAGATACTTGGAACATGATGACCATTGGAGCTACAGCTTTGATCATTTAACCCAATTAGCTATGACTAAATGTTGGGGCCTAGTTATTTCAATTTTAGCACTCCTCAACCTTTAACTATGACAATTTGACCTACCTATCACGTGAAGTGGTATACACGTAATCCCAACTTTTGCAGCATTCACACTCAACCTTCACCATACCCATCCAGTATCTATCAAATCGGCACTCGATATCAGGTTACCTTCCCTCAACTCCCGCTTTGAGGTGGAATACCTCATCCCTTACTTGGAGTAACCTACACCTCATCCCACATCTGGGGCAACTTACTCCTATTTTTGTCTTGTAGTTCATCAGAACAACCAACAGGACAAAAATGACCTTATCCCATACCTGGGGCAACTTACTCCTATTTTTGTCTTGCAGTTCATCAAGAATAACTAACAAGACAAAAAGAGGCAAATGTAGACACCAAAATAGTGTTAACCCCCTTGGTCCCTTTCTAACTTCAACATGCCTAACCTATACTTTATTAATTTAAAATACTTATTTGAAATTAATAATCCCCCCTAGACACCTCACATTGGATTCCTAGCTCTTAGGCCATTTATCACCCTATGACTAATCATAATTACCTAAGACCTAATTTTAACTCTACCACTAATTCTCATGCCTATTAAACCTACCTTTGGATTATTTAACAATGACAATTAAACTTGGTAGATGGAAGAATGGGCAAAAGGCTAAAAATAGCCTTTTTACCCATTCTCTAGACACTGACGTCGATCGACAATCGACCGACGCTAGTGGTATCACTAACGTCGGTTGCTTAAAACCAAAATCCAACCTCAACTGCAGACCCGAAGGTAAATTCTCTTGCTCCCAGGATCTGAATTCTCTTGCTCCTCGACTCTTTGCAAGCATCAGCATTCCATCATCACTCTCTAGGCTAAGAAACTCTATAGAATTCACTCCACATTGGATTAGAAGATTGCATGAAGTCTCCTACATCAGCCATAATAGAAACAAGTCTTCTACACTTCTAGTTCTCCACCAAGAGCTAAGTATTCTTCTAGTTTATATTTCAGTGTTTTTAGAATGCATTGGTGATTAGTCCATTGAATATTCTTGAGTACTATTGATAGACAACCCGACTTTCTTCTCGGGGCCTTCCTCTCATTCTTATTCTCTTTCCACCCCTGTCCTCTACCTTAGCCCTTCCCCAGACCATATTCACTATCTTTCAATCCTCCACAAACCATTAAATAGACCCAGACTCCTTCCAAACCCCTCTTTTGACCATAAACCTATCCAAAATCCATCCAAGGCCATTGCCCTGACTGACATCGACCATTGCCCCTACCAGCGTTGGTAGACTAACTGACGTCAACAACCTTGACCAATCGACGCTAATAGAACTATCGACATTAGCAACTATGGGAGACTTACAGTAGAATACAAGTACATGTTGTCTACTTTTTGTTTCTTAGTCTTTCATTATTTCTCTTTATTCGACATTCTTTTTATCAACTAGTGGACTGTCATCCCTCAAGGAAGTCTTTGCACTTCTGGGACCGAGCTTCGCTTGGCAGTCCACCATATATCTATCTAAAATTTTCTTTGTTTAAGTATTTCTTATCTATAGGTGTCATCCTCCACAGCTAAAGAGGAGCTCCTTCAATCATTTGGATACGGTGCGCAACTTCATCCTGGTATCATCTAACCCCTGACCATTATCTCTAGTTTCTTTCATCTTCTGAATGTAAAAAGTAGAAACAAGAGGTGTAGAGAGTTTGGGATCTCTCTAAACCAAAAGAAGTGTGTGTTTTCTATTATTTAAGGCAAAATCTTAGGCCACATTATTTCCAAGAAAGGTCTATCTATTGATCACAAGAGAGTGAATGCTATTTTAGAATTGTCTTTGCTTAAGCATAAGAAAGGTTTGAAAATTTTCTTTGGAAAAATAAATTTCATAAGGAGATTCATTCTTGATTTTGCTAAATTGGTTAAGACTTTGACCTCCATGCTAAGGAAATATGAGATACTTACTTGGATAGGAAGGAGGAAAGAAAGTTATGAGGGGATTAAGCAAGCCATTGCCCAAGCTCCTACCCTTGCAAGTCCTAACTTCTCCAAGGACTTCAACTTGTATAATTTTGAGAATGAAGATGTAATCTCTTCCATGATTACTCAAGCTAATGATGAAAATTTTTAATAACCTATTACCTTTTTTAATCAAGGTTTGGAAGGCTATGAGATAAGGTACACATATGTTGAGAAATAAGTACTTTCAGTCATAAAAAGTTTAAAGAAGTTCAGGAATATGTTATCTAATAACAAGATTCACATTTTTGTGCCTCATCCTAGCATGAAAGACTTTTTATTGAGCAGATATTTGAATGAAAAGAGGGTAGGATGGATCACAAGGGTGATGGAATATGATGTGAAGATCAAAACAACCAAGCTAGTGAAGGGAAAAGGACTGTGTGAACATCTTGCTTCAAATGTGAAAGAGCAAAAATAAAATGTTTTGGTACTCTATGATGACCCTATAGTATTTATACCTTTAACCATGAGGATTTGGACACAATACATGATTCATTTCCTTTAAATTGGTGACTGTACACAAGGAATTGATAAAGCTAGAAGAAGGTATTATAGGTTGCAATCTATTCCCTATGTACTTTCTGATGGAGTACTATTTAGGAAAGATTTTTTAGGTGTGTTTTTGAGATGTATTGATTTGGATCAAATTTACAGAGTATTTCATGAGTTCTATGATAGGCTAATTGGTGGTCACTTTTCTCCAAGAACCACAACTGCCAAGATAATGAGGGCTGGATATTTTTGGCCTAGCCTATTTAAGGACACTCATGCTTGGGTAAGGAAATACCAAAAGTGTGCTCTCGTTGATGGTAAACAAAAGCTATCTACCTTGCCTCTTCATCCAATTTAGGTTGACCAACCCTTCATGCAATGGGTTTTGGACTTTATAGGTCTAATCAATCCTCCTTCTAGTGCTGGTCACAAATGGATGTTGACTACCACTGACTACTTTATAAAATGGGTGGAGGCTATAGCTCTTAAGGAGGAAAATGAAAGCTTAGTCCTAGAGTTTTATGAAGGTATAGTAACCAAGTTTGGATCTCTTTCAATAATCATCTTAGATAATGCATAGCCTTCTTAAGAACAAGAATAAGTGAATGGGCTTTAAGCATGGTATCTATCTCAGCTCCTCCTCTAACTATTATTCCTAGGGAAATAGACTAGTTAAGTCCACAAACAAGAATTTGATCAGGATAATAAAGAGGACTATGGAGGAGAATTAAAGTACTTGGCACACCAAGTTGAATATAACCCTTTGGGCTGATAGGATCACCCCAAATAGAGTAATTGGGAGCTTAACATAAACACTTGTGTATGGAAGAGAGGCTAGGATTCCTATCTCACTTGAGTTACCAGATTTAGACCTCACCTATCAGCTACAATTGATGGATAATGAGAGCATGAAATTTAGGTTATGTGAGTTTATGGAACTTGAGGAGACAAGAGATCAAGCTATGTAAACCATGACTACTCACCAAGAGCAAACAAAGAAGTATTTTGATAATAAATCAATGCCAAGGAGTTTAAAAGAAGGAGACATTGTCTTAAAATGGGATGAAGATAGGGCCAAGCCTAGAAGACACACAAAGTTTTATGCTTTATGGAGTGGTCCATATGTGATCACATAGTGTAAATAACACAATGCTTTCCAACTCTCAAATTTGGATGGAGAGGAGCTGCATATCCTAGTTAATGGGATATATCTAAAACATTGTTATTGATGTCCTCCTTTTACTTTATACATAGTTTCCTTTTTTTTTTGTTCCCTAAGTGCTTATGCACATGTGTGAGTTTGTCCTTGTCTTGTTTTGTGTTGTCTTTGTTTGGTCTTGTTGTTGTGTGGTGTGTTTACTTGTGTTTTTTTGGCATAGTCCTTGTTAATCATCTTCAAGAATCCATTAACTCCATTGACCCTGAGTTGGATAAGGTTACTGGTCTAGTCAGTATAGCAGCCATACTACCCCTATAAGTCACCAATTTGTTGACCAATTTTTAGCCCTTTAGGCCAAAACTAAGAACCCCTATCTAAAAACTTAGCCACCTAATTATATATATTTAGTCAAGTCCAGTATGCAGGTTTCATTTAGAATAAGTTTTCTTTGACAAAGTTAGAACAAATTTACAAGTCTATCCTTTCAAAAAGTTTGTTTTGGTCTTTTGTTAAGTGTCCATTCTTTTGGAAGTCTTATTTTTGAGTATTTATTTAAGTATCAAAATTCTTTTAGTTAAATTATCCAAAGCAATTTTCTTGAAGTGTTATTTTTTAGACTTTTCATTTGGCAGAATTCTTTCAAAAAAATTGTTCAAGGCAAATTTTATGAAGGGTATGTTTCAATTTTTTGAAGGGTGTCTTTTTTTGAGAAAATTGTCCATTTCAACTTTCCTGAAGGGCATTCCAATTTTTTTGAAAGTCATTTGAAAGAAGGCCGAAAGGTAATTTTAGAAAGTCTGAAGGGCATTTCAATTTTCCTAAAGGGATTTTTTCAAAAATTCTAAAAGATTATTTTCATGGGAAGGTGGACCATTTCAAAAAAATTGAAGGGTATTTTTTCCTTTTAGAAGGTCATTTCCAAAATCTGAAGGACACTTGCAACTTTTTTAAAAAGGTCTTTTTAAATTGTCGAAGGGTCATTTGAAGGAAGCTAAAAGGGTCATTCCAAAGTTGAAGGTCCACTATAAGAAACCTGAAGGAACATTTCAAAGGGCCAAATAGAAAGTTTAAAGGAATGAATTCTTTTGGAAAACTTGTCCAATACAAAGGAAATAAAAGGGTGAAAGAATGTTTGAGAAAATTGTCTACAAAAAGGGTCGAGACAAAAAGTATAAAGAAAATACCCAAAGGATGACGGCCCATAAAATTTTAATTTCAGACTACGAAAACTAGTTTTTGGAGTTTAAAAGAAAGGCTCGATGGGAACTTGAAGGTGAACATAGATGTAACAAATGGCAAAATGTCCTAAGCATTTGGTGTAATTGCAACTGATTCATTCAATTATAACTAATTATTTTGGTGACATGGCATAACTCACCCACTTGTCTCCCACATGCAACTGTAATTGAGTTTTACATATGGACACATGTCCAAGTGACCCTTAAACTCCCTTTTCTTGATCTCTCTCTTAAAGGCTATATATATGCATTCTCATGGCTCATTTTAGCAACCTCCACTAGTTATTGGGAAAACTCTAGATAGATTTTTACTCAAAGAACTCTTGAAGAAATATACAAGTGTTGTTTCCACTCACATGCTATAACATTGAGTAATGACTTGAATTTTATTGGTCTAGTATTGAAATATTTCCTTATTCTAGCTTGTACTCTTGATGGTCTACCAATTTACAGAAAGGAGATTATTGCAGGTCTTTGCTAGTATTCTTTCTTAAGTGTTGAGATATCATAGATATGGTTTGTGATTGTATCTCTATTTGGAGTCATTCACACCCTTTCTAAGAATCATATACCTTTTTGAATTTAACATATAAAGTATTGATGCATTAATAAATCCTGAGTTGTGATTCTTGTGTGAGAAACACCTTATTCATCTTTAAGTAGTGATTACAGTCAATTGGGAGGACATTATTCATTGGTGCATCACTATTTTGTTTTCTTAGTTGTTTTCCTTAACCCTTTTCATACATAATCGATAGATTAGAGAGAGATTTACAGGTTCATCAAAGGGAGCTAGCCCCTAATCTAGAGATTCATCTCAATGAGATTATC
This sequence comes from Torreya grandis, assembly GCA_037957365.1. Taxonomy (NCBI): domain Eukaryota; kingdom Viridiplantae; phylum Streptophyta; class Pinopsida; order Cupressales; family Taxaceae; genus Torreya; species Torreya grandis. The sequence continues at coordinate 4,169,417 of JARHVA010000727.1, read as the reverse complement.
ACCCATAGCAAGAGAGATGATTCCATTTTGCTTCTTGGATGAAGAGAGCTGAGAATTTCCTCAAAGGTGAAAATCCAAGTGTCAATAGTGACCATCGGTGGTTAGGGAGACCATCAATGATCAATGTGATCATCAGTGATTAGAAAAACCATTAGTAATTGAGACAACCATTAGTGGTTATTATGTGTTGGGTTGATAAATAGACTAATTGACAAGATTCTAGAAGCTAATTTTAGGAGGTTGGCTTGTGTTGGGCTGATTTCAAAATACAAAGAAGGTAATTCAATAACAGAAAACAAATACTTATCTTGTAAAAGATTTATTGGATGAGTGGTTGAGGTATTTGGCTCATTAATAGAGTCTAGCATGATTTTGGTAAAATAATGATACTTGACTATCAACTGAGAGACAGTGGTAAGTTGGCTCTTTGTCATGATGGCTAGATCACTAGATTATTGGAAGAATACCTACAAAATAAATCTTTATATGTAAAATATCTTGATAGTTATGGATGTTGTCTCACCTCTTGACCCTCTCTTCTTATAATCAATAAGGGAGATGTGTAACAAGACATTAACTAGGCCTTCTAATTATAACTCATACATGCAATGGCTCACACACAATTTTAGACAAGTTAATTTTAAAAAATTAAAATGGATGTGGTTTACATGTTAGTGCTTGGGATAGTGTACCTTGGCCATTAATGATCAAGGTGATCTTTGGTGGTTATCCTAACCATCGATGGTTGATTATGAATGGTGAAAATGGGTAAAAAGGTACGTTAATTTATTTGGTCAAACTAACCATGGTTAGGCTTGGTTAGGGATCAAAGGGTCAAATTGGTCCCAAAGGGGTCCTAAGGTATTCTAGGGGTGTTTTGACATTTAGAATCATGGTGTGCAGATTTTTGGTGTCTATATTTTTCCTCTTTTTGTTATGTAACTTTGAATCAATAAGTTGTAAAACAAAAATGGATTATTGGTTGAAGGTCTAGTTACCCTGAGTATGGGAGGAGGTGTTCCCCCTCAAATTAGGATTCCATAAGGTAAAATATAATCAAGCACAGGTTTGATAAGGTGGATAAAGGGTATGGTGAATGTGGGTGTCATGAAGTTAGATGATAGGTTGGGAACTAAAGCGCAAACAAGCACACATAGTAATATAAAAATTATGATAGTTGAGATCGTTCATAGACTAGATTACCATAGTTTAGAAAATTAGGGTCCATGCTAGAAGGACAAGTGACAAGTAGAATGTGTGACTATGTTCAATCATGGTTGTTGGGTACACTCATAAATGTAAGTCTCTTAAGTGAGGTTTATGATTTGATGGGTATCCAAGGTAGGAAGTGTTGATGATGAAAACATAAATTGGTCATGTGTCATAGGTATCTGAGGTAAGAAGTTCTCCTAAGAAGACACAAATAGGTATGGTATGTGTTAGGTGGTGTAAGTTAAAAAAGTGGCTAACATGGCAATGTTATCACTATGGTCAAAGGACTAGGAAAAAGTTGTCACAAAATATGTGCTAGGTTGGGCCAAAATAGACCAATAGCAAGGTGACAAGGTGGTTAGGTTAGGTGGAAAAAGTAGTCTCTATAGGTGGTTATTTGAAAATGTTGGTGTGAAAGGGGTAAAGTGAAAATTATTACCCAGATCTTGACCATCGATGGTCATGGGTCTAAAAGGTGACCATTGATGGTCATCCTGATTGTTGATGATCAAGGGTAAACCCTAAAAATTTGTGGAATAAAAGTAAAAATTGGATTTCATTTCACTCATTATAACTTGTTGACCTTGAGCTTTGGAATTTTGGCATGTTTAGGTGAAAATAATACTGATGAGGACTATGGAGGAGTTGACTATTTATTGAGGTGGAGAGTGGATCTAGTGGACCAATAAGGATGCAGGGTGGGTAGGCACCAGGATCTAGTGGTGCTCCAAGAGATAGTGGTGCCCTAGGGGCATAGCCATGACATAGTTTGGATATATTTATATATTGTTGTATATCATTTTAATTCTAGCCTATGAGTTGATGTAGTGAGATGTACATTTTTAGAGAGAGACATGTATATTTGTTTGTACACATTATGATGTTATTTCACTCATGAGTTATATATATGGTCTTTATTTATTGTTCATGCTCATGGTCAATGGTTTTCTTTGATATTAATTCTTATGATGTGATGTTTATATTGATTATGGATTATGCTATGTTATGAATGCTAGACACTAATGTAGACTTACCTAGCTAGGCATGAAATGGTTTTTTAATTATGGGTATGCTTCCTATTTGCTTATGACATTCTAAATTTTAATGAGTATATACTTCATTATTTATATTTAGACATGTGATGGAAATGGTTGATTGTTTTATTTCTCATGGACGTTATGATGTTATTATGCTTGTTATGGTTATGATTATAGTTATGTGTTTACTTATTACACAGATTGATATGATGTGATTATTATGGTTGTTTTTAATTTGTTTTAAGATAAAACACATGAGGTGAGTTAATTAACAACATCAGATAGGAGAACAAATAAGATAATCAAGAGATAAATTTTGTAATGAAAATATCAACTAGTCACGATATGATAGGAAGAGGGCATGATGTTTCTTATTTGAAAAGGACCAAAGTTAGATTGGCTTAAGGAATATAAGTCCTTTGAATGCTTCGCATTAGTGTTTGTTAGTTGGTTAAAAAAGGTGTCTTGACCACATACTGTTAAGTAAGCTCAAAATCCCTTGCTTATACTGTATAAAGGGAAGATGGATGAAAATGGAACCTTATTGTGGGACTAGCATGCCTCTTTTATAAGTGTATGAAGAGTTAGTATAAACAAGTTTATGTCATATAAAGTGTAGACTCATCGATGTAGGAAGTCTACCCATGAAAGCTAATTGTAGATTTCAATATTTAGTTTGATTATGAGAGCTGATTGTGGCTTTAAAAATTAATTTGCTTTTGTTGTGATTTTTAAAATGGGTCTTTTGCTTTGTTTTTGTAGATAAGAAGCTAATTGATGTGGGTAGCTTCCAATAAATTATTATGCTTTTAAAAAATTCTTTACTCAGCCATGCTTCAATGGAGTGGTCTAAGTTTATGTGTTTTATTTAATATATTTTGATAGCTATCCTTCAAGGGAGAAGTCCACCTTATGTTTGAGAAATTTCAAATATGTTTTCAATAGTTATCCTTTGAGGGAGTAGTCTGCAAATGCTAGGAATGACCCATGATAGCTATTGGTAAGGACTTTTCTTTTTGATTTATTTAATTTTTTTTTGCTTGACTTAGACTTATTTATACCAACTTAAGGGTTCACCTTTATGAAGACAAAATCTAAAAGCATAAGAAGGTTTATTGGTTGTAAATGGTTTAGGTGACAATGATCATGGGAATCCATCTAGAAAGGGGTAGAAAGTAACATGAGAATAATGCCATGGGTAAATCCCTAGTACCCATTATTCAAGATTAAGATATGATTATGATAGTCAATCACATGATTCAGCTTTAATCAGTTGCCCCTAAAATAGGGAGATGAATGTGGTGTGAAATCAAGGGATGAGCTTAAGTTATATACAAGGTGAATCTTGATCCTTCTTAACAAAAGAATGAATGCAGATGTGAAGCATTAAGGGTGTAAATTTTTAGGTGTCACTCAAGAGAGGATAACTGGGAAGCTCTTGATCCATACTTATGGGTTATGATATAGGGTCTAATCTAATTAAAAGTAAACTTTCCCTACTTATTTTTCTCCATATTGGTGACATGTTGATTTTCATTTAGGATGAGGTCTCCGATGTTAAATTCCTACACTTTAAGGTGTTTTTTATAGGCATGTTTGACACATTCTTGATACACATGAATATGGGTAAGGGTGGCTAAGCAACACTCATCAAGTAGCTCAAGCTAGGTTGAATAGTGTTAACGATAATCATCCTCAGAAATGAGATCTTTTAAATATATGCAAAAAAAGGTATTTAGACTTCTAGAGGCAAGATGGCCTCTACTCCAAACACGAGAGAAATGGGTAGCACCTATAGGGTTTTAATTGATAGTATAATATGCCCATAAGGTGAATGGGGTGTAAAAATGCCAATATCAACTAGATATAGTGACCATTTTAGTTAGCATGTTATTAAGAGTTTTGTTAGAGGCCTATGCATGTACATTCACTTGAGGGTGATAGTGTGAGGAGAAACTAACTTAATGCTAAATGCATCACATAGACCTTAGAGTTTCTTGTTTTTAAAATATTAACCATTGTCAGTGATAATCTTGTGAGGAACATTGAAATGGAAGATGATGTGATGGTTGATAATGTTGAAAATCTTCTCCACTTTGGTCAAGACTAAAGGAATAGCCTTTACCACTTGGTAAAATAATTGATTGCAGTGATGATATAACGGTGTAACTATGAATAATGGGGGTTAATTTCACCAATAAGGTCTAGACCCCATTGTGATAAGGGCTAAAAATTAGTGTAAATGCAAAGACTATGGCTAGGTACATGATGTAAATTGGTGTGTTGTTGGCATTTAACACACTTTTTCATATAATCACAATGGTTTTGGTTAAGGGTGGGCCAACAATATCCAAGGTGAAGTATGTTTTTATCTATGATGAGCCCACTAAAGTGTCCCCCATATAGCCCATCATGAATTTCCTTGATAGTGTGAGAGGTTTCATGACTACGTCGGTAATGAAAGAGGAGACCATCAAAGTCATGCTTATAAATAATTCCCCCCATAATGGTATAACATGAGGTACTATGTATAAACACTCTTTAAGAATTTATAAAAATCCTAGAAATAATAATGGCAAGGTTGAAATAGTCAAAGGTCTACTGATAAAAAAGGTCAGGTTGGGTCTCTTCCACATTAAAAATGATGGGAAAATCTAGTTTGACATAAAAATTCTAGGTAAGACTATGGATAAAAAATAATAACTTAGAGTTAGAGGGTGTAGATGGGATCTAAAAAGTGAGGGAAGCCATTGTATGAGTGAACTTATTAGTAGATTATGGGGTTGACTGGATGTGGTAGTGTTCAAATGATGTTAAAAGTTCATCAACTAGTTATTTGTATTATTGCAAAACATCATTCTTACACTGGTAAGAGTCATTGATTTGATTGACCACAAGTTGGAAGTCACTAAAGATATTGATTATTTTGACTCCCAAGACTAATGTGGCTTGAAGGCCTATCACCAGGGCTTCGTACTTGGCCATATATTGGTACATTCAAAGTCAAGCTTTAAGGAGAAAGGAAGGGGGCTCACCATCAAAGGGGATAAGGATGATACCTACTCCCCCACCACATTGACATTTTGATCTATAAAAGAACATGGTGAATTGATAGGTGAAGTCTAATTGAGAGAGGGTCATGATGGACTAATCAAGAAACTCAAGAGGAGGAGGTTATTTTTTTTCTAGTGGTGCTTCAGCCAATTGGTCAACAATAACCTACCCCTTAATTGACTTTTGCTGAAGGAACTCAAAGTCAAACTCCATTAAAATAATTATCCATTTGGCCATTCATTGGTTTTAGTATGGCTTGGAGGGCATATACTTGAGTGGGTTAGTATTGGTTATGACATAGGTCTTATGGTTAAGAAGGTAGTGGTAAAGTTTGGTGGCCATGAAGACTAAAGCTAAGTAAAGTTTATTGGTGTGGGTATATCAAGTCTTGTACTCTACAAACATGTAGATAATATAGTAGATGGCTTGCTCTCTATGTTTTTCATCTTGATGAGTGAGCATTGCCCCTAGGGATTGGTTAGTGGTAGAGATATACAAGTAGAAATGTTGGTTGTCCTTGGGAGGGGTGAGGACAAGTGGAGACAAAAGGTAATTTTTGAGTGAATCAAATGCCTTTTGGTAGTTACTATTCCTCTTAAAAGATACATCCTTCTTTAGAAGGTGGTGGAAGGGTTAACATTGATTTGAAAGCTGGGAGATAAATTGATGAATAGATTACAGTTTCCCCTACAAACTATGAATTTACTTGAGGTTGATTGGAGGAATCATGTCAAGGATGGATTTGATCTTGTTGGGATCAACTTTTATTCCATAAAGGGAGATAACAAAACCTATAATCTTTCCTAATAAGGCCCCAAAAATGCATTTCTTGGGATTAAGGTATAAATGGTAATGGATGAGGCATTCAAAGATAATCTTGAGAATGGCTAAGTGATCCTTTTGATATTTGAATTTCCCAAGGATGTCATCCACATAGTCCTCTATAATCTTATGGATAAGGTCATAGAAGATGTAAGTTATTGCATGTTGGTAGGTTGCACCATCATTATTTATTTTGAAAGGCATGACTCGATAGCAGAAGATTCCTTATGGGGTGATAAAGGTAGTTTTGTGTTGATCTTCATGGGCAATTAGGATCTGATTGTAACCCAAGAATCCATCCATAAGAGATAACATCTCATGGTCAACTATAAGATCAAGTAACTGGTCGATGATTGGTAGAGGAAAGTGATATTTTAGGTAAGCAAGGTTGAGGTCATGAAATTCCACATAAATACATAGTACCCCTATGGATTTGGTGATAATTATGACATTTGATACCCATTGGGGATAGTTAATGGGTTGAATGAAATTGATAGATAGAAGATGTTGGAGCTTTTCTTTGATAATAAGAGCTATACGAGTGTGCATGCATCAAAGTTTCTACTTGATGGGCTTGGCATCATGGTTAGTGACTATGTTATGGGTAGTAATGGTAGGGTTAATTCCAATCATGTAACTATATGACCAAGAAAATCCTATGTTGTAGTCTTAGAGGAAGGAGGGGAAGTCCTAAAGTTCCTCAAAATTTAGAGATTGGCTAATTTTGAAAATACATGAGTTATTCAGAGTGCCCAAGTTGATATCGATCATGGATTTATTCAACATGGTCAAAGTCTTATAAGGAAGGGATTTTTGGATGGAATAACTTGGATCACCAAGGTAGGTGAGAATGGAATCATCATCCTATCACTAAACAATGTTAATGGTAGGAGAGTCATCTCCTATCATTTCAAGATGGATCAAAGGGATGGTTATGATTGCCCCTTCTTTTTTATAAGTCAAGGGTTCAAGGCTAATCATGTTGATGAAAAAAAAGTTAGGTGGGATGATGTCATCCTCCTCACATGAAGGTGGAGGAGAGGTTGGTGAGGAAGGGGTGTCTTCCTCAATAATGGTAATGGTAGGTGGTTTGGTTTGCTTCTTGGTGGGTAAAATGAAATTGAATCCATGTTTCTCATGAGCCTTTTTGGTCTCAATGGAAATCAACTCATGTGGGCCATGCTCATATTTTTCAATACCAAATCCTTTCCAAGCACACATGTGGAGGTATGTCTTAGTGAAGCTCATTTTATGGTAGGAGAAACCAATGATAAATGGTTAGGGTGAAAGAGAGGTGGTGAAATCATCAAGGGGTTTGTCAATTCCCCCATAGATAAAATGGGTTTGTTAGTGGGGAGGTCCAAAAAGAATAATGGTTTTGACATTAGGGTCATACTCAGGTTGGTTGTTAAGTTTCTTGAACTCTTGAGGAGTAGGGATAGTGTCAAGGGTGAGAAGGTGGTATTCCCCTAGTGAAAGACATTGGAATGTAGATTCCAAGTGTTTCAAGGTGGGGATCTGATCAAAAGGGATAGATGGGCTAGTTGATGCCTCATTGGTAGAAGAGGATTTGACATCTACTTTTATGGTTAAAGGTTGGTCTTTGTTTGCTAAGGGTATGTTAGAAGGGGGTAGGAGGACATTTTTGGGGCAATAAGTCATGTTACACTTGGGTTAGTTTGGATGGTGATGACCTAGCCTTCATGCTCAAGTTTAATGTAGAGATTAAGGGTAGAGGGGATGAAACCCATGGAGTGAATCCAATGTCATCCTAGAAAAACATTGTATTAGAATTTTCCTTCCATTACATAGATGAATTTAGGGAGTGTGCAGGGTTCGAAGTGGATATGAAACATAATAGTTCCCAAGGTTATGGCCATGGTGTTGTTGAAATATTGGAGTATGGCTAAGGTTTTAGACATGACATTATTTGATAGGTTGAGTTGGTTATAATCATGGGAGGAGATGATATTAATACTAGCTCCCCCATCAATCTTGACCCATTTGATGTGGGTTTGGTTGTTGTAAGAAATAATAAAGAGAGGGGGATCCGAGTTGTCAAGATGGATAGAAGGTATTTTTAAATCCATGAAGGTGACAAGGTTGGAAATTTGGAGAGCACCAATAAAGGTTGTTAGAGGTTGAGGGTATTTATGTTGGACCTCTATCAATTGCAATTCCTCTATCATTGTTTGGAAATGATGAGGTGAAGTAGTAATCAACTCATATAAGCTCATCTTTATTGAGGTCTAGTGAAGTTGTTTGAGGACCACTCTCTTGATGGATTTAGAGGGGTTCGATTGGGAGGCACCTATGATATATACCTTGGGTTTAAATGAAGGTAAAGGTGTTTGATTTTGTTTTGGTTGGGAGGTGGAAGATGGGTACATCTATGGGATGGAAACTTTGGCCTTATCCTTATCCTTTTTTTGAGTGTGTGATCATATGACCACATGGATAGTATGGATAAAGGGAAGAGTTAGGGTAGGAGATGGGTTTGGTTCCTCATCACTCTGAGATGAGATTGGGGGAGTAATTAAGTTTTGGCTAGTGGTTATTGGTTATTGGATTAGTAATGTGTCTATGGGAGGTTCTTTCAGTAATAGATCATCCTCATCATAGATCTGATGGATAATGGTTTGGAGAGCTTTCCAATTCTCTAAGTCATGTCTTGGTGTCCTATTATAGGAGCACACTTATTGGTAGTTATACCAAATAGGTTTTTAACTAAGAGGGTTGAATGATCTGATAAAGGATAAGGTCAAGTAATAAGTTTGAAATAACCTTTGTAAAATAGTTGAGTAGGATTCAGCTAAAGGTGGAGAGGGTTTAAAGGTTTTGGTCTTAGTTGGTGAGATGGAATTATTTTTTAGAGTGGGCTTGGTGGTAGAATTTTTGGGTAAGGTAGTGATCTTAGTTGATGGTTTGGGTTTTATTAAGGTAGAGGTTGATAGGTTGGAGGTAAGAGGTTTTAGGGTAGGTAACTTGGTCATTATGTGTTTAGTGAAGATAGGTGTGTCAGAAAGTAAGCGTGTTGGTGTAACTAGTAGCAGTTTGGGTTTTGGTTGGGATGGTTAGCTTCATAATTAGAGTGGAAGGATGAGGCCCCAAGATAGAGGGTAAGGTTGAGGGAGGTATGAGTCTATCCTTATGGCCTTTTTCTAGCTTTACTTCTTTGGTCAATTTAGTTTTGTGGTTGGTTGTTGGGTTTGGTGTGGTAAGCTCTACTTTCACAAATGGGTGATTAAGGCTCTAATAGGGAAGGTGCCAAGGTTCTTGGTGGGTTTGGTTGACTTGGTTGGAGAAGGTTATTTATTTATTTTGGGTTTAAGTGCCTTGGATGGTTGAGTAATTTTTGTGTTAATAGAGGTTTTTATCAATTTAGTTGGTAAGATGGGGGTTTGAATAATAGGGTGGTGGTTTGGTTTGTTAAAGGTGTGGTTTAAGGTTCCTAATTAGTGATATAAGGTAGCCCTAATTAATACCAAAAGGTGACTTAATCCATGTCATATTTTGAGACAAATTCCAATTTCTTCACTAACCTAGAGAATGGTTTATAGGTTGGTTTTATTCCCTAGATAGTGGACTTGAAAGATAAGTCGATAAGTTGAGATAGAGGGATGATAACCTCATAATTTTCCTCAATCAAAGGATGTAAGGTTTGAATGGGTGACTCCTCTATGGGAGGTGAATACATGGGGGATTCCTCTTTGGGAATGATCTTTAAAGGGGTAGTAAATTACTCAATGGTTGAGGGAGAAGGTACAATGGGTGCTTGTTCCAGTATGTCAATGGAAGAAGGGGTTGATGGCTCCACTACCTCAATAAGTGGAGGAAGAGAAAGGGGTAATTCTTTGATTTGGGTCTCTAAAGGAAGAGAAGCTCACTCCACTACCTCAATAAGTGGAGGGGGAGAAGAACCAAGAGATTGGGTGGTAGGTGCTTTAATAATGAGCACGTTTAGAACCATTATGAGAACACTCAACCATGTTTCTCTAATTTTTGGTAGGTACATGATTTCAAAAAGGTTGCATAAATATATCAAGGGTTTAGTTTTTAGGTGTGTTGGGGTTGTCTAACAGAAGCTCCCCCTTGTCAATGAGAGATTAGATAATGCTCTTGAAGGTATTACACCTATTAAAATCATGCCCAACCACTCCACGTAAAGTACATAGATCATTCTTATTGTACCAACTAGGTGTAGGATGAGAAGAATAAAATTATAGAGGTGGTTTTATAGGAATAATTTGTATGATGTTAGCCTTCAATAACTTATCTAGTATTGAAGCATAAGATTCTCTAAGTGGAGTAAATTACTTCTGAGTGTTCTAGTTTTAGTTTCTCATGTTTTTTTTAGGAGATAGAGGAACTTGCTTGGTTCATAGATGATGGAAAAATGGATTTAAGGACAACTATATTCATAGATCCCTTGCTCTTGACATTAGAATTGGCTTAGTTTTTCTCTTTAGAGGAAGATCCTCATTGGTCTTATAGGTAGAGTTCTTTTTTTTAGTTTTAGCTTTCCTTCATTGATGGTTATGTTTTCTAGCTTGCACACCATGGTAAGAGCCTCATTAAAGGTTTAAAAGCTCTGAAAACATAATGTAGAAGACATGTGCTTGGCACATACCTAAGCAAAAATTTATATTAGTTAATGTTGAGGTAAGGAGAAGGAAATTTAATTGATTAGGCTCTTCTAATGAGCTAAAAAATCAGCAATGGATTCATCATCAAATTTTTGGATAGAGTAGAGGTTAGTGATGGAAACTTTCTTGGAGATTTTTATAGAAATTTTATCTAAGAAATTTTGGGTTAGTTGGGTGAAGGAGAATAAAGAGTGCTTGGTTATGGCATTATACCAGTGTAAGGCTGGACCAGACAAGGAAATAGGAAAGGTATGAAGGAGGGCATCATCATAGGTAATCAAGCAACATGCATGCCTACATTATTTAAGGTGTTTTTGGGGATCCTCCCTACTCTAAAACTTAGAAAACTTAGGAATTTTACACTAAGGAGGATATGGTTTTATAGGGATAGATGGGTGAATGGGTTTTATACAGATCTAATCATATGATAAGATGTTATGAGATCCAAAAATGGATGACCCTAAGGTAGTCATCTTATCCATTAGTATATTCATTAGGTTTTCTTGGGGTTGTGCACTTAGAAGGTTGTAAGGTGCATACTATTGTTGGGAATCTACCACAATTAGTATGCAAACATTGGTGGTTGGGTGGACGCTATGTAGGGGTAAGTGGATGTATGTGGTTGGGAAGTAGGTAAAGATACATGCCCTTGTGGGTTAGGGATGTAACCTGCGTTTGGTGCAATGGGAACCTATTGGGTAGGAGTGATCATCAAGTTGGTGATCAAAAGAAGGGTAGTGACCTTTGTGGTGATTGGTGGTAAGGTAGAAGGTATAGGCACCACAAGATTTTGAAGTGAGGTATTAGTTAACATATTAGGGGTAACTAAAAGAAGGTTGGAAATGCCAGTGATAAGTACTCCTATGGTGAAGGGAGTATAAGTGGCTAGTGTTTGGTTTGCTCTTAAGGTATATGTTATGAACCCATGATATCTCTTCTCTTTATTTATTAGTATAGTAGTTATTAGGGATGCATATGCTTTGTAAGTCATCCCGTGAGCATTTTATTTTATCCCACATTCATGAGTAGTAGTGGCTTAGATTATAATTCATATATAAGTGTTGAGGCTAATGAAGGCATCCATGAAATTATTGTATTGACCTTGCTCAAAGGAGGTTACCCCCTCAAAGTGACTTGTGATCAAATCAATCTTTTCAAGCGTTCTATTAGATTTAATTCATTCTACTAATTCCTATTATTTTGTGAATTTTTATTAATTATTATAGGAGGATCCTCTCATCTGGTATTAGAGCACTTTTTAGGGAAATTTTTTTCTTCAAAAAGTCTTAAATCTATTCTATTTCATACTTCATTTTATTAATTTTTCAAAAAATATTAACTTTATTCTACTACATAATGTAAATAAGTAATTTTCTATAATCTATTTTGGATCAGGGTAAAAACCTAACCGTATAACTATGGGAAGTGATTAGGTGAACACCCTAAAACTTATTGTGAGGAGTACCACAAGAACCCTAAAGTAGATGGCCCATTAAGAGGACCTAGTAACAAAATGGGCAATGGCCCCTTCTCGATTAAGTAGTTCCCATCCATGAGGAAAACCAAGATCTATCACTAAGAGATAAATTCATGGCCAAAAAATTTTTGGAGAGCAATACTCACTTAGATGACATTGGTGTCCAGAGTGATATCTTTAAACCCTTATCCAACCATTGAAACTTGGGGCCCATTTCTATCAGTTTAAAAATATTATCATGGGTATCAAAACACTTAAATCTTTAGACTTACCATACTAGTTTCAACATATTACTAGAAGAGTATCAAAAAACTACCATATCATATTTTCAATAGAGTATCATCAAACTTGCTATACCAATTTTAGCATATTACCAAGAGTATCATAAAAATGCCTTATCAAAGCTATAGACTTGTCATATTAGTTTCATCATATTTCTATTAGACTTATCTTACAGACCATAGTAACCAAAAATAGAATATAAAAAAATAAAAGATAAAATAATTTTTTTTTTTGGCAATATCTCTCCATCTATAGCCCCATTGATCCTCAAACTTTATTCAGACACTTGAAATTACATTCCCCACATTTTACTCCTTAAGGTCCCATATCCCAATTCCACTCCTAATTCTCGTAAATCTCAATTTTCCCTTTTTTTAGGTTTTGCCATAACTTCTATTTTTGTTTGTTTGCCTCAAAAATATTCCACAGTGTTCATCATCTCTTTCTACTCCTTTGTCCCTCTTTGACAAATGTTTTAGTTTTTCCATTTTAACTACTAAAATTTCCCTCACCTTCATCAATCATACTCCCACTATGCAAAAAAAATATTTAAATCCCCTTTACCCCTTATGTTTTCACCCAAATTCAAAAAAAATCTTACTAAATGTGTCTTAACTCTAGTTTTCCTATCCATTGCAAAAAAAAACTATTATTTGGGTCATGGTCGTAACTCAAAAAAGAAAAAAAAACATGGAGGATAAAATTTATACCCTCAAGACCCACATCAAAGATCTTGATGAAAAAATTCTTGGCCTTAGTCTTCAACATACCATCATGACTAACAGATGACATCTAGAGTCTTCTTCAGACACTAGGTTTTCTTCTTCCAGCAATTATCATGGGTCAAAGATTAATTTTCCTTGATTCAATGGTGTTAATCCAACTAGATGGATCTATTAGGTAGACCAATATTTTAGTATGCATAATAATTTTGATGCCAACAAGGTCTTACTTGCCTCCTTTCACTTGGAACTTGAAGCCCTTCAATGTTATCATTAGTATACCAAGGCCCATGACAAACCCATATGGAATAATTTTTGTACCTTTATTTTACAATGGTTTAACCCTACTACTTTTGATGACTTCAATAGATCACTCACTAAACTTTACCGAATAGGAACCGTGAGAGAATATCAAATAGAATTTGAAAAACTAGCCAATCCCATAGAGGGATTATCTGATAAATTCTTTAGGAGTTGCTTTATCAGTGGATTGAAGGCTGTAATTAGATCTAAGGTCAAAATGTTCTATCCCTACATGATGATGTAATCCTTAGGGTTGGATAAGTTGGTATAGGATAAGATCATAGCTCAATAGTGATTCAAATCCAATTTTTCTCTATTCAAAAATATAGGTCCATAATGATCTCAAACAATGTCATCCTCTAAAACCACTCCTATCAAGTGTTTGACTGAAGCAAAAATACAAGCCCATAGAAAAAAGGGACTATGTTATAACTATGATGATAAATTCACTCAAGGACATAGATGTGTCAATCAAAATCTCTACCTATTTGATGTGGACTCTCCACCAAAAATTGAAGATTGGGAAGATGTTAAGGATACAATAGATGATCTAAAAGAAGCTGAACCGATTGTGAAAATTATTTCTCAAGAATACCAACTAGAGATGTCTCTCCATGCCTTAGTAGGAGTCACTACCCCATAAACCATGTAGGTTAGGTGTTACTTCAATAATCTCCTTCTCACAATACTTATTGATTTGGATAGCACTCATAACTTCATTGATCCTTAGATCATCAAATAGGCTAATTGTTTTATCCATCATTTCTCTAACTTTAAAGTTGTGATTGATAATGTGGGAGCATTACCTTGAAAAAGTAAGTGTCATAATGTGTTTATCTCTATTGGTGATTATAAATTGTGCTCCAACATGTTTTCCTTACCCTTAGGTGGATGTGATGTTGTTTTGGGAACCCAGTGGTTATGCACACTTAGACCCATCTTATGGGATTTTGTTGAACTTTGAATGTAGTTTTTAGATAATGGACAAAGACACACATTAAAATGATTAAAACAAGGATATATCAGCATCATAAGTTCACATCACATGGAAAAAAATCTTAAGAATAATTCATATGGCATCATTGCCCAACTCTATTCCATTCAAATACAACCATCAATAGTCTCCACTATTCCTTCTGATTTATAAACCATTTTGTAGAGGTATGTATAAATCTTTGTCAAACCATTAGGATTACCACCTTCATGGCTAGAGGACCACCATATTTATATCCTTCTTGGAAGTGTTCCTCCCAACTTTAGGCCTTATCATTACCCATTTCAGTAAAATATTGAGATCAAGATGCTCATTCAAGACTTACTAAAGCAAGGCATTATTCACCCCAGTACTAGCCCATATTCTTCCTAAGTTCTCTTTGTCCAAAAAAAATATGGGTCATGGAACCTTTGCATTGATTTTTTTGCACTTAATCACCTCAAAATCAAGGATAAGTTCCCCATCCATGTTATTGATGAGCTTCATGGTACTCATTTTTTCTCCAAGTTGGATCTCCACTCTAGATATCATTAGATCCAATTTCATAAGGATGATATCCCTAAGATAGATTTTTGCATACATTATGGCCACTGTGAGTTTTTGGTCATGCCCTTTGGCCTCACTAATGCTCCTTCAACATTCCAAGCCTTGATGAATAAAATATTTCAGCCATAGCTATGAAAATTCATTTTGGTCTTCTTTAATGATATCCTCATCTATAGTAAAACATGGTCTGAACATATCCAACATATGTAGCCCACACTGTAACTTCTCTTTGACATCATATTTGTGCAAAACAATCTAAATGTACTTTTGGCTAAGATGAAGTGGAGTATCTTAGGCATATTATTTTATCCCAAGGGTTTTTATTGAATCTTGAAAAAATAGTAGCCATGACAAATTGGCCTCATCCTCAGACACTCAAGAGCCTCCATGGTTTTTTGGAGCTTACTAGATACTATCACAAGTTTGTCAAGGATTATGAGAAGATTATAGATCTACTGATAGATATGTTTAAAAAGGATGATTTTAGTTGGACATAAGTTATTGAGAGTGAATTTGAAGAATTAAAACAAGCTATGTATACTACACCTATTCTAGCTATGTCAAATTTTGTTAAGACCTTCACTATCAAGAGTGATGCTTGCAACAATGGACTTTGTGTTTTTCTTCTCCAAGAAGGATGCCCCATTACATTCACTAGAAAATCCCTTTCTAGTAAGAATTTAGTGCTCTCTACTTATGAGAAGGAAATGATGACCATTTAGCATGTAGTATAAAAGTGGCAGCCATACCTACTAGGGACTCATTTTTACATCAAAAATGATCACCAAAGTCTAAAAATATTTCCTAAAATAACAAGTCTCTTCCCCATCACAATAGAAATGGGTTAGCAACTAATGGGTTATGACTATGAGATCACATATAAGAATGGTAAGGACAATATTGTAGCTAATGCTCTATCTCACACATTTATAGACCAAGATTCCCTTTTAGTTATTTCCATGCCTATTCCAAATTGGTTGGATGATGTGTAGAAAGGGTATGTCAATGACTCATTATCTCAAAGCATTAAATAGTTGGCCACTAACCCCTCAGTTGTACCACATTATTTATAAGATGGTACTTCTCTATGATATAAGGGTTATCTAGTACTTCCACAGAGCATATATCTTTAACATGTTATATGCTATGAACTCCATACTTCTCCATCTACAAGGCACTCAGGTTTTTTCAAAACTTATGAGTGGGAATGATGAAACTTCTTTATAAGGGAGTAAAAAAGTCAATTCAACATATGGTGGTTGAATGTGATACCTACCAATGCAACAAGGGTGAAACAAAACACATCCCTAGGTTACTCAAACCCTTGCCCATCCCTACTAGGATTTGGGTAGATATTTCTTTAGATTTCATTGAGTGGCTCCCTAAATCTAGATGGAAAATGGTGATCTTTGTTATGGTTGATTGCCTCTCCAAATATAATTTTCGTGTCCTCAACCATTCCTATACCAACTTCACATTCACACAAATTTTCTTAGACTAAATTTTTCATCTTCATGGCATTCTTTTGTCCATTATCTTAGATCATGATGTAACTTTCACCAACCATTTTTTGATAGAACTATTTCAATGCACTAGCACCCAATTGAAGATGAGTTCTAGGTATCATCCACAAAGAAACTGGTCAGACTAAAATTATCAACAAATGCTTGGAAACTCTCCTTCATGGCTTCACCTCAAAATAACAACATCAGTTGGCAAAGTGGCCCCCTCTTACTGAATGGTGGTACAATAGCTCCTAACACACTTCAAAAAAAATGATTCCATATGAAGCAATCTATTGTCAAGCACCACTAGTTTTCATTCTATATACCCCTAATAGGTCATTAGTTTAAGAGATTGACATGATTCTCTAAACTTAGGATTAAACCCTTAGTACCCTATGGTACAATCTTCATATGGCACAAAATTAAATGAAACAAGTGGATCAGCACTATTTTGAGCACCCCTTTCAAGTAGGTGATATGGTTTTTCTTTGTCTGCATCCCTAAAATCAATCCTCCCTAAAAATAAAAGGGATTCATAAGCTAGCTCCAATGTTCTATGGGTCCTATAAAGTTATTTATAAGATTGGTTTGGTTGCTTATATGTTGGAGCTCCCACCTTCTTCCTGAGTTCACCTAGTATTTCACATCTCTTGTCTGAAGAAAATTCTTAGCACAAACATTAGAATACAGACTATTTTACCATAACTTTATAATGAAGGATCTATTTTACACCTATAAGGTTGTAACATACATACTATTATGGTGGTTGGGTAACATATTGATAATTGGTTAGAGGTTGGGAAGCTATCACATATTGGTATGTGGACACTAGTGGTTGGGTGGATGATATATAGGGGTAGGTGGATATAGGTGGTTGGTTAGTGGGTAGAGGTACATGTCCTTATGGGTTAGGTATGTAACCTAGGTTTGGTGTAATGGGAACTTATTGGGTAGGAGTGGTGGTTAGGTTGGTGATCAAAGGAAGGGTAGTGACCTTTGTGGTGATTGGTGGTAAGGTAGAAGGTATAAACACCACAATATTTTGAAGTGAGGTAGTGGTTAATAGATTAGGGGTAGCCAAAATAAGGTTGGTAGTTCTAGTGATAGGCACTCCTATGGTGAGGGGAGTATAGGTGGCTAGTGGTTGGGTTACTCCTAAGGTAGATGAGTTATTAGTGGGGGTGGAAGGTATAAAGGTGTTTATAGGTTAGGCAAGTTGGTTTTCCATAGTAGTATCAAAAGGATTATTGGTGGAAGAGGAATCTTAGGTAATTAATGGTTGGGTGGTGACTGTGGCAATATAAGTGTTTCCCATAAGGTGGGAAGTCATGACATAAGATTGGTCCATAGGCAAAAATAAATTAAGGATATGATGGGGCATGGTGTTAAGATAATGTTGAAGGGCCACAAGATTGTTATCTAAGAAGGTGGTAAAGTCTATATCTCCTTAAGGAACTACCTAAGGGAAAGAAGGGCTTCTCAAAGGATGAGGAGAGTCTGCTAGTTTAGAGATGTATTCCATATATGAGGGGGTAGAAGAGGTCAATTTATTTGGTGATGGGTTATATTCTTACTAGGTTCTTTTGCTACTAATGATTTAGAAGCATCCAAGGTAAGGAGAGAGAATACACAAACAATCTCACCACTCAAACAAAGAGAAGACAAGAAATGATCAAGGAAAACAAATCACACTCTAAAAATATTATTAAGTCTTAAATTTATTTTTAGTCTCTCTTTTGGCTTATGCCTTAAGCTTTCAATAATTTGTGTGATATAAGTTTGGCTTATAGAATAGGAACTAGAGAGGAAATCTATGGATGGTTTCAAGTTGTTTAGGTGCTCAAAAAGAATCTTTATTGGAAATTAATACATGGCTTGGTATTGGGGCCTACCCCCTCACTACCGTAGTGATAAGAGCATTGGGTGATTAACCAATATATACTTATTTCTAGAGTTTATACTCAACTAGAGAGTTGAGTTAGTTCTCCCTTTGGTAATGACCTCCAAGTAGGATTGCTAGGAAAGGGTAAGGTGACCGCTAGGTGATAAAATTTTAGTTGGGCCTTGTCTCAAGTTTGTTTGATGTTTAATTGATGAAGTTGGTTTGGTTTAGTGTGTGCAACAAAAGTGATTATATGATCATATTACTTTGCCTTAAGTTAAACTATTTGAGCTAAACTTGTAAGCAATAGATGTATGCACTTAATTTTAGGCCCAAAAGAAACTTTTTATTTTGTTTATGAGCATAGAATAAAGATAATAATATATAGATGAAAACAAAATAAACCCAAGTAAAAACACAAGGGTCCCATCGGGCATGCCAGAATGTTTCATTAAATTTCAGATTATATTTCAAGAAAGGAAGAAGAAGAAGAAACTAAATATGGGTATGGTTGGAAAACTTATTTGGTTTGTACATGAATTGAATAAGAGGATTGTGAATAATTCCTCTTTAGCTTGGGAAGATGACCTATAAATAAGAAAAAACTAAATTAAATGGTTAGTTAGATAGATAGTTTAGTGGATTTCCTAGCACTAGCTAGATCCCAGAAGCAAGAGTTTTTTTGGGAGCTATCAATCTACACATTTTAAACAATTAAGTTTATAAATAGAATAGAAATTACTTGCATCAATAATCAAAAGGTAATTAAATTTAATACAAGAAATGATGTATAAATAAATAGGTATAAAAATGACTAATATAGCAATAATCAAGTTAATATTAGTGTTAAATGGGTCAAGTCTATTTTTAAAAATTAGGTAGGGGTCTTTGAAAGGCAGGGACATAAAAAATTAGATTTGGTTGGGGGTAAGAGATTGAAAATAATTTGATATTATTTCCTACCATAGTGACCATTGGTCATTAGGGTGATTGTTAGTGGTTAAGGTGACCATCAGTGGTTAAGGTGATCATCAATGGTTGGATAGACCATTAGCAGTTGAGACAACCATCGACAATTACTATGTGTAGGCTTGGGATGATAAATAAACTGATTGATGATATTTTGGGAGGTTGGTTTATGTTGGGCTAATTGTGAAATATAAAGAAAGTAATTAAATAATGGAAAATAAACACTTAGCTTGCAGAAGATTGATCAGATGAGTGGTTGAGGTGGTTGGCTCATTGATTGAGTTTGGCATGATTATGATAAAGTAATGGTACTTGACTATCAACTGAGGGGTGGCAACAAGTTGGATCTCTATTTTTATGGTTAGATCATTGGATTATTGGAAGAACACCTATAAAAGAAAGCTTTGGATGTAAAATCTCTTGATATTTATGGATGCGGTCTCACCTCTTGATCCTCTCTTCTTATAGGTAAGGAGGGAATGGTGCAACAAGACATTAACTGGGCCTTCTAATTATAACTCATGTATGTAATATCTCACACATGGATTTAGACAAGTTAATTTTAAAAAATCAAGGTAGATACGGTTTGTATGTTAGTGTTTGGGATGGTGGACCCTGATCATCAACAGTCAAGGTGACCACTAGTGGTCATCCTGACCATCGATAGTCGAGGGTGAAGGGTGAATATGGGTAAAAAGGTAGGTTAAGTCATTTGGTCAAAATAAACATGGTTAGGCTTGGTCACGGTTTGAAGGTTCAAATTGGTCCCAAGGGGGTCCTAAGGTGGTCTAGGGGTGTTTCAACATTCAAAATCATGGTGTGTGGATTTATAGTGTCTACACTAGGCATGGGTGGTCTCAAGTAACACTCTTAGCACTCAAGTGTCATTTTTAGATGATTACATTTTCCCCCCTTTATTCTATAAATGCAATAAATAAAAATGACTAAGAAAAAGGAAAAATAAGTGTACTTGGAATTACCTAAGAGGTACAACCCATGAATCTGGATCTGAGTATGTGAATCATGCACTTTTATGTGTCTTACAAATGAAACATGCATAGAATTAGTCCTTAAGAGATATCAAAAGTAAAGAAAAAAATGAGTAAAGAGATAAGAGAGAAGAAAGGAATAAATACACCTCACTAGGTTTGTGAACCAATGCATAAACCTAGTGACATCCTATGTGTGTATATATAGATAGTGATCAAATTAATGAATATATTGGACTGAGATAATGGCTTTCTCAAACCCCATGTGTGTGTGGCTCATTAACTCAATCCAATTTTGACTCCACCATTGCCTACCCCCACTCAGTAGATCATACACTATGAATAACTTAGATTAGACTGATGGCTTATCTAACCCTCTTATGTAGGTGGATTAAGAACTCAAGTAGACTATGACTCCATCATTGCTTACCCATGTGTAGTAGATGCATTTGAAACTAAATTTGTGTGATGTAAATAAAATTGTATAATATGGTTCTAGGCCACTTGGAAACTCTAAATGTAAAATAGCTCTAGGTCACTTGAGAATGTAAGATGGCTCTAGGCCACTCAAGAATGACAATTATTACATATAGAGTAAGGCATAAAATCTATTTTATACTAGTGAAAATGGTGTCTGGATTAAGAACATAGAAAATGATATGAAATTTGTCATTTCATCTAATCAACTGGAGTAAAAATGAGTATATATAAATAATGTGCCATGCACATGCACCTAAATCTGATATCTATACATATGGATTCTAGATTGAGCTGTAATAATCTGTATCTAAGTATATAAAACCAAAATAGGAGTGATTAATGCTAGTGTCCCAATTTGGGCACTATTGTCCAAGTGGTAGAACTAGAGGCTTTTGAGGCTAGATGCTAAAGTGAGGGTTTGGGACTACTTTAAGAATTTTAAGGATGCATGTGGCCAGTATGAAGGCTAGATAAGTGTCTAAATAGGCCCTAAGATAGGTCTAGGGATAATTTATGGGTGAGTCATCTAAATTAACACTCTTAGCACTCAAGTGTAATTTTTAGATGATTACATTTTCTCCCACCCCTTTATTCTATATATACAATAAAGTAAAATGACAAGGATAAAGGAAAAAGAGGTGTACCTAGACTGACCTAAGAGGTGCAACCCATAAATCTGGATATGAGTATGTAAATCATGATACATTGTGTGTCTTATGAATGAAACATGGATAGAATCAGTCCTTATTTAATATATATCAAAAATAAAGACAAAATTTAGTAAAGAGATAAAAGAGAGGAAAGGAATAAATACACCTCACTGGGTATGCAAAGCAATGCATAAACTTGGTGACATCCTACATGTGTGTGTGTAGATAGTGATCATATCGGTGAATAGCTTGGATTGAAATTATTACTTTCTCAATACCCATGTGTGGATGGCTCAAAAAATCAATCTAGTTTTAATTCCATCATTGCCCACCCCCATTCGATGGATAATGCACTATGAATAACTTGGATTGGACTGATGGATTTTCTAACCCTCCTATGTAGGTGGCTCAAGAACTCAAGTAGAATATGACTCCATCATTTCCTAACCATGTGTAGTAGATGCATATAAATCTAAAATTGTGTGATGTAACTAAAACTATATAAGATGGATTTGGGCCACTCAAAAACATTGAAATGTAAATTAACTTTGGGCCATTTAAGAATGTAAGATGGATCTATTCCACTCAGGAATGCCAATTATTAAAAATGGAGTAAGGCATCAAATATGGATTTAAATAGTGAAATTAGTGTTTAAATTAAGAACATAGAGAATGACATGAATTTTGTCATTCCATATGATCAACTGGAGTAAAAGTGAGCATATGGAAACAATGTGTCATGCACATATGCCCCCAAATCTAATATTTGTGCATATGAATTTTGGATTGAGTTATAATAATATGTATCTGAGTATCTAAAACTAAAATGGGAATGACCATGTTTTGCATGATGCCCCTAATATGAGAAAACTAGTATGAATCTATTCTAAATTGAGCAAAAATTCATAATCTATAACTAAACCTATGCAAACCTAGACTGTGTATGTTGTACTTTTCTAGATAATCTAGAATTTCTTGAAATTAGGGCTACTATATAGTAGTGTCATATCTAGACAGTAACATTAGTGTCACTAATGTCCTACATTGAGCACTAATTTCTAACTATACTAATTTTTGTGTAATTGAAACTGGTCTCTGTATGATTATTTCCCACTATGTTTTCCTAAAATTGATTTATATATTTTGTTCTTGTGTGCTATAAAAATTATATTTTGAGTGCATTTGGATTTCCTAATCTTTGTGATAAACTTATATAAATGCCCCTTATTTTAAGTGGATTTATTGAACCTATGTAATAATTATCCTCAAAATAAAAAACTCAATATGATATGTGTTAGCTGGAGCATATATGATATATGCATAATAAACTAACATAATTTACATACCTGACATCAGAATGTAAGATAATCTAAGCATAAGTTTCTAATGTATGATGTATGTTAGATCTAACAATCACAAGGCTGTCAAGATAGATATAACAATGTAAGCATGCATATGAATAGAAAATCTGAGTAATAAACTAAGTAACTACCTAGGGGATGGGTCATTATGTCCATCAAAGCACCCAAGGAGGAAGTGGAGATACATAAGTTCCCTCATGGAATCTAAAATTAGAGTGTGTAAAAAGTAAAATAAGTGTCATGTCCATGATGCATTCATGAAAGCATATATACAAAACACACAAGACATGAAAATTAGGCCAAAGTTCCATAATACAAGGGACATGGAAACATATCACTAAATTTGAGGAAGCGAGACATACAAGGATATGTTCAAATGTCTAGATATACAAATAGCAAGCAAGTTAGCATACATCCACATGGAAGGTGTATACACTAAATTCTATTCACCTTAATTATTCTAATTAATCTTGATAATTTATCCCCTTTATCCTAATCCTAGTCATTTATCTAACATCTCCCCTAATCATTTATTCATTCACTAACCTTATCCATATCCCACCAATCTATTAATTCTTTTAATCATTCATAATCTCTCTTATCTATTATTTGGGAATTTAAAATTCTCATGGCTCACCTACCCACCTACCAAGACTATTCCTAGGCTCTCCTACATCTCTAGTCCCTAAACACCCACCTAATCCCCTCCTAATATTAATTATTCCCTAAGAGGATTTTAGAATTATCCAATAGAACCTCCTCTAACTTGACCCTTCCTCTCTAGAAGCCTCTATTCTAGAGGCTTCTGAAGAATTTTTAATTCCTTGGAAATTCCTCCAGCCTTGATCCTCATGGCTCAAATTTGAATATGACCCATAGATATTCCCTCCTTGGGTATTTATACAAGCCACTCCTTCATGACCAAGATAACTAGAAATCACAAGCAACTATTAAATCCATGAAATCTCCATGTCAAATCCATGATCAATTATTCCATATTATCATCCAAATCAATGAATCAAGCCTTCACTATGTCAAAAAATTTGAGTCTAATTGCAATCAATAATCCAAAAATTTGGTTTGAATATCTTAGAGGGAGGATAGAAGAAGCAAGGGCTTGGTATGATTAATCTTATTATTTCTGATTTGCTTTCGTAATCTCTCCTATTGATTGTATTGTGCATTTTGGGTTTGAATTTCCATATTTAAGTATTTTAATCTAATTGCTCAATTTTTTTACTATAGAAATACATGTTTAAATATCTTCATACACAATCAATAATTCACACACAAGGACATGGGAACATGTGTAAATCATACATATAAATAAAGTAAGTGGCATCGAGAACTAGAAAAATGGCATATGCAAATTCCCTCAAATAGATGTAGAAACAGAGAGACACAATCAAGTCCAAACTAGGAAAGCTAGAAATGAAGGTACACATGAACATGTGATATAAATATATATAAGAGAAAATATGTACATAATTTGAGTCTAAAGTAGTAGTAGTTATCAAAAAACTAGAGTAGTGTAGGATGATCAATATCAAGATATAACAATGTTAAATATGTGATATCAAGTTTAGAAAGATGTAACCTGGTAATTGAAACTATGTATAGGATGCCCCCAAATGGGCAAATGTATCAAATAAGTAACATGTGTATGTGCCCCTAGTGGATAGATAGTAGAAAATTTGGATTTGTGTAGTGGACCTGGGTCATGTAAGAATCTACAAACACTCAACAAGAAAAAGTGAAGCATGTATTTATGATAAAACTAACTATACTAATATAGATAGTATATGTAGTATCTAACAAGTATAAAAAAATTTAAACATGGGCATGCATACAATCTATCATTTATATTTATTGAATCAAATATTTGAATATTTTTGTGTTTTTTGAGTATAATATATGTATAAGAAACATGAAAATGAAACTATATATTATGATAAAGAGTGAATGAACTATGTACAAGTAAGGAGGAACATACTAATCAATGAATCTCACAAGAGACTCACTATCAAGGTGTCATGTATCAAACAAAGGAATAATGATCATGCATGCTATGTAAAAAGGTCTATAAGGTCTAAGAACTGATTGTACTAAGTGATTTGTAGCTGACATTGCCTGTGGAGTGGGGTTATGAATATGTGGAGGTGACTGAACTAGCCTGTGGACTATGGCATGCACTATCGAAATCCTAATAGAAGAGTAAACAAGTGACCATACTGCTCATGCTATTTAGGTGTATGACTACCCTCTAGAACTAATACTACTCATGGTGTACTACTAGTAAATAGATTTGTAGACTCTGTAGAAAATACCTTAATCAAATATCATGCTAAAATTATGCTCTATTATGCATTATGTCTTTAAAATATCTTAATTGGTTTTTATAATGATATTGTGTTTTGATCTATGTGATTTTGCTAACTATCTTAATCAGTTTTCATATTGAGACTATGTTCTAATCACTATGATCTTTAACAAATATATTAATAGGTTATTAGACTAAAAATATGTTTTGATCAATATGATCATTGCCAAATATCTTAATCAATGGTTGAACTAAAACTATGCTTTGACATCTATGATTGTTTCCAAATATCTTTTTTGATTATCAAATTGAAACTATGCTCTAATCTCTCTGATTATTGTCAAATATAATAATCGATGGTAAAATTGAAACTATGTTCTAATCTCTATGTTGTCACAAAATATTTCACCTTAGATGAGGCTATTTAAGCCTACTCTAAGATTTGGGCAACAATAGAATACCTCTAGGCCTATGGGTTGCCTATAGTAGAGGTAGATGTTCATGCAAGTTTTATGCATACCACAGTGTTAACAAGGTAGCCTCTAACATTTTAAGATCTAAATAAAGGTAAACTTCACTCTAGGGCACAATCTATATGTATTTTTATAACCTATTAATGTAATAATAGGTAGGGCATGTAGATTTTTGACAAGGTTTTTAGATAGAGGTGTGGTTCATAATAGGTAGTGAATCTCTATGTGATTTAGATGGATGGTTGGATTCTAACCTAAAATGGGTAGGTATCAAAAAAAAAACTAAAAAATGAGGGAAGGGTAAGGTATAAAATAAAGCTTCTATGGTTTTTATGAATCATTTCCTTGACTAGTTTCTAAAAGGATAAGTGCTCTCAAAACCTATGCATGTTACTAGCAACAATTACACACACACAGAGTTAAACATGTCTATGGAGTCTAAGGAGATAAATATGTAAGAAATTCATAGGCCTCAAATAAAGGTTATTCTTTTTATATCAGCTATTGCACACCTTTAATCAATATATTATGGCTCAGGCTAGTGAATTATCTAAGGTAACTATTGCACACACATAGAAAACTACATCCAAGAAAGCACTCATGTACAATCAAAATTATGAATCAATCAACTTAACTATTTTAATCAATATATTTTACCAATTTTTCAATATTTGTTGCACATTTACAGATTAGTACATTAATCAAAATAATCAAGAATCTATTCACAACTTTTTCACACTAAAGATTATTGAAACATACAACCAAAGAAAGTAACCATTAATTACACAAAAATTGGAAAGAAAATATTAAAACACATTAATTGATTATTAAAATTTATATTTATCCTATATTCAAAAATTATCTAAAAAAAATCTAAGTTGGATTATAATTGTTTTTATATACTTAGGGAAGGGATCACCTCATCCTTCAAGTTCATGTAAGGTCATTACATGTGATAGTCAGAAAATGAGTTTTAACTATGGTCTAAAACCATATAAGAGTCTACTTACAATTATAAATTTAAAATAGCTTTTTCAAAAGCTATGTAGCATGTACATGTGTTTAAAGATGAAGCCAATTTTTATAATTATATCTCAAACTACATGCAAAACTTTAAAATATATGCATTGTTTACAAGACTATATGTGCACAAAGTCTTAGCCTTTTAAGGTTGTGTGGTCTGAATGGCCAAGGTGGTGGAAACTATAACTACATGTTTGTTTTTCAAAGATGAGTATCAATGTATCAATTCTTTAGAACAAGTGAAACTATGAATAATAAAAAATAACTACATGTTACATGTTGCTTATACTTCTCATTAGATTTGTATCTTTGAAAATACCACCTAGGACTTGAACTATCAATCCTTTTCATGATGGAATGTAAGTGTGCCATTTTGTATCTCCATAAGACCTCTATGATTTTATAGTCATATCTCGAATGTTTTTTATTCCACTTGATAGTTCCTCAATTGCTTTGAGACCTTTGAAAAGTATATGTTGATATCACACCATCGATCATATATGCTCAAGTTAATATGGTTCATAGATCTATTGCTTTAACTCATTGAATTATATAAGCTTTTGACACTTATCACATCCTCATTCCTCTAAAAATTCTCTATCGATATCACACCATCGAATCAACTCTATGGATCAACACTAGCCATCAATCTACCTACGATTATAACCTTTGATTTTAAAATAGCTAATTTATGAGATTTAATTTGATGTATGCTTGACCATCAATGATGTCCTTGTGACCATCAATGATGTCCACACGACCATCATAATTTAAACCCCTATCATTTTCTTGTTGATCTTAAATTTGACATTTGCATGACTGCCAAAGACATCCTCATGACCATCATAATTTTATCCCATGTCTTTTAGTTGTTGAGCTTAATTTTGATGTTTGCACAACCATCAAATATGTCCACATGATCATCAAGTTGACTTAACTCCCTACAAGCTTAACACTTGTCTTTTCTATATTCACTCCTGTAAAACATAAATGCAGATAGTGACTTAGCATATATATAGTAAAGTGCTTGGATATAGGGGTGACACTTGGAAATTCTATGGGGATTTTGGTCTATTGTTTCAATCATTTTGGTTGGGGAAATTATTATTTTTATCAGACAAAGTGTTCATGGCTCAAAGTCTGAAGGCACTATATTTTTGTTAGGCAAAATGTCTAAGATACAAAGTCTTAGGGAATTGGTTTGGGGTAAAAGTCTTAAAGGATAGGTTAGTATGGCAAAGGCTAAAGGGAAAAATCTCTCAAATAAAATGTCTGAAGGAATTGGTTGAAGGGCATGATGTCTTAGACAAAATGTCTAAATAAATTGGTCGAATGGCAAAAGGCCCAAGGCAAAATCTCTTAGATAAAATGTCCAAAGGAATTGGCTGAAAGGCCTAGGATAAAATTCCTAAATGGAAAGGTGGTTATTTTAAAAAGGGTTGAAGTGTCACTCAAAATGTTCAAAGGGTTATTTCAATAAATATTAAGGGTAGGATAAAAAGGTTCAAAGGATCTAATTCATGGAAAAAATGCTCAAAAGTCTACTTTATAAGGTAAATTTTTAGAGGGGAAATGGTCTATGATAAAAGTCCTAAGTGTTAGGTTACACAAAGCCTCAAGGGTACGTGCCCTTGGGGTCATTGCTTTGGAAAAATTTCATTGGCAAGATTGCTTTGGGGAATTGTTTCAAACTTTTTGTGTCAGACAAAATGTCCAAAGACAAAAAATTTTGAAGGGTCATTTTTATTAGGCAAAGCTCTAGGGACAAAAGTCTTGAAGGATAATTTCAAAAGGCTAAATTGTACTTTTAAAAATGTCAAAGGGAAAGTATATAAGGAAAGATTTCTGGGAGAAAATCTTGAAGGGTAAATGCATTGGGTTTGAAGGGTCTACTTCATGGGAAAAAATCCCAAATGGTAAGTCTAGAGGGCTAAAGGAAATTTTTTGGAGGATTTGTTTATGAAAAAATATCTATAGGAATGTTCAAAGCACAAAATATCTTAGACAAAATTTCTAAAGGAATGTTTTAAAGGGATTGTCTTAAAAAAGTCCAAAGGAATGATTATATCTTGGAAAAAATGTCCATGACAAAATTCCCACAGACCCAATTCCATTAGGTGAATTATTTCAGACAAACTACCTACAATAATGTCCCTAAAAAAGGCTACAATAACAAGTCTAAAACACAAAGTCTGAAGGAATTTAGATAATGGATAAAATGCCTAACAAAGACAAATTGCATAAGTCTAATAAAGATAATCTTGAAGACATAAACCCAATAGAAAGAATTAGACTATGAACATAATACCAATGCCATTTTACTAAACTATGAAAAAGCCAATAATCAATACTCTCCTATATTTTGCATAAACATATAGAAGAGGGGTTCAAATTCAAGACCATATTCCAAAAAAAGTGGGTCCCTATTTTCATAAAAAAAAGAGGGGGTGTTGGGTACAACAAAAGGTGACTTATAGGGGGAATACTCCTGAGTATTCAAGAACCCAAAACTCTAGTTTTTAATCTTAAATCAATCATAAAGTGTGTTATAAAACAATACTTAAATCAGAAACATGAAAGAGACTCCTATGTTAATTAATACAACATACTTGCCTTCTAACTTCTTGGATCTCTGTGTGTGTGTGTCTGTCAAAAGGTGTAGTTTATTTAACCCTT
The DNA here is from genome assembly GCA_037957365.1 of Torreya grandis. Taxonomy (NCBI): domain Eukaryota; kingdom Viridiplantae; phylum Streptophyta; class Pinopsida; order Cupressales; family Taxaceae; genus Torreya; species Torreya grandis. The sequence continues at coordinate 4,139,994 of JARHVA010000727.1, read as the reverse complement.
GTAATAAGTTTTTCAAAGGCTTCGATGAGGCTATAGGTTTTGTCCCAGTATATCTTAGAGCTCAAAAACAAAGTAAGCTCAGGCATTATTCTATTGCCAACTAGCCATCTATAGCCTTGACAAAGATACCTTGGGCTCCTTCTCTTCTCTTTCCATTAGTTTCTCTTAATCATGATGTGTGGTACATTGACCTTATTTTATCATGTGAGCCTTTTTATTTTTTTATATTTTTTTTGCTCTTTTGAATCCATTGGTTCTTTCTTTTTTTATTTTTCTCTGGCTCTTCTTTTATTCTTGAATGGAAAAAAGAAGAGCTAGAACCCCAGTGAGCTGGTATAATTATAAAATAAATCATTACTAGAACATCTCTACCAGTTACACCTATACCCAAAATTATCACTTCCAACAAGTATTTAATGTGATAAGTGCATTTGATCTAATAAAACAAGAAAAATTTATAAATCTATATGAAGTACTCTAAGAGCAACTTCTAAATGCCTGGTAAAAATATTCAATTATGATACCATTTAGAATAATCCATGGTTACCTACCATCATTCTAAAGACTCAAAAACACAAAAATATGTCTAATCTATAAACTAGTCCCAAAGTGTCAAGATTTTAATTTTATCTTTTTCTACAAGTCATAAGCTCAATTGGTTTGAATTTTATAGCTTAGTTATATCTAGATCAAACACATTTTTTATCGTCAGAGAAATCAAAGAACAACTCAACTAAGAAAGCAAGGAACTTAAACTAAGAAAACACTAAAATCTAATCTAGAAAGCATGAAATCTAATCTATGAAAGCAAAATATTTAAATTAGGAAAGATTAATCTAAAAAGTAAGAAAATAATATATGAAAGCAATAAATCTAATATATGAAATCAAGGAACTAATCTAAGAAAGTAGAAAATATAATATAATCCTAAAGCTACATTCATTCATCCTTCATCAATCAGTAATATCTGTAGATGGTGCAGCATGAAGTAGTGATTCAAAAATTGTCCATTAATTAGATATGTAAGCTCATTTCCTTAGAATTCCTTTAGAAAAAATATGTTATTACCCATGATCTCTAAAATCTATCATGGTCTAGTCCATAATGAGGCAAACTTGTCATGTTGTCCTTTCTTCTCATAGGCTTTATCCCAAAATAGCACTAGATTTGAAATATTGAATGCTTTGACTTTTGTTCTTTTATAAAACCAACTATTGACCACATCCTAGTGTTTGTTGAATGTCTATAATGCCCTCAGTCCTTAATATTTCATTTTTATTATGTCCAACAATCTTGATTCTGCTTTATCACTCAGTTCCATGTAGTCCTACATGAGCTGATAAGTGGGTAACTTCAACATAATTGGGAATATAGACTTGTGTCCATACACTAATAGGTAAGGTGAAGTTTTAAGGACTTGTGTGTGTCTAGTTTTATCTACCCAAAGAATATACTTCAATACATTATGTCAATCCCTAGGCTTGTTTCTAGTTAATTTATTAATTCCATCAATCAATTTTTGATTCACTGATTTTGTTAGTCCATTTCCTTGAGGGTAATTGTTAGAAGCTGACCTAATAATAATATGGTTGTCATGTGCCCACTCAGTAAATTATTTTGATATGAAATCTAATCCATTATCATAACTAGATAAATATGCATGCAAAATTTAGTTTTCATGTGTTCCTCTAAGAATCAAATCAAATCTTGTGCTTTGCAATTCTTTGTGGCTATGGCTTTAGTCCATCTAGTGTAGTAGTCTATAGTAGTAAGTAAAAATTTATGGCTTGCTAAGGAATTTGGGTTGATGAAATCAATGAAGTCTAAACCCTATTGGGTAAATGGTCTTCCTTTAATAATTGGTTATAAAGGCATTATTATGTATACTTGTCTCTTAGCTAGAGCTTGGCATTCATGGAATGTTCTCATATGAATATCAGCATCTTTAAAAATTATTGGCCAGTATGTTAAGCATGAAATATACTAAGAGGGGGGGATGAATCAGTATATTGTATATCTTTTTACTTAATCTAATTTCTTTTCTATAACCACTTAATCATACAATCAATATATGTAATAAAATTGAAATAATAATTTGCACCACACAAGAGAGAGAGAGAGAGAGAGAGAGAGAGACCAGATTTTTATGTGGAAACCCAAAGTGGGAAAAACCATAGAGAATAATCTCAAGTTTATGAATGAGCACCAACTGAAAATATAAATTTTTCAAGCACCAACTTGCAAGAATACTAACCCCTTTTTTGAGCACCAACCCACAGGAGAACCAACCCCTCTTATGTATAAAAAACAACTATATCTCAATGTTGCTTACTAAAAAAATGATAAAACTCTACTATATCTCCTGCTTTTCTCTCTTTGAAAATAAATACAAACCATGCACTCTCTTATATATTCCAAATGGCTTCTCAACCCTATATTTATATCTTTCCAAATGACCTTCGGTATATACCCTTTGTGACCCTTCAATCCTCATGGAAAATGGCACCAAACTTGCATGACCCTTTGTATCCTTGTGTTTGAAAATTCATATGGTGACCCTTCATAATCAAAAGCATCCTCTCCTCTTTTGTCTTTATCTTTGTGACTTTTCATATTCCTCAAAGTGTCCCTTCATGAAAAAATGCACCATACCTCTTTTGTCTTCATATGGTGACTCTTGGAATTCCTCAAGATGACTCTTCATGAGAAAATGCATCCCATTCCTTTTTCATATTTTACCCTGTGACTCTTTGACTTGTCCATGGGCCCTCTTTTAACTTATATGCAACCAAAAATATATTCATTAATATTAAATAAATATTAACACACATTAGCCAAGATATGAATATTAAAAATACCATTAAATACAATGGGGCCTTTATCACCAATAATGCTAGATCTTTAACATTAATGACAATATTTCCAACACAGTAGTAGCCCATTATTAAGATCTTATGGGCTGTGGCATTTCCAGAAGGATGACCACTGCCTATATTTTCATACAATTTCTCTAATATTTCTTTAGCTTCATCTTTGGATACACGCCTGAGATAAATACCTTCATAATTCCTTTTATAGAGGACTCCTTTTTTGATCATGTAATGAATAGCTTTAAGCCTCAAATCTCTCCTTCTTTCTCTATTAGGCTCTAAGGAACAAGTTTCTATGAGTATATATTATATTATATCGGTATGCCATTTTCCTTTAGATACTTTAGCTTCACATACCTATTTGATGGTGATGCATGGATCTAGTTTAGTCATGACCTAAATAATGCCTTGACCTCTAACAATCTTTGCAAGCTTTCTCTCTATGGCAAATTCTTGTAACTTGGCCATCCATTTGCCTCAATATTTTTCTAGCTCATTTTATGAGAAGGTGAGCTTGATATTAGGATCAATCATGATGGCAATGACTTTATTCCTCAAGATATAATGCCAAAACTTTTTCATGGCTTTGACAAGGGTGAAAATCTATTTATCAATCATGGAGTACCTGAGTTTTGCATCTTTAAGATTTATGCTCATGAACGTAATTGGATGTTTGATCTCATCCTTATTTTGTGTGATGAAAATAGCAATTATATGCTTTGAAGTAAATGAGTAAATGTAGAAATATTTATTAAAATCTAGACTGATCAATACTAGAGTCTATGATATTATGTCTTTAATACCCTGAAAGGACTTTTGAGCTTCAGTTGTCCAATATATTTTGGCATCTTACTTGAGCATGGTTTTTAGAGGTTTAACAATCTCTACAAATCCTAAGATAAAATTCCTTAAAAAATTAATATTTCTAAATAATGATTTAAGCTCCTTCTTGTTGTTTGGTGGCTGAATTTTTGAAATTGCCTAAATTTTGTTTAGATCAATAGTAATCCATCCTTGGTGATGATGTACCCCAAAAGATTACCTTTAATCACTCTAAATATTCTCTTCTTTGGGTTTAAAAATATACCAAACCTTATACATATTTTAAATATGGACTATAAGAGACTTATGTGGTCCTTCTAATTCTATAAAAATATCATAAGATTATCCATACATATGATTATGCATTTTCCTATTAGGCCTTTGAAAGTGTTATCCATCTCACATTGAAAGGTATCTCTTATATTTATTAGGATGAATGGAATCCTCTTATATGCATAAGTCACCCACTTCATAGTGAATTGCATCTTCATTATGTCCTTAGATTGCACCTGTACCTAATTATAGCCTAAAAATCCATTTAGGAAGGACATCGTTTTAGAACAACTTACTATTTATATCACCTCATCCAGAGAAGGTAGGGGATAATTATATTTTTTAGAAGCCTTGTTAAAATATTTAAAGTCCACACATAATTTTATCTCACCATTATTCTTTCTTATTAGGACCAAATTAACCACCTAATTAGAATGTCAGACTAGGAAGATGATTTTGCATTTAAAATCTTCTCCACTTCTTTCTAGATAAGAGGCTCCAGAATAGGATTTGTTAGGTTATGGAGCTAAAAGCTTTAATTTGTTGCAGACATGGAGGAGGTTGCTGAGTTCTAGGGATACCAGCATCTGCAGTAGGACCGATGTCGATCAGATTCAATGCAGAAGGCAACCGGCATCGGAAGGGAATCAGCCGACGTTGGTCACCTCCAGTCAGACAGTGATCGACATCAGTCGCCTGTGTGCTCCAGAACTGTTTATTGCATGAACAGTTAGTTTGTTGAACTGATTGTTTACATGTAAAGGCTATTTTGAGTCTTGAGTTGTGTGTCTATTATTAGTAAATTAAGCGTCTAAGTTATTTTTTTAGTATGGGATCTATTTATAGACCCATTGGCATGTATTGTAATTATGAGCTAGAAAGGAAGGCAAGGAAGATCCTTCCATTGTAAGATCATTGAGTTTCAGGTTGTTGCAAGCTCATAGGAGATCTACATGTGTAAGTATGGTCTATTGAATTGCAGGGTGCAGGTTCATGAGAGATTTACTTGAAGTACTTTAGAGTGCTTGGTGTACTGGCTGGGTTATTACTAACTGGTTGGAGAGGTGAACACCAATTCTGTGTGTGAGTTGTTTGTTGGGACCGTTTTTGGTAGGAGAGTGAACTTTTAAAGAAGAATTATTGTACACTTGAGGTGTGGGAAGCCTCTGTAAGGTGGAAGAGTGTGGTGTCTCTTTATTGTATTTTTTTATGTACGAGTATTAATATAAGATTGTATATTGTCTCTCATATTCTGTGATATTTGTGAATTCTAGTTACTTGTACTTCTGGATATTTCGGCAATGTTTAATTTCTTGTATTTGGTAATCATATTATGCTCTTTTTGAGGAGCAAGATCCTAACAAGTGGGATCAGAACAGGTGTGTTTGTTCTAGATTCCCCATCAATTGGTATCAGAGCTTTTGGTTAGGATACTAACAGGTTGTATCAAATCTGGTTAGTGTGTGTTGATTATAGGTTACTCATAGGGGTTTCTGTTTGAGTGGGAGTAGAGCAATGGTAGAATACAGTAAGATATGAATGGAGAAGTTTAATAGCAAGAACTATCAAATATGGAGGATGCAGATTGAAGATTATCTGTATCAAAAAGATTTGTACTTACCGTTGGGAGGGGTTGATTGCAAGCCTCGAGATATGAAGGATGAAGAATGGGAGGTTCTTGATCGGAAGGCTCTGGGATCTATAAGGTTGAGTCTTGCATCATTTGTGATTTCCAACTTATCATAGGCTAAGACAATGGTAGAGTTGATGGAATCTTTGGCAAATTTATATGAAAAACCCTCAGCTTTGAATAAGGTATTTCTTATGAAGCAATTATTTAATTTGAAAATGTTGGAAGGTGGATCTGTCCATAGTCATCTTAGTAATTTCTATGGTTTGGTAAACCAGTTAAATTCAATCAATATTGTTTTTGATGATGAAATTAAGGCTCTCTTAATCTTATGCTCATTACCTAAAATTTGGGAGAATTTGGTAATGGCAGTTAGTAATACTGCATCTGCTTCAAAAATCTTAAAAGTGGATGATGTTGTGAGTGTAATCTTGAATGAAGATATACGCAGGAAAAGCACAGGTGAATCATCAGGAAATGCTTTGAGTGTGGAAAGCAGGGGAAGGCAAAGAGAGAAGATTGAGAATGGGAGATCAAGGTCCAAGATAGGTAGGAGATCCAAGTCTAGGTATGGCAGAATAACCTGCTGGAAATGTGGAAAGCAAGGGCACTTAAAGAGAGATTGTAGGTCAGTTGAAGATCAGCATGAAGGACATGAAGAAGAAGCAGATGTTGTAGAGTTCATTACATAGGATGCTCTGGTATGTTCCTTGAATAAAGTAGAATCTTGGGTTTTAGATTCTGGTGCCTCTTTTCATGCATCCCCAAATAGAGAATTTTTTCATGAGTATGTCCAGGGAGACTTTGGAGAAATTTGTTTAGGGGATGGTAAGCCTTGTCAAATGGTTGGAAAAGGGAAAGTGAAGCTGAAATTGTAGACAGGTAACACATGGGTGTTGAAGGAGGTCATGCATGTCCCAGTTCTGGAGTGGAATTTGATTTTTGTAAGAAGTTTGGGTGATGAGGGTTGCACAGTAACTCTCACAGTAGACTCTTGAAAGGTTACCAAGGGTGCACTTGTTGTAGCAAGAGGTAAGAAAGTAGGTATGCTTTATCTATCTACTTGTATTAGTGATTCTCTTTCTGGGTTATCTACTTCAGCTGTAGATTCAAAGATGTGACTTAATAGGCTTGGTTACATGAATAAGAAGGAGATGCATGTTCTTGAGTCAAAGGGTATACTTTCAGATTTGAAAAGCATGAATCGAGATTTCTATATGCAGAAGAATAAAGTGACATTTCTTGAGAGATTCGATGTTAGTGACAAGAATAGGAAAGCTTTGGTTTTCAAGGAGAAGGTGACAGACAGAGTTCAGTTCAAGGGGCTAAGGAATTCTGAGCAGAGCAAGGGTGATTTGGACAAGGGTTTGATCCAAAAGGAGCTCATGGGAAAAAGTAAGTTCTCACAAGAAAAACATAGAGACTGACATTAGTTAGAAAACTGACGTCAGTATCTAGACAGGGACCGATGTTGGCTATGTGCATCCTGACGTCAGTGACTTAGGATAGGTAAACACCGGCATCAGTTAGGGGGAACCAACATCGGCGATGAGGCAGTCACATGAAACCGACGTCGGTCGGGTGTAGACTGAGATGTGACCAGCATCGGTCACTGAGACAGATTTTGGGCAGACAACAAGCTGTCAAGGAGTCTCAAGCACCCATATGTTGGACTTAAAGGGTAAGTAAGCCTCAAATTCTTCATTTCCCTTATTTACACTACTTGTTGCACACTGATGGTAAAGAAACATGAAGTTGTTAAAGAAGCAGAGTAGGTAAATCTAGGAAATAATGGGAGCTTGGCATGGATGTGGATGTGATTCCTTGGAGGAGAACCAAATGGGAGTTTTTTGGTGGAGTTGCCAACTGTAAGAAAGCATTGAGAGACGAATGGATGTTCAGGATAATGGAGAGTGGGAATGGACATGTGAGACAAAAGGCCAAGGTATATGGTCTTGAATAAGCTGCAGGATAACGGAGGTTTGATCATTGTGTTTCTCTTTACCATGTTGGATAATATTAGCTACATTATTCTATTATTGTATGTTGTGCTTGTAGCAGGGTTACAAATACAAAGAGTTGCTAAACTAAAGGTAAAGCTAGTTCAGAGGAATGTCATGAGGAATCTGGGAGTAGTAAGATTATTTGGCATGAGTGTGTTCTAGGGACATGGAAGGTCATAGGTTGACTTTGTTTCAGGATGATTGTGTGAGACCGGTTAGCACGCCGATGGTTGGAAAGTTCTATGAACAGTGTCTTGATTCACATAATGAGGTTGAGTACATGTGTACTAAACTTGAGTTTTCCCAAGCAGTGGGAGTTGTTAGAAAGTTGGAGCCAATCTAGGAAAGAAGCACTGGAGGGCAGTTCAGTGGATTCTTGAGAGGGACCAGCAACAGGTGCACATGCTTTGTGGGGTCAAGTTCTTTTCTACATGGGTTTGTAGATGCAGATGTGGCAGGTGATTTGGATGACAAGAGGTGTACCATAGGTTTTGTGGTGGTTGGTCTTCAAGAGAGATCTTGAAGAGGGATACAGTGTTAGGAAACAAACTAGATGATGTATAGGTATAGGTACAGTTGCAGCTATTTATCTCCAAGTGGGAGATTATTAGGTTGTGGAGCTAAAAGCTTCAACTTGTTGTAGACATGGAGGAGGTTGCTGAGTTCTAGGGATAACAACGTCAGCAGTAGGACTGACGTCGATCAGATTCAGTGTAGAAGGCAACCAGCATCGGTAGGGAGTCGACCGATGTCAATCACCTCCAGTCAGTTAATGATCGACGTCGGTCGCCTGTGTGTTCCAGAACTATTCATTGCACAAATAGTTAGTTTTTTAAACTGATTGTTTGCATGTAAAGGCTATTTCAAGTCTTGAGCTGCATGTCTATTATTAGTAAATTAAGAGTCTAAGTTATTATTTAAGTCTGGGATCTATTTATAGACCCATTGGCATGTATTGTAATTATGAGCTAAAAAGGAAGGCAAGGAAGATCCTTCCATTGTAAGATCATTGAGATGCAGGTTGTTGCAAGCTCATAGGAGATCTACATGTGTAAGTATGGTCTATTAAATTGTAGGGTCCAGGTTCATGAGAGATCTACTTGAAGTACTTTAGAGTGCTTGGTGTACTGGCAGGGTTATTACTGATTGGTTGGAGAGGTGAACACCAATTCTATGTGTGATTTGTGTGTTGGGACCATTTTTGGTAGGAGAGTGAAATTTTGAAGAAGAATTACTGTACACTTGAGGTGTGGCAAGCCTCTGTAAGGTGGAAGAGTATGGCGTCTCTTTATTATATTCTTTTCTATACGAGTATTAATATAAGATTGTATATTGTCTCTCATTTTCTGTGTTATTTGTGAATTCTAGTTACTTGTACTTCTGGATATTTCGGCAATGTTTAATTTCTTATATTTGGTAATCATATTATGCTCTTTTTGAGGAGCAAGATCCTAACAAGTGGGATCAGAACAGGTGTGTTTGTTCTAGATTCCCCATCAATTGGTATCAGAGCTTTTGGTTAGGATACTAACAGGTTGTATCAGATCTAGTTAGTGTGTGTTGATTATAGGTTACTCATAGGGGTTTCTGTTTGAGTGGGAGTAGAGCAATGGCAGAATACAGTAAGCTATGAATGGAGAAGTTTAATGGCAAGAACTATCAAATATGGAGGATGCAGATTGAAGATTATCTGTATTAAAAAGATTTGTACTTACCGTTGGGAGGGGTTGATTGCAAGCCTCGAGATATGAAGGATGAAGAATGGGAGGTTCTTGATCGAAAGGCTCTGGGATCTATAAGGTTGAGTCTTGCATCATTTGTGATTTCCAACTTATCATAGGCTAAGACAATGGTAGAGTTGATGGAATCTTTGGCAAATTTATATGAAAAACCCTCAGCTTTGAATAAGGTATTTCTTATGAAGCAATTATTTAATTTGCAAATGTTGGAAGGTGGATCTATTCATAGTCATCTTAGTAATTTCCATGGTTTGGTAAACCAGTTAAATTCAATCAATATTGTTTTTAATGATGAAATTAAGGCTCTCTTAATCTTATGCTCATTACCTAAAATTTGGGAGAATTTGGTAATGGCAGTTAGTAATACTGCATCTGCTTCAAAAATCTTAAAAGTGGATGATGTTGTGAGTGTAATCTTGAATGAAGATATACACAGGAAAAGCACAGGTGAATCATCAGGAAATGCTTTGAGTGTGGAAAGCAAGGGAAGGCAAAGAGAGAAGATTGAGCATGGGAGATCAAGGTCCAAGATAGGTAGGAGATCCAAGTCTAGGTATGGCAGAATAACCTGCTGGAAATGTGGAAAGCAAGGGCACTTAAAGAGAGATTGCAGGTCGGTTGAAGATCAACATGAAGGACATGAAGAAGAAGCAGATGTTGCAGAGTTCATTGCATAGGATGCTCTGGTATGTTTCTTGGATAAAGTAGAATCTTGTGTTTTAGATTCTAGTGCCTCTTTTCATGCATCCCCAAATAGAGAATTTTTTCATGAGTTTGTCCAGGGAGACTTTGGAGAAATTTTTTTAGGGGATGGTAAGCCTTGTCAAATGGTTGGCAAAGGGAAAGTGAAGCTGAAATTGTAGACAGGTAACACATGGGTGTTGAAGGAGGTCATGCATGTCCCAGTTCTAGAGTGGAATTTGATTTTTGTAAGAAGTTTGGGTGATGAGGGTTGCACAGTAACTCTCACAGCGGACTCTTGAAAGGTTACCAAGGGTGCACTTGTTGTAGCAAGAGGTAAGAAAGTAGGTACACTTTATCTATCTACTTGTATTATTGATTCTCTTTTTGGGTTATCTACTTCAACTGTAGATTCAAAGATGTGGCTTAATAGGCTTGGTCAAATGAATAAGAGGGAGATGCATGTTCTTGAGTCAAAGGGTATGCTTTCAGATTTGAAAAGCATGAATCAATATTTATGTATGCAGAAGAAGAAAGTGATGTTTCTTGAGAGATCTGATGTTAGTGACAAGAATAGGAAAGCCTTGATTTTCAAGGAGAAGGTGATGGACAAAGTTCAGTTCAAGGGGCTGAGGAATTCTAAGCAGAGCAAGGGTGATTTGGACAAGGGTTTGATCCAAAAGGAGCTCGTGGGAAAAAGTCATTTCTCACAAGAAAAACACAGAGACCGACGTTGGTTAGAAAACTGACGTTAGTATCTAGATAGGGATCGATGTTGGCTATGTGCATCTTGACGTTAGTGACTTAGGATAGGTAAACACTGGCATCAGTCAGGGGGAACTGACATTGGTGATGAGGCAGTCGCATGGAACCAACATCAGTCAGGTGCAGACTGGGATGTGACCGACATCGGTCACTGAGACATATTTTGGGTAGACAGCAAGCTGTAAAAGAGTCTCAAGTGCCCATATGTTGGACTTAAAGGGTAAGTAAGCCTCAAATTTGTCATTTCCCTTCTTTACACTACTTGTTGCTCACTGATGGTAAAGAACCAGGATGTTGTTAAAGAAGCAGAGCAGGTAGATCTAGGAAATAGTGGGAGCTTGGCATGGATGAGGATGTGATTCCTTGGAGGAGAACCAAATGGGAGTTTTTTGGTGGAGTTGTCAGCTAGAAGAAAGCACTGAGAGATGAATGGATGTTCAGGATAAAGAAGAGTGGGAATGGACATGTGAGACAAAAGGCCAGGGTATATGGTCTTGAATAAGCTGCAGGACAATGGAGGTTTGATCATTGTGTTTCTCTTTACCAGGTTGGATAATATTAGCTACATTATCCTATTACTGTATGTTATGCTTGTATCAGGGTTACAAATATAGGGAGTTGTTGAACTAAAAGTAAATATAGTTCAGAGGAATGTCATGAGGAATCTAGGAGCAGCAAGATTCTTTGGCATGAGTGTGTTCTAGGGACATGGAAGGTCATAGGTTAACTTTGTTTTAGGATGATTGTGTGAGACTGGTTAGCAAGCCGATGATTGGATAGTTCTATGAATAGTGTCTTGATTCACATAATGAGGTTGAGTACATGTGTACTAAACCTGAGTTTTCCCAAGCAGTGGGAGTTGTTAGAAAGTTGGAGCCAATCTGGGAAAGAAGCACTGGAGGGAAGTTCAATGGATTCTTGAGAGGGACCAGCAGTAGGTGCACATGCTTTGCAGGGTCAAGTTCTTTTCTACATGGGTTTGTAGATGCAGATGTGGCAGGTGATTTGGATGATAGGAGGTGCACCATAGGTTTTATGGTGGTTGGTCTTCAAGAGTGATCTTGAAGAGGGATACAGTGCCAAGAAAAAAACTAGATGATGTACAGGTATAGGTACAGTTGTATCTATTTATTTCCAAGTGGGAGATTGTTAGATTATGGAGCTAAAAGCTTCAACTTGTTACAGACATGGAGGAGGTTGCTGAGTTCTAGGGATATCGGTGTCGATAGTAGGACTGATGTTAGTCAGATTCAGTGTAGAAGGCAACTGGCATTGGTAGGGAGTCAGTCGACGTCGGTCACCTCCAGTCAGATAGTGACTGACGTCGATCGCCTGTATGTTTCAGAATTGTTTGTTACATGAATAGTTAGTTTGTTGAACTGATTGTTTACATGTAAAGGCTATTTTGAGTCTTGAGCTACGTGTCTATTATTAGTAAATTAAGAGTCTAAGTTATTGTTTAAGTTTGGGATCTATTTATAGACCCATTGGCATGTATTGTAATTATGAGCTAGAAAGGAAGGCAAGGAAGATCCTTCCATTGTAAGATCATTGAGTTGTAGGTTATTACAAGCTCATAGGAGATCTACATGTGTAAGTATGGTCTATTGAATTGTAGGGTGCAGGTTCATGAGAGATCTACTTGAAGTACTTTAGAGTGCTTGGTGTACTAGTAGGGTTATTACTAACTGGTTGGAGAGGTGAACACCAATTCTGTGTGTGAGTTGTGTGTTGGGACCGTTTTTGGTAGGAGAGTGAACTTTTGAAGAAGAATTACTGTACACTTGAGGTGTGGAAAGCCTCTGTAAGGTAGAAGAGTGTGGCATCTCTTTATTGTATTCTTTTCTGTACGAGTATTAATATAAGATTGTATATTGTCTCTCATATTCTATGCTATTTGTGAATTCTAGTTACTTGTACTTCTGGATATGTCTGCATGTTTAATTGCTTGTATTTGGTAATCATATTGTGCTCTTTTTGAGGAGCAAGATCCTAACAAGTGGGATCAGAATAGGTGTGTTTGTTCTGGATTCCCCATCAGGATTGATTGGTCTTTACATCTATCTAAATGGCTTATGATATGGATTGAAATTAATTGTATGAGTAATGACCTATGGGTCATATACATTTAAATCTTCATATGTCTAGGCAATGACATCCTTATATCAAGTGATTAAATCCTTCACTCACTACCTCTCTTTTGGGGTGTTGCTGAAACCAATATTAACATAGTGTGGGTTGTGCTCATCTCCTATATTTTCTCTTTCAAAGTCATATTCATTGACCTTAGGCTACCTTAGTTATTATTCCTAATTATTTATGTTGAATGGTCTTTCTAAGGAGACCAAGTCGATGGGGATTTGATTCTCTTTGAGCTAAATAATTCCCTCTTTATTTGATTCCTCTTAATAGAGGTGATTAATGTCCTTGTCATTGATTATTTAGGATTTGAACTCCCATAAATAAGTTAAAAACTAAATAATATGTTGGTCATCATCAAAAACCTAAAAAAAAATTATGTTATCTAGAATAGAGGGGCAAGGTACCAATTCAATTGAGAACTTTTTTACCTTATATTCTTGTAGCAGCTACAAATTAGTAGTAGTAATAACTAGCAAATCAATAGTTTGATTTTGCTCTCTAGAAAGTGCTATGATGATGAAAGCTTCAAATATTTCAATCAGGTCCCATGTTGTATGCTTATATCTTCTCAAATAATATAACTTGCATTGATCTTTTTTTATGAATAAATTGACCACCAACTCTAAGTCTCCAAATACTAATATTTGCTTCACATTATTCTTAAGTGCAAACTGTAATCCTAGAATTAGAGCCTCATACTCAGCTTTGTTGTTAGTGCATGTAAATTATAACATGTATGCAACCAAGAATTTTTAACTTATGGATGAATCAGCTCAATTCCTATGCTTGATCCTTACTTGGATCCAGTTCCACCAAAGTGTAGAGTCCATAACTAATTAGAACCTTTAAGTTATAGCTTTTGTAATTAATTCTAATTGGTAAAAGTATAAATACTAAGGCTAGGCAACCCATACTTTACTTATTCATTCGTGACATTATACTTCATAATGGGATACATCATTCTTAGCTCTCTATCAATCTTGATTTGATTTAAAACTCCTATCCATGGTAGCCATATGTGACAAAAAAATTTAGAGAGATATCCATTGAGCACTTTAGACCAATCTCTACTTAACAACAGACCTTAGCCTTTAGGTATGTCCACCACTATAATATCAATGGTCATTTTAATGCATAGTTATAGGCTACTTGGATATGACCGTCCCTCAGTTCACCAACTATAGGGACTATTGTCTTGTCTAATTATGAAACTATCCTATTTGAAGGGCTTGGGATTAAACCAAGTTTTTGACATGTAAAAGTAGGCATGATAGTTGAAAAATCTCCAAAATCAATTAAATAATTATTAATGTTCTTACTAAAAGCACAGATAGTCAGCAAAAAGGGTGGAACTTTTGGCTTGCTTTTGTAGATGATGTTGGTTTTAGATTCTTTTGATTTATCTATGGATGCTTTCTCATTATCTATAAGCATATTCCCAATAATAGACTTATAGAGAATCTCCTCTTATTTGGTAATTTGAGCTAACTCATGAAAAGTTATATTCACCTTGATCTTCTTCATATCTTCAACAATGTTGCATCCTCCTTTACTTGGTTCTTCTTTACTCTGATACTGATCATTCCCCTTTGAAGGGGGTTGATTATTATCTAGTTTAGGATTAGGAGGAATCACCATGGTATTTTGAGGAGTTAATGTTGTGAGTGGTTACTTATTCTTTAGATTTTATGTACCTCTTTGGAATTTATAGAAATCATGAACTTTATCCATGTTGTCCTTTAGCTCATTGTCATCTTCACCTAGAAAGGGAAACTCATAAGTTTCAAAGAACATGGTAGTGCTAAAATATCTAGGATTTGAATGAAGCTCAAGTGGATTATGCATTTTATCTTGTCTAACCACCACTCTTTGAAATATTTTGAATGCTATACAAAATTTAATGCAATTGAGCTCACCATGCTCAGAAGTATTATGAATTATACACTAATTGGGAAGATTTATCTCTACTATGTTGATCTTTGGGAGCTTGTTAGGTTATTCCATATTATCCACAACCATGTTAAATGATTAGTCATATCTTTGAAATCTAGTGTTCTTATTACCAGTTGGGTCATTGGCATTGCCCATCCTCCTTTTCATATTTACAAAATCATTACTCAACTTTTAAACCATCTTTTGAATAAAATTTAATTCTGCCTTTGTAGAGTTAGTGTCTTGCAAAATATAATGATAGGCATAGTATATTGTTGATTATATTAGTAGCCATTGCCCTACATGTGATTTCTCAAGTAGCCAAAAATTGGCTATGTTATTTGCATCAATAGAGGAAGTGTATATAATTAGTTCTGATTGAATGTCAGGACATTCTACCTTACTTATGGAATCAAATTCAACATGGGAAAGTTGTTGTTGACATTAGGCACTCCAGGCATTTAAGGATTGAGATACCTATCTATGTTGATAGCCTCTTCAAATGCTAACACCAAAGTGTTAGCCATATTTTCTCTTCTCAATAACATGGTAGTGATAGGGTCCAAGGCATTCTTTTATATTTCTAATGCTAATTTTGCCTCTAGTTTATATCTTGGGGTCAATAGTTGTACATCTTTTTCCATCTTATGTTGAAACCAAATATGGGCTCATTAGGCTCCTTTTTCATGCTATTAAAGTGTTGGTATACCAAACCAAGATAGGTGACCTACACAAATTATGCAAGAAAAGTAGCCTAACACTCATCCCAAGAAGTAGAGTTCTCTATTGGATTTAAATACCAATCATAAGTAGCATCAATTAATGTAAAAGGAAATAATTTGTATATAACATCTTTATCAATAAAATTCATTAATCTCAAAGAAACTTTAAAATATTTGATATGCTCTTCTATTATCCATGTTCCTAAAGAAGAAAAGGATCATAGATACTTATTTGAAGTCTAATTTAAATCATGCACATCTCCTAGGATGGCAATAATAGATCCAACCAACTAGGGTGTTTGTTGAGCCATTAGTTGATTAACAATCAAAGGGTTACCTATGGTAAGGGGTTCCCTATTGAAGAGGATGGTTCTAAACTAGGGTTTTCATCATATTTATAGGCCTCCTATGACTTGATAATGGTGAGACTAGAAAACCAACCTAGGAATTAAATTTGATCACTATCCTAGGTAACTCTAGTATAACTCTATGCAAAGGATAGCTACTACTATCAGAGGTTTTGGCCCTCCTTCTAGTGTGAGTGGAACTATTGATGTGGGTTTTATGCACACCATAACCTTAATGAGGTAGCCTCTAACATTTTAGGATCTTAATGGAGGTAAAATCCACTCCAAGGCATGAGTTACAAGTATGTAGTATATTACAACATGTTGATGGAATAATGGGTAGGGCATATAAGTTATTGACAAGGATTTGGGAAGGAGGTGTGGTTCTTAATAGGTAATGAATCTCTATATGAGTTGGATGGATGGTTGTATTTTAACCTAAAGTGGGTAGGTATCAAAAACAAAATCAAAAAGGAGGGAAGGGTAAGGCAGAAAAGAAAGCTTATATGGTTTTCAAGAATCACTTCCCTTAGCTAGTTTCTAAAAGGATATGTGATTTCAGAACCTATGCCTATTGTTAGCAACAATTAGACACACATAGTCAGACATGGATAAGGAGTCTAAGGAGATAAAATGTAAGAAATTCATAGGCCTCAAACAAAGGTTACTCCTTTTAGAGAATCTATTGCACACCCTTAATCAAGAGATTATGGCTCAAGATAGTGAAGTATCTGAGGTAGTTATTTTACACACAAAAAAAACTATATCTAAAAAAGCACTCATGCACAATAAAAATTATGAATCAATCAACTTAACTATTTTAACCAATATATTTTACCAATCTTTCAATAGTTGTACATCTATAGATTAGTACATCAATCAAAATAATCAAGAATCAATTCATAGATTTTGCACCCTAGATATTATTAAAACATACAACTAAAGAAAGTAATAACTAATTACATAGAAATTGGAAAGAAAATACTAAAACACATTAACTGATGATCAAAATTGATGTTGTTCTTATATTCAAAAATTCTATGACAAAAATCCAAGTTCAATTATAATTATTTTTATAAACTTGGGTAAGGAATCACCTCATCCTCTAACTTCATGCAAGGTCATTACATGTGATATTTAGAACATGAGTTCTAACTATGGTCTAGAATCGTATAAAAGTCTAATTATAGTTGTCAGTTTAAAATAGCTTTTGTAAAAGTTATGAAATATGTGCATGTGTATAAAGATGAAGGAAATTTTTATAATTATATCTTGAAATACATGAAAACTTAAAAATATATGCATCATTTATAATATTGTATATGCACAAAGTCTTTTCCTTTTAAGGTTGCATGGTTTGAATGGATGGTGCATTAGAAACTAGAACTGTAAGTTTGTCAAAGATGAGTATCAATGTATCAATGCTTTAGAACCAGTGAAACTATGACTAGCCAAAAATAACTATGTGTTACATGTTGCTTGTGTTTCTCACTAGATCTAGATCATTGAAAAGTCCACCTAGGACCCAAACCATCAATCCTTTTCATGATGGACTCTGAGCATGCCATTTGGTAGCTTCATGGGACCTCTTTGCTTTTTATAGTCATATCTCAAATGTTTTTATGCCACTTGGTATCTCCTCACTTTCTCTAGGACCTTTGAAAATTCCATTTTGAGCTTGCATCATCGATAGTCTATGCTCAAGTTAACATGGTTCATAAATTTAGTTCTTTGATTCATTAACTCCTGTAAGTTTTTGATACTTGTTACATCCTCATTCCTCTAAAAAGTATCTATTGATCTCACACCATCAGATCAGCTATACAGATCAATGTTGGCCATCAATATTCCTGGGCCTAATAACCTTTGATTTCAAAATGGCTAATTTACAAGCTTAAATTTGACATTCATATAGTTTTAAATAATTTCCTCATGATACTCAACGATGTCCATGTAACCATCATAATTTAAACCCCTATTATTTTCTTTTTGATCTTAAATTTGACATCTACATGATCATCAATGATGTCCTTATGATCATCAATGATTTCTACATGATCATCATAATTTTATCCTATCTTTTAGTTGCTAAGCTTAATTTTGACATTTTCATGATCTTCAAAGATGTCCACATGATCTTAAAGTTGACTTAACTCCCTATGACCTTGACATTTATCTTTTCTAGATTCGCTCCTACAAAACATAATGTCAAAAGGTGACTTAGCATATATATAATAAAGTGTTTGGTTATAGGGGTGATACTTGGTAATTGTATGGGGATTTTGGTCTATTATTTCATTCATTTTGGTTATGATAATTATTATTTTTATCAGATAAAATATTCATAGCTCAAAGTCTGAAGGGACTGTATTTTCATTGATTAAAATGTCTAAGATGCAAAGTCCAAAGGAATTGGTTTGGGGAAAAAGTCCCAAAGTATAGGCTCATAGGGAAAAGGTAGAAGGTAAAAATCTCTCAGAAAAAATTTCTAAAGGAATTTGTCAAAGGGAATGATGTCTTGAATAAAATTTCTAAAGGAATTGGTCAAAGGGAAAAAATCCCAAGGTAAAATCTTTCAAACATAATGTCTGAAGGAATTGGCTGAAAGGCCTACGACAAAAGTCCCAAAGGGAAAGGTAGTTATTTCAAAAAGGGATGAACGATCACTCAAAATGTCTAAAGGTTTATTTAAATAAATCCAAATGGTAGGATCAAAAGGTTTGAAGGATCTAATTCATGGAAAAAATGCTCGAATCGTCTACTTCATAAAGTAAAGTTTTAATGGGGAATTAGTCTAGGATAAAAGTCTTGAAGGATAGGTTACACAAAGCTCAAAGGGTATGTGCCCTTAGGGTTATTAATTTTGAAAAAAATTATTGGTAAGATTGCTTTATGGAATTATTTTAGGATTTTTGCGTCAAACAAAATGTTTGATAATGAAAAATTTTGATGGGTCATTTTCATCAAATAAAGGGCCCAAGATAAAAGTCCCAAAAGATACTTTCAAAAGGCTAAAGGGTACTTTCAAAAACTATGAAGGGCATATTTATAGGGTAAGATGCCCAAGACAAAATCCTAAAGGGTAAGTCCAGAGGACTAAAGGAAATCTATTAAAGGAGTTATTTTAGACAAAATGCCTATAGGAATGTTTAAAAGACAAAATCTCTTGGATAAAATGCCCAAAAGAATGTTTCAAAGGGATGGTCTCAAAAAATTCTAAAGGAATTATGAT
This sequence comes from Torreya grandis, assembly GCA_037957365.1. Classification (NCBI taxonomy): domain Eukaryota; kingdom Viridiplantae; phylum Streptophyta; class Pinopsida; order Cupressales; family Taxaceae; genus Torreya; species Torreya grandis. The sequence continues at coordinate 4,120,836 of JARHVA010000727.1, read as the reverse complement.
ATCTCAAACAAAATGTCTATGACAAAATTCTTATAGACCCAATTCCATAAAGTGAATTATTTTAGACAAATTATATGCAACAATGTCCCTAAAAAAGCTCAAAATAATAAGTCTAAAACATAAAGGTTAAAGGAAGTTAGATAATGGAAAAAATAATTAACAAAGACAAATTTCATCAGTCTAATTAAGATAATCTTGAATATATAAACCCAATAGAAATAATTATACTATGAATGCAATAACAATTCCATTTTGCTAAAGTACAAAAGGCTAATAATCAATTTTCTCCCAGATTTTGCATAAACATATAGAAGAGAGGCTCAAATTCAAGACCATAGTCCAAAAAATTGGGTCCCCATTTCCTTAAATAAATAAGGAATGTTGGGTACAATATTAGACCTCTAGGTTAAAGGGCTAGCTCCCTAGATTTATCCTTAAGTGCTTATCACCTACACTAACTAATTACTTATGTAAAAAGAGATAGAAGTGGACATGAAATTAAACTATTCTAATGGGGTGATACACCAAAAATATCTCCAAAATATTACCATAATCTAATGGGGTGATACACCAAAAATATCTCCACAAGATTAACATACTCTTGCACTAAGAGACATAACCTACAACACTAGCTTCAAAGTCCTAGAATACTCTAACATTAGTATTTCAAACATGGAGGTGATATGCATGAAAACTACTCAAGTTAAGAAATTAGAGATTAGTTGCAGACACCAAGGCTAATTTACACTTTAAAATAGACCCATACACTTGAAAAAATTTCATGTGCTTGTTAGAGTGGAACATCTTGCATCAAACATGGAAAGATTGAGAGAAAGCAAGGATAGATGTCAATCACTTGACTTTTCACTATACAGCATTTCACATACTTAGACAAGATATTTTGTGAACTCAAAACCAGATAGCATATTTTATTTCAAAGGAAAAATACAATATCAAACCAGTAGGGCTTTACCATACTAGGTGTGGAACTCCCATACAAAATCTAAAATGGCTTGCATTTATAGAATGTGAGAAGAGAGAATAAAATGGAGCTCAAGGGTCATAATTCCACATGTCAAGGCATAAAAATCAATTATGTTTCATAAGGATGAAGTAGATAATAGAGGTTTGGAAGGAAATCTTTAACAAGTGTCTTTCTAAAGCATTAAACTCTCTAAAACTTGGAATAAGGTCTTCAAATGGCTTCTTGAAACTGCCTTCTTCATGAGGCATCTTTTGACTACTCCAAAATAGACTAGGGAGAGTTGAAACATGTGCACTATCAAGAAGGGGATAGAAACATGTCATAATAGTCATCACATGTGTCCCTAACTCATGGCCTTATTTTGGACACTTGTTTTCACCATCTACACTCATCATCAATATCCATGTAGGTCTATCTTAACATTTATTACCCAAGTGATCTTTAGTTTATTGATAAAATATATGGAATGGGTGTTATGACACCTATCTAGGGTTCCTTTGCCTTATAATTCTTTAATTAGACCTTAAAATGCCCCCAATTGGACTTATCATTCTCTCACTTGACAATCATTCTTAATTTTCACTATCTACCACAGACTGCCTAAAGTGAATGAGTTAGTAGAGATGTTTGTGTGCTTTTCTGAAGTGATAAATGGAAATGGAGAGTTATAATATGTCCCAGTTGACCTCCCCCAATGATCCTCATCCTTCAACTCTCATTTTCACCTATAAAACACAAACTCTTATAAGAAACCATGTTTTCACCTTGTCCATACAAGTAGGGTATAGACCACATATGTGGGGAAGATCATGGTAGAGTCCTCTATAGGTTCAAAACCATTTTTAGACCAACTATCCCTCATGAATGCATTTTTACTCATTTATTTCCAATCAGGTCTTAGATAAGAGTTTTGGATGCTTTTAGGGGGTTTGGACTCTTAAGGATTGTTCATACAAACCTGACATCCAAACTCCTAAAAAATTCCACAAATTTCAATCTTAGGACCCTCCTCAAATTTCCATGACTCTTTAGGCTACCATGTTATGAATTCATACAGATGTGAGCTTTCAAAGATGGCCTATCAAGTTTCTCCTTTACATTATGTGCACCCTAGATTGAGTTTGAGCCAAAAATAACCCCCTATGAGATCTCTCTATAAACCAATGTCTCTAATCATTCTATATCTCTCTTTTAAAGTCATTAAATAGTTTTTAATGGTCATATGTCCCTATAAGTGGTGACTATATCTCATTAAGGCTTTAGGCCTAGTCTAGGCCTAATAGTCCTGATCTGTGTTCATGGACTATAACCACCTCTAAGTGGTTTTTTATTACTAGAGTTCCTCATTTATGTTTTTTCATACCAAAAACAACTCCCCACACCCTTATTCCATTATTCTAAGACTCATAACTCATTCTCTGACCACCTTCATGCTAAATCTATAGTCTAGATAGCCTAGGAGTGCTCTCTATCTAAGATAGAATAGAGGTAATATACCTTATTTACTAAACCATTTTAAATTCATGGAGGGATTAATTATTTTCTAATTAAAATATGTACCAAGTTTCACAATTGGATCATACCAATAGACCATTCAACTCTTCAAAACTTCAAGATAAGTTTTTCAAGTTGATGATTGTGTAAGGTTTTCTATATGAAGGGTTTGAATTACATGGTTCACCTTTCCCATACCATATTTCTTTGGTATGATTACCTCATTAATATTATTAAAACATTTTTAATATGATTTTAAACATTTTCAACACCCTAATTCTTTTCAAACTTTCTCAATGTATACTCTGCATGACTAGGCTTAGTTTGTAGACTATGTGACTATGTTATCCACTAAGGAAAAGGATATGCCTATAGGTGTCTTCCATACTAGAAATTGTATCTCATTCCATAATATCTCTATTAAGTCCTTGGATAACTTACACTTGGGAAAGTGTCTATTTCTATAAGGTTTTCAACCTCTAGTTTCTCATCATTAACCTATAGATATCTACAGTCAGACTATAGGTGGTCTTTTTGAGAACAAAGGGACCCCTATAGGTGGTGTTTTATGAATTAAGATCTCTTTGAATTCATTTAATTAATATTTAAATTTTTTTAATCATCTCTACCCATAGGTCTTGTTAACATCCAAACTATATAATCTTGGTATCTTATCAGTCTACAATCCAGTTGTAGGTGACCATTCAAATAATAAAAGGACCCCTATAGGTGGATCTTAATGTATGACTACTATGTTTAAACTCATACAATTTCTCCTTGGGTTAATAACATATTTTTCATCAAATGAGGTCACTTGGTCTGCAGGCCATGCTTTCATTTGGTCATGTTACATCATGAAACTATTTAGGCTTCAAGAATATTGTAGATAAATGAGTGTATATAGTAAAAAATTGCTTGAATTAGAAACTCTCTTACATCATCCTCCTTTATCCATAAAACCACTTTATTTTATAATGTAGTGCCCATATTATTGGGATACAAGATATAAATCACCATACTTGTCTAGACTTCAGATATTCTACTATGGGAGGATCAAAAATAAGGTAGAATCCTAGTTTCAAAAAGTTTAAGCTAAAATATCTCTTTAGCAATTTTCTCCACCTATGAGCATGGTTTGAGGTCTGTCTAAAATATGATGACTTAAATACTATAAAAATGGAACTTTAAATTCTTGTATATATTGATGAAACTTTAAATAAGTTTAATTGTCTTCATTCCAATATGCTTAATCTTCTGTGGAGCTGCTTGTAGGTGTACATGGAGAAAACTTATATGTAAAGATAGGATATAGACTATGCGCATGGTGAATTTGTTCTAAAAATAATAATATAATTCCTTGAATATTTAAAACTAATCCTCTCCACTTTTTTATACTTATCAAGTCTTTTTAATCTCTTTCATTCTTCAACATGATTGGTCAAAACTTCTTTTCACCTGATTTTAGGTGAATATTGAAAGAGAGCTGATTGTGACATGTTTCTTGACTATGTTTCACCAAGTGCTAGTCTTGAGACTAATATTTTCAAGGAGATGTGATTATCATGACATATGAGAAGTTAAAACATCATATCCTCCTTTGTCTTGAAGGTGCTTGCTTGATAATGACCCTGTAATAAGTGAAACTTGGTCTGTAACTTCAATGGTGTCCTCCTAGTAAATTGAGATGTTTCATACTTATATTTTGACCTCCACACATGAAATAAATGTTATAAACCATGAGATAATGGTTATAAAACTCTATAATAACATTTTACTCACTTATTTTGTGTATAAAAATCCAAATAGAAGAGAAACCTTGAGGTGATGGGGACAAGCAAGCAAAAACTAGCAAAAGGCTTCTTAGCATTGGTTCATAAATCATAGTTAACAAAAATTGTAAATATTTCCGTGAAATTGTAGTGAAAATATATTGTTTCATCCCTCAAGAGTGTTTAACCTGACTCAACTCCTATTTTCCATACTAAACCAAAATTGATTGACTATTTTTGCCTGCCTAGGAGAGTGATGGAAGAATGGAATAGTTTTATGCCATTTTTGAGATCTTCAAGGATTCCTAAGTGTGGAATTTAGTTTATGGGACATTAAGGGTCACTTTGTAAGTCTTCCTTCATGTCAAATCTCTTTCATAATCTGTAAAACTACTAAAAACTACCTTTAACTACCTAATTTTCTTATTCTAACATAGAAACTTGCAAACTTTAGTAGTTATGAAATAGTTCTTCTGACAATAATATGACATGGGGAAGGTTAAGAAAAACCTTGTAACACTTGTCTTCTATTTTGAATTGTAAAAGTCCCATAAATTACTCTAAATGACCTCAAATGACATGAAATGACACAAGGGACTAAAAGTGAATATGATCAAGGCTAGAGACACATCAGATGACATCACTAGGACCATAGAACACCCTATAAGACCCTAATAGACCCCTATATCAAGTTTTCTACTATATGGGGTTGACTTATTTCTAATTTTTGTCAAAATAGTTAATACTCTATGAACTGGATGCCATCTCTATTGAATCTTTGGTACATGAGATCTCACATAAGTATGTGTCCTAAAAACCACATGGCTCATATGATGAGTAACTAATGGTTCCTTAAAAGTAACATCCTAGGATAACTCACTTGTAGTGGAGTGTGATATAGAAGAGTATGGATAAGGAGATCTCAATTCCCCCTATGTGAATGTTATAATGCCTCTATCAACACAATGGTCAATACAATTATGAGTGCATAACAATTATTGTTCTAATGTCCATTAATTTTGTGATAATTTCAATATGGTTTATTTATTATTCTTTGTAAATGATGTTATAGTTGATGATGATTAGGAGGAAGGGTGATCATCCTCTTATTTAGTAATGTGAATAAGATATCATGAAGACTATCTCTATCTAAAAATTGTATGGCCCCACTATTGGTGTAATGTGTTATATCCACTATAGGAGATGATCTAGTAAAGTGGGTCTTTTGCCTTTGTTGAATATCTTGATTGGTTGTTCCTGTTTCACTTTTTACTTAATCATAGATGGATTAGGTGTTTGTACCATATTGGTTGATTATGATTGTGAGAGATCTAAATCCAAATCTATCTTTGAATGTGTCTCAATTAGTCCCAACTTCTTCTCTAATGGCATAGCCATGTAACATAGATGTTGGAATGATTTGGATGTCTCATATAACAATTTATCTTTAAAAGGAAAAATGAGGCCTCTAAAAAATATGTATTATACCTATAAATCTATTGGTTGGTTGATAAAATATTACGTACATGATTTGAATCATATAATGTAATCACTTACTTTTTCTAACTTAACCTTGTGTAGTAAAGGCAACCTTTCATATGCGATTCAAGGTCCCTTGTTATGAATATAATGCATGAGAAAGACTTATTATAACTCATTTTATGTGTGTAGTGAACCACTAGGGAGTGAATGATGAAACCACTCTAATTATCAACCCTCTAGAGTCTTGGTAAATAATATAGACACCTAAAACTAGCTATCGATAACCTCCAACCAGGCTTTTGACCAATTTCCACCAAAATGTATAATTTGGCCTAAAAACACTAAAGCACATTAAATAAGTTTAAATTGACATACTCAAGTGCTGATTTAGGCCAAGGTGTCATTAAATGGGATAATTCAATTTATGGGCTATCTAACTTTGATCAAATCATTTTGAGTCAAAATGCTAATTTTGCACCTAGATGCTCTAGATTGCTCTTTTATATCAAATCTCTTACACAAGACATGTGCCTTTGTTATTTTATGTTGAAAATATCCTAAATGGGATAATGGTTCCAATGCATCTAACATTGACTTCTAATTCCAATCTAGTCAAATTTTGGACTAATAAAAAGGTATTCTGATCAATTTGAGTAATTTGTGCACAAAGTGCTTAATCATGCTTAAGAGCTAATTAAACCAAATTAGAGCCTAATTAAGAGTTTTTTGAAAACTTGTTGAATACTTATTTTTTTAAATGAATATTTAATATCTACATCATCAGGTGACATCATTTCTTGGGAAGACATCCCTAGACCATAAATGCCATAAATATCAAGATTCATGCCTCCCATGCCTTATCAAAGACCTTCCATGCCTACTCAATGCCCCTCTATCCCAAATATTAATGGATATATTTGTAGAATGAATTTAATATTTAGATTTATCTTTATCCACACATCTCAATCTTGAGATGGATGGTTCAGGTTGACTCTAGCCATTTTCCAAAATTTATAAATAGAGAGGCCATGAACATCATTTCTAAGTTATTTTGGTGCAAAGTTATTGTGATAAAATATCTTTAAGAATATTTATTTATGAAAATTTACCATGCCAAATTGATTACAAGAGATCTCACATGCCAAATTTATGATGCCAAAATATTGAATCAAAGCCAAGCCAAGCCAAAGCCACAAAGTGCCAAGGAGAAGAGGAGATAGTTAAGCCTCCTTTGATGAAGACTTCATGAGCACAAGCTAAGTAAGCCACTAATACAAGCTAATTTAGATAATTCAAGGGAGGTGAAATATTTTTTCTCTTTCATGTTTTATTTGTGTTTCCATTCTAGTATTGTTAACTTAGCTCAACCAAGTAACTAGGCTTAGAGATGTATGTTAGCTAGTGTGTTTGTTTTTCAATTTGATTTCATTTTGTCACTAACAAGATACTAACACCTCTCTTGAGTCAAATTCATAGTCAACATAATGGCACACCTGGTGGGACCCAATGCATCTCATGTATGAAGGAGAGCATGAGGCAACTTTAAAATTTTAATTTAGATGCTTAAAACTCTTTCTAAGTTATTTTCTAACTCCATTTGGCCAGATTTTATCTTTACAAGTTTACACAGGTAACCATCAATGGTTATAAGAACCACTGATGGTTAAGTAAACTATCGATGATCATTTTCAACCATCAACGGTCAAGTGAAACTATCACCGATTAGGTATAACTGTTGGTGGTCACTATCTTTTTCTTGACCTGAGAGCTAACATTTTAAAATGCTTGGTTTGGGGTCATTCAAACTCCATTTTTGATGATTTTTTTTTAAAACCATGTATTTTCTCCTAAATTTTCATAATATAACATTATTTTATCTTCAAGTTTCATATATTTTTCAAAAAAAATTGAAAATCTCTTTGGATATTTCTAATCTAAAACATTTGCTTTTGGGGTGATGCCTTAAGGGTAGACAGGTAACCAACAGACTTTGAATTTGTTAAAACATGTTTTAGACCACATTTTACATGATTTTAAAATGAATTAGGAACTTTTTTTTATTACTTAATGAAATATTTATGTTCTTAAGTGAATTTTTTGATAAGTTAGGCTTTCAAAGTTACAACTTAAGACCAAGAGGTCAAAAGAACACCACCCAATATTTCAACTTGGTGCTTAAAAATGAACTCATATTTCTAAGATTTTTGTAATCATTTAGTTGTTTAATCTAGTTTTTTTGGCAAAGAGAGGGATGACACATGTATGCTCTTTCACTTGTCCCCTTTAGGGAACCCTTGGAATCAAAAACACCATTCTTATTATAAAAATCCTAGTCCAAGGCATAGAAAGACAATCATTTAAATCACTCCCAAAAAAATCACAATAGTATTGGGTGACCTTGACACAACCTTAGTCTTTTTATTTTATTATTTGTATATTTCATGCAAACTTGGCTTGTGAATGGGACTTCATTACCTCCCATGAGTTCTTTAGGGAAGCTTTGACCTAGGGTTTCATCTCCCAACATTGACTTCATCTACTCCATTTGAGTTACACATGGGTCGTATCTATATTTAGACATCACACTACAATAAGTGAACAGTAAGATGTAGTGGTTTCAAAAATGAGTAGACCTTTATACAACTATTCAAGTGCCATGATCACCCAATTTATATGCTTTTATTTTACATTGTTTGATGTTAAATTCATTATGCAATTGATCCCCCTAGAAACATTTGAAAACTTTCTAGTTTAGTCAACTCCACATTACCCTACCCTTGTTAGGATTTGCATGATTATACTTAGTGTATTTTGGTCATTTTTCTTGCTTGCTATGTTTTGAGACTACAAATTATTTGCTTGTTTATAAACCATGTCAAAACCATGTATTTGAGTTGAAGAGGGTAGAATTATGCTTCCCAAATCATGTCAAACCATTTTTGCCTTTAAATATTTTGAAACATAACATGGACCACATCATTCAAGCATGGTTATGCCGTTAGGCTGCTCAATTTGTTTCAAGACTAGTTTACCATTATATCAAAAACTATTTGTTTCAAACCATGTCATGTCTATCATTTGAACCTTGTTTTTTCATATTCATGATATCCAATCTTGTCTAGCTTGTTTGGTAAAATCCTAGTTTTCAATTAACCTTGTCAAGTTTGGATTCAAACATTGATTGATTTCTATTTAACCCTCAATTCATGGGGTTGATACATAAATCTTTCTCTTTTGGGTTTCATAACTTCGGTTAATCAATTACCCAAATTTGAAAAATGTTGATTGTTTATTTGTTCAAATGCCTATCCTCATCATTATTTATGCCTTTATTTGGGAGAACATAGCCTTTCTTCAAAGATTTTTTTGTCTTATGCCTTATGCCAACTGATTATATTTATGTTTGATTCTGTGTGTCAAGTTTATATCAAAGTTATTTCCAAATTTTTTAGATTAAATCCAATCACATCATGCCTTTATTTCAAGTCTATATTTTGGTGTCATTTGGCCAAATGTCCTAGCATATGCCTATTTGTTTGAGCCTAGCTTTTTGACTTTGTGTCTGGATAAAAGACCTAACAACTCAACTTTTCTCTTTCCTAGTTTAGACCTTGTTTGGAACACTTTGACCTAGACTTTTTACATACTCATTTTTATTCAGACACTTGACCTTTTGTGCGTATGACATTTGACATTAGACTATTTGATGCCAAGTCTTAGCACAAATCATTTTAGAGATACAGCTCCACTTATAGACCAAATTAGATATATAGCTCCACCTTTGACCAAGTTAGACCAAGTTTGAACCATTTATCCTTTGGACATAATTTTTTAGAGTTTGTATAACTCTAAGCCTTTTTATTTCTATAGCTCTCATCATTTAGGTGGATATTTCTAGATACACCTATGGTGGAGTCACATATAATCCAACTAATGATCGAATGGCCACATAAAATGACTTTTATGGCTTTAGTCAAGACCTTAATGATGATAATATGTTTTGTGAGATAGATTTCTATCCACCTCATGATAATCATTCATGGGGAAAAATTTAATAAATAGATTAAGATTCAACTCGAGGCTTTGATTGGTATGAAGAGGCTTGTGAAGAGGAATTTAAAGACCCAACTATAGATAATGTTATTTGGGATACAAATCTATACCCTCTTTACAATAATCACTACATGAAACATAGTTAAAAACTAGCTTATAATCCAACTCAAGATTGAGATGATATGGTTTATGAGGACTTAGATGCATTGGTTTGTGTAAGCAACCAATCTCCACAATTTTCCATTATCATTCCAGGACCTAGTCCTTTAACTTGTGTGAGCAATCAAGCTCCACACCGCCCTATCGTTACCATCTTAGGACTTTGTCCTTTAGCTCATGTGATAAATCATGCTCCCCAATGCCCTACCATTATCAAACCATAAGCCATTCCTCATCTAGTACCAATCTTAACCAAACCTCAATCAATCTAATCATTTGAAGACCAAGATATGTTCAAAACTGGTATTTTTTAACTCATTGGAAACCAAAGCCAAGAGAACCAACCAATCCAAGATGTTTTTGTTGAACCAATCATTTGTAATAAGTTAATTTATGATGAATCTCCTATTGATCCTATACCAGTTGTCAAGGAATCTCACTTTGACAAGCTAGTCTCTACTGAGTCACTTCTTAATGATTACAACCACTTTTGGGAAAATCATTACCTTGACCATATGCCTATTTTTCAAGAGCCTCCTATTGGTAATCCAATTTTTAAGGAGTTGTCTCTTGACCTTTGTCCAATTATAGAGGAGTCTCACTTTGGCAAACCAGTCTTGGTGGAGCCCATCATGTCATTACAGGTTATTACTTATCTAATACCAAAGATTCAATAAAAAATAATTGTAATAGAGTACCCATCAGATGAAGAATAATAATTAGATTCAGGTTCTATTTTTGAACTAACATCATATTTAGCATTAGAATCAAAATCAACATTAGTCTCAACATCATATTTAGATTCCCTTGAGTTAGAATCAGATTAGACATAGAATGTGTTCATGTCAATTATAACATTGGTTATGCATTCCTTACATATCAATTTGAATACATTTGTGATCCTTCTATAATTTTTGATAATGAGTACTTTAGATTTGACATAAGTTATCCTAGTATCTTTTACAAGGATTGTGCAGCCTCTCCCCATTCCATTACCATTCCACAAGTCATTACCCTCAACCAAGATATCCATATTATTGGCATTCCATCTCCCATAAGTGTTAATTAGGATTGATAAAATCACACTTTGTTGAACTGCATCCATGGTGACATAGCAGTTGAAGAAGAAAAGAGTCCAAGACCACATTCATTTAGTAGAACTCTCTCCTAGTGAAACCTTTTTGGAGGCACTAGGGGACAAGTAAATTTCAAACTCAGCATCTTTTAGTGAAACTTTTTTGAAAGTGCTAGAAGAAAATCAAATTCAAAATTCAATGTTCCTTAGTGAAACCTTCTCAAAGGCATTATGGAACTATCAAGACAACATCATTGGTAAAAAAATCTTTGAGGCACCAATAGATAAGCACAAAAAACCTTCATTACTTGATGAAGACAATATCAAAAATCAAATCAAAATAGCTTCCAATCTATAGCCTAATTAGATGGTAAATACTTTCAATCCCAAAAAATAGAAAAATTTGATGGTCCTATTGAGAGAATAAGTATTTTTCCCTAACACAACAAAAGTTATGTTGAATCTAGCATCAACAACATTACGTGTGACTAAAATTCTTGATCTTCATTTATTTCCCAGCCATTACCCATTTCATTATCATCTACCATTCTATTTCACAAATAGACCTATCATCCAATTTTTATCCCTATTTACCATCCATGTCCACACTTTCCTTTGCAGAGGCTACAAATATACCTTATCTCAATTCTTGAAGGAATCATAATCAATGACTAATGAAGACCATAAAAGCATTCTCAACATCTAAATATATAAGACATTCTTAATAGAACAACTATGCAAATGAGGTGTGGGATATAAATTAACATTATTGATTATTCTATTTATATCATTTGTTGATTAGGATGTGCATCTCCCCATCAGTAAGAATAATAGAATCAAAAACCACACCCAAGCCAAAAATATGTACCATACCATTTTATTGTCATGTCATTGCCATTGTTACATATCCTTTTACCATTATCGCATATCCTAGCTAATCACCTTACCACTTGGGGGAAACCCTCTTACCATTCTATCCAATCAATCAAAAACCATCACTATCCTAAATCAAGACTATACCATTCTTATCTAGACCAAAGTCTATTTTTAGTCATCCTATCCAATCCTATTTTGATCTTGGTTACTTTGGTTCTTCCCACACTTTTTGTGAGGGGATTCTGATCAAGTTTCAATAATCAATCTAAGATATATTTCAATGATAGTCTATGAAAGTAGTGTGACAGTTGATCTGGTAAGATATCTTTCTTTTTTCTATCCTATCAAGTTGGTTTATGTGAGCCTAATTATAACCACCTATGGGCAAATCAGTTTCTCACTAGTCTTGTTACTAATTATAACCACCTATAGGCAAATTAGTATCATTTATCTATGTCATTGTATCCTAGTTATAATTACCTATGGGAAAACTAGGGGAAACACTTATGTATCATGCATTATTACATCACCTTGCCATTAATATTTTCATTTGACTAGCTATTTGCTGGATTTGAGAACTTGTTGGGACCTAGTTGGTTTTTCCCCACCTTTTGTGTGGATTAAATTACTATGATTTGATGTCATTTTAGGACTATGTAGGTCATTATCAATTCATGTTGAGGTCACCTCAGTCCCCCTTTTCATATTCCCTTGTCATTTTGTGAGCAACCTAAGCCAAACAGTCTCACCATTTTGTGAGTAGGTATCTTGTTATTCTCTAATGAATTAAGATACCTCAAAATGCCAAAATCATTCATAACATTTCAAAAATCCAAAAACCTTTATCCTGTCTAAGCCTAGTTAGTTATCCTTGATCCACCTTACTAGGGCAAAGTCATTATTAGGACTTTTTTTTTTTAAGATTTCTATTTGTTTATTTATTTCAATTTTTTTGTTTATTTGTGTGTTTTTGTGTGTGTTTTTATTTGTTCATTTTTCTATTTGTTTACTTTATGCATTATTGCCTTGACTCAGTCTATATGTATGCATTGGGTGATTCCTTACACATGTTATTCTTGAGTCTATCCATATTCATACGTCAACATTATTGTCATGGTTTTTATCATTGGTGCATTATTTTCGAGTGTTTAATGGATCAGGAGTTAGTCCTTATGCATATTTTGGCCAAGTCTTTATGGTGTTTTATCATGATGCCTACCATCACATGCTATAGCAAAATCAACTTTAATAAGGTCTACAATCAATGGAGCTATAGAATTTTCACCTTGGCACCTTGTCAAATCCTTCCACCCATCTTGATCGACCATTCTATTTGTATCATTGGTACTAAGGATGAGCATCTCCTTATTGGCAGGTACAACTAAATCATTTCTAATGATCAATCTTATTCTTATTTTCATCTCTTTTCTCACTTTGTACCCACTCATATTTAATCTATATTCTAGGTTATATCCTTGAGTTATTTTTTCTAATTAACCCTAACTAGGCCACCATCTTCTTTAGCCAATCTAGGTCCTCTTAATGATTATAATCGCCTTTGGGAAAATTAGTATCTTTTTTAAATCAATGCATGCAAGCATTTTCTTAGTTGGATTAATCTCAACCATGGGTTAATTCCCCCTTTCTTCTTGCTTCTTTTCAAGGGGCCATCCATCAACAAATGTGATGGCCACTCCCTCAATGGGGCATCATCATAGGCTTCCTAAAACTATTTAGAGATTTGTTCTTTAATCATCATCTTATTTTTGGCATATAGACCTTTTCTCATTATTTGAGAAGACATTGCTTTGAATATAGTTTGCAACATCTTCTCAAATAGGGGCAAACTATAGACACCTAAAATTGGCCATCGATAACCTCCAACCAGGCTTTTGACCAATTTCCACCAAAATACACAATTTGGCTTAAAAACACTAAAGCACATTAAATAAGTTAAAATTGACATATTCAAGTGCTTATTTTGGCCAAAGTGTCACTAAATGGGACAATACAAGTTATGGTCCAGCTAACTTTGATCAAATCATTTCAAGTCAAAATGCTAATTTTGTACCTAGGTGCTCTAGATTTCTCTTTTCTATCAAATCTCTTGCACAAGACATGTGCCTTTATTATTTGGTTTTGGTAACATCCTAAATGGGATAAAAATTCCAATGCATCTAACATCAACTTCCAATTTCAATCCAATAAAATTTTAGACCAATAACAAGGCATTCTAATCAATTTGAGTAATTTGTGCACAAAGTGCTTAATCATGCTTAAGAGATAATTAAACCAAATTAGAACCTAATTAATAATTCTATGTAAACTTGTTGAATACTTATTTTTAAAAATTAATATTTAATATCTACATCATCAAGTGACATCATTTCTTAGGAAGATATCCCTAGACCATAAATGCCACAAATATCAAGATTCATGCCTCCCATGCCTCATCAAAACCCTTCCATGCCTATTCAGTTCCCCTTTATCCAAAATATTAATGGGGATATTTGTATAATTAATTTAATATTTATATTTATTCTTAGCCACACATCTCAATCTTGAGATGGTTGATTTAAGTTAATTCTAGCTATTTTCCAAAATCTATAAATAAAGAGGCCATAAACATCATTTCTAAGCTTTTTTGATGCAAATTTATGCTCAAATATCTTCAATAAAATTGATTTGTTAAAATTTACCATTCCAAATTGATTACAATATCTCTCATGTGCCAAAGTTATGATGCCAAAATATTGAATCAAAGCAAAGCCAAGCCAAAGCCACAAGGTGTCAAGGAGAAGAGGAGATAGCCAAGCCTCCTTTGATGAAAACTTCATGAGCACAAGCTGAGTAAGCCAATACTACAAGATAATTTGGATCATTCAAGAGAGGTGAAATATTTTTTCTCTTTCATATTTTATTTGTGTTTCCATTCTAGTATTGTTAACTAAGCTCAACCAAGTAACTAGGCCTAGAGATGTATGTTAGCTAGTGTGTTGGTTTTTCAATTTAATTTCATTTTGTCACTAAAAAGATACTAACACCTCTCTTGATTCAAATTCATAGTTCACAAATAATTGTAAGAGAATCAAACTACTAATGACATGTGTCATATCTTTCCTATAAGCTTTGTGATGCAATTATGGATATCCATGTCCATCAAACTTTGGTAATGTTGGTATCTATAACTTTGATGGCAATTTTGTATTGAAAATTGTGTGTGGTATGGGATTTTCATGGATGTCATTAGAATCCTCCTATGAGTGATATTCTTTAATTTCCAATGTGAGATGGTGTACTTTTTTTTATAAATCACCCACAACATGCATCAAGTAGATTACCTCTTGTGAAGGTATATTAACATCATCAAGAGATTTATTTAATTCTTGAATATTATTATTAATTTTAGACATTGATACACTACATCGAGGACCTTTGGTTTTGCTCACTGTAACCTTTAGAGGGGTGATAGCTTGGACCTAGTGAGAGGAAAATGGGCTATCACCCTTGTGGAGGTTAGGATGAGAAACAGGTTCTACTGTAGTAAGGGAGTTGAGGAAGATTCATTGGTATCTCTTATTTTGTTAATTTTAAAATAAAGTTCACATGCTAATGGACTAGAAGATATATTATTATCATGTGAATGTAAATTGTGTAAATTATGAACATAGGTATAAGTTATTGTATGTTTATCTGAAGGCATATAATCATTTGAGCTAGCATTTGATAAGCAATCAATTTTAATATGAAAAATGGGTGAATTAGGGAGAGAATTATAAGTTTTAGACTCAATTTCTTCTTCACCAAAATCAAACTAATCATCATTATTCCAAGGTTCATCAAAATCAAAGTTTAATTCACTTATATAAGTAAGAGTAGAATATTATCATTTGCATACTCACTAAGAAAGAGAGTAGAAGAATATTTTAACTTTTTACTACTATGTTGTATATCATCATGTTTAGGTGTAATGAAATGCATGTATTCACTAACTAGGAGTGGAATGCATGTATGATCATTATTTTCAATCTTGGAGTCAAGGATATAATAATTATCAATCATATTTTCATTTAGCACATTATGACATGTAAGAGAAGAGTTAGAGATATATGAACTATTTACATTTTGCATAGAATCATTGTGTTGAGATTGAAATGTAAAAGAAGGTGATAAAATAATATCATCCACTTTAGTTTTTGCATTGGTAAAAGGTGAAATATCACTTGTGCATGTTTTTTGAAATTGAATTGAGAAGGGTAAATAATGTGCATTTTATTTTTCTATGCTAGGAACATCATGTATAACATTACTTGAACCATACAAAGGTAAATTGATTTTATTATTCTTGTATTTTTTTAATTTGAATAAGGATGTAGTAGAAGTGGTTGAAAGTTAGGATCATGTTGAAATAAATCACTACCAACAAGGGATTATTTTTATCTTATATTATTGGTTTGATTTTGAAAAGTGGGAGAAGAGAGAGGAGAAAGAGAAAAATATGCTTTTAATCTATCCTCATCAATACTTTAATTGACATGCTCATACTAATCATCATATCCATCATTAAAATAATAATAATCATTGTCATTCTAAATTAAATTATGCTCATTATCATGTGCTAGTGTGCAATCTCAAAATTTGTCCATTTATTTGTATAATTATGTGAAAAGTTTAGAAATTGATCAACTGGGTGAGGAGCAAGAGGCTTCTTGGATGTCATTTTAAACTTACCAAAGAAGATAATATAAATAATGAATAACAATCACATAATAGGTAGAATGTAATATAACATAGGTATATGTTCAAATATGGGAAATATTCATCCCGATGTATATTAAAAAATCTGAATTTTATTTGAAACCATAAAGGCTAGTGTTTGGATGTATAAGGAACTCATATGCAGATCTAGGGTTTTGGAGGGTTTATTGGAAAAATTTAAATTTTATTAAATTAATGAAATCTTGACAAAGGAATTATTTGTATCATTTAGGTTGTGAAAAATTTAGGGAAAATAAAAATTTAATAAATCCTAATTTATTACACAAAAATGATGGTAAACCCTAGGATGAAACTAGGGTTTTTAAGTAATATTTGAAGTAAGTCAAGTTCACCAAATGATTTAACTTTTTAGGGTTATGGAGTTTAAAACATAGGTTATTAAATGGGATGAGTATAGCAAATCAAGATATAAAATATGTAATAAATATATCCATTAATTTGTAATAGAATTGACCTAGTTTGGCCTTTCTAAAAATAGTAATAAATGATGTAAATATAACTAAGACAAAAGATCTGAAGGCTACAAATTGGGATAGGAGCTAATCTGAGTGTCATAGATAGGATGCAAGTGTCAAAACCCTTCCTAGATAGTAATTCCCTAACTAGATAGTAGCACAATGGTGTTAGTGTCCTCCTTTGGAGCTAATGTCCTCTTCTTGAATGATTTATAGGTTTTGAAGGTTAGGTCTTGTTCTAACTCTAGTCCAAATTTTAGGTCTAAGAAAATAATAGTTTCCTTGTAGCTATGTTTTACTCCAAAAACCCTAGGTTTTTATAAGGATTTGAATGAACACCATGATAAAATGGGGTTAGTGGGTCTAATGTATTAGATGTGTGATCCACACCCCTATGTGGGCATGTTACATACATACCAATACTCTAAAGAGGGATCAATTCTGATGTAGTTCTCTCGCTTAAGTGCTTGGTAAAAGTGCAAGTGAATGCTAGTATGAGTGTCGAATTGAGTGTTTTGAGTGTGATTGAGACTAGAAATCTGAGTATTCTAAGATTAGGAATGTCTTATATGGCTATATGTAGAAGTAGGGTAGAATAGGGATTAATAACCTTAATTTTTCACAACTTGTTCTAAGCTAGTTTTTGTTATTACATTTGATTTCCATCTAGTGAATAAAGGGATAAAATTTATGTATATATTATTCTAGTGCTTTCATGGGTATTAAAAGAGGTCTAGGTTGACCCTAGGTGGTTGTTGATTTGAAAATATATCCATTGGTGATAAAAGGCTATAAAATGACAATAGCACCCAAACTAAAACACTAGTGCCAGTGGCACTACTATCCAAGTTATGGAATGAGTGTATAGGTGGTATAACCTAAGGCATTATGGGTGAGGATCCTAAAGTGAGGATCTAGGACTATTTTAAATATATTTAAGGATGTGTGTATCCTGCGTGAAGGCTAGATAAGTGTCTAAATAGGTCCTAAGATAGTTCTATGGATAAGTTAGGGATGGGTGGTCTCAAGTAACACTCTTATCACTCAATTTTCTTTTTTAGATGATTATAGTAGTAATCATAGTAGGTAAAAATGTTTATTATGTATGGATAAGTACTAAAATCTAAAGGAAACATAATGCCTTAATAGGCATCACATATGTAGCCATAGGTGTAGACATAGTAATAGTAGCAGTGGTTGTAGTTGTCTAAACACCTATTATAGATTCAATACCTCTAAAAAGATGATTAATAACATTAAAGGGTTAATTTTTTTCTTCAACCTTATCATTTTATGCATTTTTAATCTCTAGTCTTACTTTCAATACCTTATCTAAGTCATGATTTTGTTGATGAATTCCATTTCAAAAATTAGCCAATTTTTTAGCTTGTGTAGGATCTACCCCATTAAGATCATCAAATTAGACTTTATCTTGGTATATGGTATGATATTATCTTAATTATAATATTATAGATTAGGCATTTCATCATTGATAATTTCACCTTCTACTTTGTATTCATTAATAATATTTTCATTAAAATAAGAAGAAGCATGAATGTTCATCTCATTTATTTTAAAAATTTTATATGGAATCAAAGGAATCTGATTATGCTCAATTTGGACATGAATTAGCCTTTCACTTCATCTAACAAGGATAAAATAACTACCCTTATTATATGGACTAGAATAAAATGATGAAACTCAATGAAGGCTAGGACCAATTGAAAAAAAAATTGTCTTAATGTATGGGGCACTTAGAAATCAGATTTCAACCCTAAGACAAAAATATGAAATCCTAGAATGAAGAATGAGACCCTAAGTGAAACCTAGGGTTTGACGTACTCAATATAAGTATTAGGATCACCAATATATTTTATCTTATTTTTTATTAATGTCTATCTAATAATATAAAACTTTAGGATAAATTCATATTATTTAAGATATGTCTAACTTAGATCAAATATGAATGTTACAACTAGGTATACTTAAAATATTTGAATTTACTATAATTAGAAAAAACCAAGGAGATAAGGTACTTAGCATGTTTCTCGAGTTTATGTAGGTGTAAGATTGTGTGCATGTGGTAGAAAGAGATGGAAATGGATCAAGAGTCACTTTGATCATGAAAATCAGTATCTAGATCTACCTATACAAATTTAGTAACAACTAGACACATACATTAGTTGTAGTTTTCTACCTTTTGAAAGATTTCTCCCTATTTGCCTCATTATTTTGGCATAAATTATTGTGCCTCCTTTTAAACCTTTATTTTGTGTGATATCAATAGATCACTATCTATGTAGTATCCAAAATCTTTTCTCCTTATTGTCAAACCCCTAGTTCAAATTTTAACATTAAGTTAGGCCTGCAAATGGGAAAGAAAGGTGAGTTGAGTTGACCTAAACCAGTCCTAACTAAATAGTTGAGCACTACCTAATTTCCAATACTTTGAGAAGGTTTTAAACCATGCATATTTCTCTTAGTTAATTTTATGTATACAATGGCTTAATCTTTGATCTAGCTTTCAACACTTGACAATGTGTACTTGACTTCGATTGAAAGTGCTTCACACTTGATTAGGTCATGTTCCTTATGACCAAAATATAATTTAGGATACTTGAGATAGTTCCTCTCAATGTGTAAGTTGATAATATATTTGTTTTTGGTAAGTTCCAAATTCTTGATAGATGTGAGTTAGATGTGAATAGGATTAGGCTTTATTTGTATAAATAGATAACTCTTTGGTAAAGTTATCATGGCATCAACATGTGAAACATACAAGCCAACCCATAGAAAGGATTTGAATTTTAAAAATAACCGTTAAACAATGCACATATAAATCTAGCATAGGTGGACAAGTCTATTAGATAGAGTCATCTAGATGCAACTAGAGGTTTTGGGAAATAAGAACAATGACATGATGATTAGGAGACATTTTAATAAGGATGATAAGTAAATTAAGGAATTATTTTAGGTGACTAATATCAAATTAGGAAGGTCAAGCCTATAGGATGAAAATTAATAAGATAAAAGAGAATGTAAGAGCTATAAATATATGCACAAGTCACTTAACGTAAAAACAAGTTAATCTTAAATTTTTCAAGCATCTAATACCATATTTTAGTGTCTACAAATTCCTTATTATTTTCTAGTATTGAAAATGCAAGAGTAAAAATGATAAAGACATTTCACACATGAGTGTGTAAACACAATTTATCTTTGGGATAAAGTCCCAAGTTTATAGCTTGTTCCATTCAAACTTGAAATGAAACATGCAGTAACCAATTTCCATATATTATGTAAAAATTTAAATGAAATAACTCAATAAAACATTTGAAATTGAAAAACAAAGAAGGAATACACTTATAAGTGTTGAGCTAGATTACCCTCTGTATGATTGGATATTATTTGTTTATACCCTAATGGATAATGTCATACTTATGCCCCTAGTTGAGTACCAATATTAAAAATGTGGGTTGGGAAGTGTTATCACATATGTTTTGCACCTGTTCCTTCTTGTTGTAGCTCACTATGTAAATACCTAAAGATATAATGGAAAAACCTCCAAAGCCATGGGACCTTAGTGAATTGAGGTTAATATTTAAATAAGGTTGGCTTCCTTTCACTAAATATAGTGCAATTGATAAAATATCGATTTTATAGAATTTCTACTCCTTTAGTGTTTTTGCTCCTAAGCTAGGGTTTTGACAGGGAAAAGAGTTTGAGAATAAAACTTGTAAAACTAAAAATGGTGATTATACCAAATATTTAGTTCATTTTAATTCTTGATTTAATGAACATAATATTATAGAAAATAGATTGAAATTTGTTTGAGCATAGAATCATGCAAATGGGAAATCAAAGGCAATATTTTTTATTTTTCATAAAAGGGACAAGATTCATTTATTTTTTATCAAACAATATTCCAAAATGGTATAAAATACCACAAATGAATTCTTATAACTAAAATAAGAACTAAAATATCCATAAATACTCAATTAACTTACATACACAAGGATTCCTCAGACAAGAAAGGCAAAATCTTTAATTTATTTTGTTCTCCAAGTTACAACTTGTAAAAAATACATTCAAAATATAGAAATATATTAACAACATCAAAAAGATCCATTGGTATATGGGGTATCCCTATCTTTATACAAAATATGTCATAGATGAGATGCAGTTATCAAAACTTCAATGCCTAGTAGAAGAAATCATGCAAATCTAGAACTTCATGCAAAAAGAGGCATGATCTTCAACTTGTGGCATCCTTGACTTGGTAAAATGGTTTGGAAGAATGCATGAAAAAATTGGGCATGATATTCAACTTGGTATGGCATGGACAAACTTTTAAAAATATTCATGTAATGCCTTGGGTATTCTCCATACCACTACAAAACTCTTTATGCAAATGGGCAGTGCTTAAAATGAAATTAATGTTTAAACAAAAGATAACTTAGAAGTAACTCAAGTCAATTTTTTTCAAAACCCTAACTTGAATACTACAAGTGAGATTTTTAAAACTTATAATTCATGTCACTTTGTCAAAATATAATTTTTTATTTTCAAAATATGTTTTTACACTTTAATTAATTATAATTTGTCAAAATAAAAAGTGTAATTTTTGACGGTGCTTTTTATAGTTTCCAACTTGTCAAAAAATATAAAGTGTAAAATACATGTCTCATTCTCAAAAGAGCTATAAAATATAGTTGAATTTTTACAATATACAACTTTATAATATTTTTACAATGTTGAAAATAAAATTCATGAAAATGTTTCAATAGAAAGAACTAATCAATTTGCAAAACTTCCTCTACTTTATAATCTTTCTCGGCCTTTAGCATCTAGACATATGCATCAAAAGCCTTGAAAATCTCATGGATTCTATCTTCATCTACACCAAAGGATTAAAGGTTGGTGATTTCACAATCTGATGATGTATCATAGAGTTCCCACCTCAAATCCTTGATTTCTTGCATTTATTTACCCATCTTATTCAATACATTTTGATACCTGATATAGTGGTGCATAGAACTTTGGGTGAAGATTATATCCTTTGTAAATTCCTTTTCAACTACTTCTTTGAACTTACTCTAAACCTCTTCTACTATAAATAGGTTATCCTCATCATCTACTAGTTTGAATGATAATTTACTAAACATTTCTTCAATGTCATACATGTCTATAGCCTTCTCATGGCTAACCTTGGCCTTGTGTGATGCTTCTATCAGCAACTTAATTTTGAATTGTATAGCTTTATCCAACTCCTCATATTCTCCATCATTTTTCAAATATTCCTTCATCAAGGAGTATGTCAATACAAATATATTCTATAGCTATCAATTTGGGAGAATAGAGATTCAAACTTTGTATCTCTCCCTCATACTTACTAACAAGTTCCCTCAAGGTAATCCTTCTTTCCCTCAAAATTGTATAATGGTCCATTATTGTAGCAATATTCTTGTTGCCTTTGAAAATGAGTTCCTCTAACCATTATTTAGTAACCCTTCCCTTTCTTTTAATTTCAATCACTGCATCTATTATTGCTTGATCTATAATTTGTTTAACTAGTTGTGTGAACTCTAGTTGTATCGATGATCTACTAGGCTCTATGAATTTGATAGTGCAATTTTGAGTTGATCCACCTTATTTTTCAATTCATATTTAGTGGCTTTATCATTATCTATTCTCTTTAAGAGGGAATTAATTCCATATTTAACATCATGATTTAGTCACTCCCTTCTTGGTCATCCAAGATGAACCTTTGAAATCTGGCAGTCCCCCACCACAAGATCTTCTTTTGGTTTATCCAATGGGGGAACTGCAATCTCAACATATCTTACCCCTTTATCATCACATAGTATCCTGAAGAAGGTTTGGGGAGTAGACTTAGACTTATTTTTCACATCTGAAAGGCTAAAGTCCAAAGTACTATGGGAAATCATCTACTTTCACTTCTTCCCCACTATCGTTGCTAGCTAATTGGGGGTAGCATCTTGCTACATAGATACTATCACCTGAGAATTAGTAGTTGAGGCTACTTCACTAGTAGGCACTATAACAAGTGTGAATTCCTATGTGGATGTTGTAAAGAGGATTACATAACATGATTAGTCAAACATTAGTCTAATAAATCAAAATAAAAATGCATAAGAACAAACCAAATTAAACCTATTTATTCATGTGGGAATTACAAAGGATAGCAAGAAATAAATGAAAGAAAGTAACATCATATTATCTTCCCAAATGGATTCACCATACTAATGTAGCTCAAAATCATGTTTTCCCTTGTTCAAGAGCTCTTGTCTTCAACAAAAAAGGTGCCAACTCCTCTAATGCTTCAAGAAATCCTTGTAAAACCTAGGCTCATGATTTGGAATCACTAAACTAGCCTATTAATTAAGCTTGCATATAAAATCAAAGATTAAATGCAAAGGATTGTGGAGAAAATTTAGCACAATAACTTTGCACAAATAAAGCTTAAAAATGATGTCCATGGCCTCTCTATTTATAGATTTTCAAGAATGACCAGAATCAACCTAAGCCATCCATCTTGAGATGAAGATGTGTGGTTGAGGATTAATTTAATATTTGAAATTAAATCCATAATTATCTTCATTATGAATTTGGAAGAAGGGACATTGAATACACATGGAGGGTCATTAATGAGGCATGAGAGACCCATAATTTTGATATTTTTGGCATTTATGGCCTAGGTATGTCTTCCCAAGAAATGATGTCACCTAATGATGCAGTTGATAGAAATCAATTTCCAAAAATAAATATTCAACAACTCTCATGGAAAATCCACTTAATCTCTTGATTTAGATTAATTAGCCTTAAACAAGGTTAATCAACATTTGTGTAATTATTTGGAAATTGGCCCTCAATTAATCAAAATGGTTAAAAAATCATATTATTGAGTCATAATTTGACTCGAAAAGAATTGGAAGGTGACATTAGATGAATTGGAACCGTATTCCCATTTAGGATGTTTCCAACAAAAAATAACAAAGGTACATGGTGTGTACCAATAAATAATAAGAAAAGAGTGATCCAGAGCACAAAAAGGCAAAATCATCATTTTGACTCAAAATGATCTGATCAAAGTTAGTTGGCCCATAAAATGCATTGCCCCATTTAGGGATACTTTGACATAAATTAGCACTTGTAAATTATAAGTTCAAACCATTTAGGTTATTTTATGGATTTTAGCCTAAAATGTGCATTTGAGTACAAATTGAGGAAGATCGGCAATTTCAACACAAAAGGTGTTAAGAGTTGGATGTCTACATTTTGCCCATATTTGAGGTGTAATGAGACATTCAGGTGAAGTAACATATTTTTAAATAAAAGAGTTGTCAAGAATAAATTGGAATAGACCCATGATGCCCCCTCAATAGGACATATTAGGATGGAAGAGAAGGATGGACTCTTGAAAAGATAGAGAAAGTGAGAAATTAACCCATGGAATAGATCACATCCAGAGGAGCTAATGCTTGCACACATGATTACCATCAATGATCAAAATGTAATTAGAAGTATAATAGGCCCTATTAGATGGGGAGAATGGGAAATGTACAATTCATAAATTTAAGGGATACACTTTGAATGTACCCAATTTGAGAGTACAAGCTACATGCTTATGGCATTGATCAATCCCAAGACAAGTTGCACACTAAATATTTCCATTGTTGGCAGTAGTGTAAAGAGCTTAGAATTAGAGGAAAAGAGAGAAAATTCTACTTTAGGAAGGTAAGTACCACTAGAATGGGGTCTCTAAAGATAAGATATTAATAAGTGCCCCAGTAGGGCAAATGTGATCATGATAAAACACTTTTACCCTAGTAGGGCTAATTTTGATTATTGATAAAGAATAAATAATGGTTTGCCCTTATAGGGCTGATTTGATTCTGACATTGTTTAGATGTTGTTCCCTAGCATGGGAAATTGGCAAGCAAAATAGCTCAAGGATATAACCCAAAAGATAAGTTAAAGCAAGCGAGCACAAATGTATATATGATGGTAGAATGGCTTGGAAACCATAAAAAACCAAGCATATAAGAATGCACAAATTGATGAGAAAGTTGAAAAGAAGAATGGAGATAGCTGAGTAGACTCTAAATGTGTTAGACAAGTGGATGTTGCCTACATAGTTCCATGGACTCATGTTCCAACCTAAATTTTAGGCTAATGTAGTTCACCCAAGTTTAGGAGAGAATGTAATGAGGAATGATGAAAACTGACCAAGAATTGATTAGAATCATAATGTATGCAAAGAGATGCATGTCTAAGCATAGATTCAAGTGATAAAAATACATGTTACCTAGACGCCTAATACCATACCATGAGCCTAGGTTTGGCAAAGTGTTCTTAGGAATCATTCATTGAAGTTGATGTTGACATTAAGACTTTGAGACCTGAGAAAAAAGTAATTGCTATAGAAAAATAAATTAGGCATCATAATTATGAATAACTTAAAATGACATAATATTCCAATTACATTGAGCTGGTTTAAATGTGAATACCTATAACTAAGGGTAATGGTAAAATAATGACCAAAAGTAGAGTTACAGCTATTTACATTTAAATAAAAAAGCAAAGACAAAGAAAAAGATAAACATAAATGAACCTAAATTGAAATAAATATATGATAAATCAAGAATTTAAGTAGGAAAAAAATGTTTAAAACAAAAAATCAAGAACATCTAAACGACATGAGACCAAGATATAAATTATCAAGATCCATGTGGACTATCAAGACATTCTTGAACACAAAAGAGAAAAGCAAAATCAAATATAAAAACAAGACACCAACAATAATAAAATAAACAAAATGGTCCAAGAATAACTTAATAACATAGGATCAAGATATAAATTATCAAGATCCATGTGAATCATCAAGATGTTTTGAAACACAAAAGAGAAAAGCAAAAACATATAAGGAAACACAAGACCAAGATGAGATAAGAAGTAATAAAAAGAGAAAATGAGAAGAAATAAAAGGAGATGTGTGAGAGCACAACAAAACACTAAGAAAACTCAAATAAACACACATAAAAAAACCAAGTTAGTGTGATTTAAAGACAAATGTTCATGTACATGCGATGGAGGTGTTACTTTTCACCACAACATAACAAAGAATAATGACACAACAATTGTTCCCTAATTAAAGAAGAACAATGATAAAAGAAATGAGGGAAAAGAAGAAAAGGAAGGGGTTGGTTGAGCTGACTCTAGATGTAAAAGACAAGTGGATGCGACCTACATAGTTCCATGGATGCATGTTCCAATATGAACTTCAAGCCAAATATAGTCCCAAGAAATGGGATAGAAGAAAAATGATGATCAGACCAGAATGATTGATGTTCTAGAAGAAATTCAAGATATGACAAACAAATGAGAATGGTCTTACAAATAACAAGCTAATGGGATAAGATGAATTAGTGTTTCTTTGCTTGTAAAATTTCAAGAGTGTAGTATGGTGGGATGGGAATGTACAAATATGGAAAAGTGTGGGACAATGTTTTTATTCTTTTGTGGATCATGTTTTAATGTTTTTGATATTTTCAAAGTATTTCTAATGTTTTTGGTGTTTCTTGGATAAAATATACACAAGGTGGGACCATCTAGTCAAGGAGATGCACATTCAATAGTAGAGCCTCCAATAAAATAGCTAAGCCAGTTGTAATGGCCCATGCTCACAAATTAGCTAGAGTGAGGTGAAGGGGTGATCGAGCTGACCTCAATAGAAATTGAGTGTTACCTACATAGTCTTGAAGGACCTCAAGTTAATATAGTTCAAACAGCATGGAAAATGGAACACAATGGTATAATAATGCCTAAAAAGGGTCTATAGGGTTTCCCCTAAGAGATGAGGCATCATAATGGTAAATGGTAATTGGAAAAGTAAAAAATGGTTTTGTTGCTCTTACTAATAAGGAGATGCATGTCCTAGTCAATATGTGAGATGACAAAAATGATCAGTTATAAAATTTTCTATCTAAATATTTTTTGGTATAGTTGCAATGTCAAGACCTTGTTGTTGATCTAGATCTCAATAATGTGTTTGTGATCTTCATTATCAATCGATTCTACTTCCTACAAATGTTAAGACAAGATAACCTTGTAGCCTCTGTAAAATAAAGTGCTACTAGTTATAAACGATATAAGTGGGTAATAAATGGGTGGGTGGTAATGGAATGTATAATAAATGGGAAACAAATTAAGATCAAGACTTTTAGTCACACGTAATTTTTTTGATGCTAGATTCAACATAATTTTGGTTGTGGTGGGGTTGAAGACCTTTAAAGATGTTCTCGATAGGACCACCAAATTATTTTGTTGCTTAATATTGAGAGTAGCTACCATCTGATTATGTTATATATTAGAATCTATTTTTATTTAATCTTGAATAATATCTTTAGTAAATAGTGAAGAACCTTTGTGCTTAGTTATTGGTACCTCGATGAGGTTTTTACCAATAAACTTGTTTTGATCATCCCATAGCACCTCTAAGAAGGTTTCATGAAGAGATTTGAACATTTGACTTTGATTATCTTCTACTGCCTATGAAAAGGTTTCACTAAATGATGCTAAGTTTGATCTTTGTTCATCTTTAATGCCTTCAAAAATGTTTCACTAGGATATTATTCTTCTTTTGAATGAATGTGGTATTGGTCCCCCTGAGATTCTATAAATGGTATGTTGCCATGGATGCAGTTCAACAAAGTATGATTATGTCGATCCCAATTGACACTTGTGGGAGGTGGAATATCAATATAATGTCTATGTTGGGTGGGAATAATGGGATGATGAAAGGTATCACAATTCTCATATAAGATACTAGGAGAACTTATATCGATGTTGAAGTAATCATCCTCAAAAATCATAGAAGGATCACAAATATAATTAAATTTATCTACAAAGAAATTCTAACCAATGTTATAACCATGACTATAATATATTTCTAAACTGATTCTAAATAAAGGGACTCTGAATTTGATGTCACAATTGATATTGATTCTATTTCTAATGCTAAATCCAATGTTGGTTCAAAAATAGAACTTGACTCTAATTTTGATTCTTCATTTGATGTGGTTCTATCTTCAATGTTCTATTGGATGTTAAATGTTTGACAAGTAATGGCCTATGGTGGCATAATTGGTTCAATAAAAATTGATTCATCTTGGAAGGGTTCAACATAGACTATTTTATCTAAGTGAATCCCCTCAAAGAGATAGAACCGCTCAAGGCACGTCTCAATAAAATTATGTCTGTTAAATTGAGACTCTATAATGAGTGGAAAAAGATCAGAGACAACTCTACAAAGACTGGCTTGTCAAGGAGATAAGGCTCTTTAAGAATAGGTAACATATGAATAGGTAACTTATCACAGGTTGACTTATCATAAATGGATGTTTTAATAATAACATTTTGGATTTGATTCACAATTGGTTGTGAAAAAACAATTTCGAACACATTTTGATCTTCATAAGATGGATCTTGAAGAGGTAATGGTTTAGATTTTGGTTTGAATAATAGCATATAATTTATAAAGTGGGGATCATTTGGTTTAGTGGGAATAGTGGTTTGTGGTTCAATAATGGACTCTCCAAAAATTAGACTATTAAGGAAGGGATTAAACACAACTGGTTCATCAAATGGAGGTTCTTCAATAATAGGTTCATCAAAAATTGGTGATGGGCCAAGAATGGTAATAACTAGATGCTTCTTAGTTTGGTTGCTTGTGCAAACCAAAGGAGGAGGTCCTAAAATGGTAATGACTAGATGTTTGTTAGTTTGGTTACTTGTGTAAACCAAAGGAGGAGGTCCTAAAATGGTAACGATTGGACACTTCTTATTTTAGTTGATTTTGCAAACCAATGAGGAGGTCCTAAAATGGTAACAACTAGATTTTTCTTAGTTTGGTTGATTTTGAAAACCAAAGGAGGAGGTCCTAAAATGGTAATGACTGGAAACTTCTTAGTTTGATTGCTTATGCAAACCAAAGGAGGAGGTCCTAAAATGGTAACAACTGGATGCTTATTAGTTTGTTTGATTATGCAAACTAAAGGAAGAGGTCCTAAAATGGTAACCTCAATGCATTTCAGAGCTTGCTTAATCATATAATTCAAAAGAAAGGAACTATACCCCAAAATAGTAACCTTCAAGTGCGAAGTGCAAATCGAAGGGGAAGGATGAGGATGATGTACGACAACTGGCATGGATGTGATTAGTTTTCAATAGATAGGCCCAAAGAGGTAAACATCCTCAAAAAATATGGAGTGCTTATGTCCATCATAAAAAATGCTCTAATTTATAAATAGGGCCATAAGAAACCCTATTACAAGTGTACTTTTGAGTCATTGTTAAAAAAGAGTGTTCTCAATGTTTGATAAGATTTGGACAATGTTTTGTAAATGTTTAAACAAGATATGAATTTTTATCATTTTCTAAACAAATGACTAAGGCACCAAAGAGAATATAAAGGATGGTGGCTTGGAACCACACAAAAGTAGAATATTTGGTTCACAAATTTACTCAACTTTTGGTAAATCTAAAATCGTATAGATTGGAAGAGGGTAAGGTAACTAAAAGATCTAAGGTGAAAACTAGTACACCAAAGCCTAGATCTTTGTGATACACCTATACTGTAAAAGCTAGTTTCAACTTTGATGAGTTAATCCTAGAAAATTAGAGGAAATCTCTATAGATTATAAGGAAGACAAAATGAATGAAGCAACTCAAAATGTAAAAACATGCATGAATTACTAAGTAAAAATCTAAGACCAAATAGGCAGCACAACATCGCCAAATGGTTCTAGTAGGATAAAATATGTTCTATGATTTAAATCATAAGTGATACATAAGATGACTTAAGTCCACAAAGATGATAATGTTATTTTGAGTTTGATAAATGGCCCTCAATCCAAATGGAAAATTGAACCCAAGTTAGAACAAGTTTAGTATGCAAATGGTGAACCCAATTTAATACACCAACAATTAAAACTCAAAAAGGCTCAATTTTAAATGTGAATTATAAATGAGGGACTTTAAACAAATTAGGTAAAAGGTCTAAACTTAATTGGTATCATGACTGTTTCAAAGTGGATGACATGACACAAAAACTTTTGATAATAATTTGAACAAGGGAAAGATTAAATTATCAATTGGACAATGTAACACCTCCCTTACTACAGAAATTTGACAGTCTGATTTTGTTAAGTTTATTCAGTTAACAAGGATTTTTAGACACAGATCAAGACCAAGTAAGCTAATCACAAAAAATAATCATTTTAATTCTAACTAACAAGGTATGGCAAAGTGGGGTCAACTAAACTATCAAGTTTTTAAATGTTTCTAGGGGAATAAATAGCACAATGGCTTTCATGTCATGATGCAAAAGAAAAGCATGTAATTGGGTATCCATGGCATTTGGCTTGTTGTAAAAAGGTTTGGCCCTTTTTTCAATCACTATAGCCTATTGTTTTCTTAGTGTAGTGTGATGTCCAAAGTGTAGATACGTCCCATGTGTAACTCCATCACTAGAAAGTGGTTTAACCACTCAAACCTCTGATCCTAGTGGGAGTGGCTGAAGTCAGTTTCAGGAGGTGAAACCCTAGGTCAAATCTTCCCTAAACAACTTATGGGAGGCGATGAATTCCCCCTCACAAGTTAAGATGCAATAAAAATAAAATACATAATAGAAAGACTTTAGGGTCATTTTCAAGGTCACCCAAACTATGATGATTTTTTAGGGAGTGCTTTAGATGACATTCTTTTTATGCCTTGGACTAGGCATGTTTGCAACAAGAATGGTGCTTTTGATTCGAAAGGTTCCTTAAAGGGGACAAATGGAATATAATATACATGCAAACCTTATTTTTACCAATCAATTTCTAACTAAACAACCATTGAAAATAAAAATTGACAAGTGTGTTTAATTTTAAGACCCAAATGAAAGATGAGGTGGTGTTTTTTTGACCCCTTGGTTTTAAGTTGTAACTTTGAAAGTCTAACTAGAAAACATTCATCTATTAATTACTAAAAAAAATCTCCTAGTTCATTTTAAAATCATGAAAAAGATGGTCTAAAACATGTTTTATCAAATTCCCAAGCTTTATCTTATAATAAAAATGTTAGAGTATCCTTTAGCTTTGAAGCTAATTTACGAATGAAAGGAGTAACTTTGAAATTTGAAGTCTTTGTTATAAAATCAAAATCACTCAATCAATATCATTGTTTCCTATAAAATCACCATTGTTAGATTAACAAAAAAACATTAAAAAATGCAATATCATTATTATGCAAAATCGTTGCCCAAGTTAGTAAAATCATTGGCCTAAAGGACAATATCATTGCCTCTTATGATGATATCATTGTAAGGTAAGATGATATCATTGAAAGGTAAGATGATGTCACTACAAGGTAAGATGATATCACTGTTAAGTGTGACAATATTGTAATTTCCAAACAAAAATTCTATTATGGAATAGAGTCATTCTTTTACAGAAAGAAAACATGAGAAATGTAAAATCATTGTTCAGATAATGAAATCATTATTTAAAAAATCCCTACCCAAAAGGATGAAATCGATGTTCCATAGAATGAAATCACTACTAGAAAGAATGATATCACTACCCAAAAGTATGATATCACTATTTTTTATGATGATATCACTACTTATGTCGATGAAATCACTTCTTAGGAAATAGTGATTTTGTTTACACAAAATCATGACTAAGTAGCAGTGATATCATTCTAGAGAGAAAAACAAAGTTTTATAATAACAAAAACACTATTAAAAGATGGAAATTTAACTTAAAATATCACTCTTATGGCCCTATAACTCCAAGATCCTACATGGAAAGGATTAGTAGCTTGCTTGTAGAGGCTTTGTGACCAAATTATTGGGTTGTAGTCCCACTGAGCGTGCCAAAATGTAGAGAGGATAGTAAGAAATAAATGAAAGAAAGTAACATCATATTACCTTCCAAAATGTATTCACCATACCAATATGTCTCAAAATCGTGTTCTCCCTTAATCAATAGCTCTTATCTTCAATAACAATGGTGTCCAACTCCTCCAATACTTCAAGAACTCCTTATAAAACTTAGGCTCATGATTTGGAATCACTAAACTAGCCTATTAATGAATCTTGCATATAAAATCAATGATTAAATACAATGTATTATGGAGACAATTCAACATAATAACTTTACACAAATCAAGCTTAAAAATGATGTCCATGGCCTCTTTATTTTTAGATTTTCAAAAATGACTAGAATTAACCTGAGCCATCCATCTTGAGATGAAGATGTGTGGTTGAGGATTAATTCAATATTTGGAATTAAATCCATAATTATCTTCATCATTACTTTAGAAGAAGGGACATTTAATAGGCATGGAGGGTCATTAATGAGGCATGTGAGACCCATAATCTTGATATTTGTGACATTTATGGCCTAGGGATGTCTTCCCAAGAAATGATGTCACCTAATGATGCAATTAATAGAAATCAATTTCCAAAAATAAATATTCAAAACTCTCATGGAAAATCCATTTAAGCTCTTGATTTAGATTAATTAGCCTTAAACAAGGTTAATCAACATTTGTGCAATTATTTGGAAATTGGCCCTTAATTAATCAAAATGGCCAAAAAGTCATATTATTAAGTCATAATTTGACTCAAGAAGAATTGGAAGATGGCATCAAATGAATTGGAACTGTATTCCCATTTAGTATGTTTCTAACACAAAATACCAAAGTTACATGATATGTACCAATGAATTAGAAGAAAAGAGTGATCTAGAGCACAAAAAGGTGAAATCATCATTTTAACTCAAAATGATCTGATCAAAGTTAGTTGGCCCATAGAATGCATTGCCCTATTTATGGATACTTTGACCTAAATTAGAACTTTTAAATGAAAATTTTAAACCATTTAGGGTGTTTTATGGATTTTATCCTAAAAAGTGCATTTGAGTGTAAATCAAGTAAGATTGACAATTTTAACACAAAAGGTGTTAGGAATTGGATGTCTACAGATGTTATCATTGATTGTTCAAGAGATGCTTGTGGAATTTCATCTCCATAAATATGTCACAAATCCATATTTTCATCAATAACTTGTGTTTCTTTTATCTCTTTTAAAGGTGTTTTGGAAACTATGGAAGTGAAAGAGGTGGGGATAATTGGAATAGTTGTGTCTATTGGGGGTGTGGAAGATGGAATTAATAATATTAAGTGAATAGACATAGGGATTATAAATTTAGGAGTTGGTGTAAGGGTGAAAGATAAAGCATTAAATGAATTAATTAAATATGTTGGGCCACTCAGGGTTGATAAGGTATGGAAGATGAAAGGGGATTAAGATGATACAGTATTTATCCCAAAAGTTAGGATGGCTAATGAAACTGAAGTCGAGATGACTGATTCCATCACTATGTACAATTGAGTTGTGTTGGAAATAAATGGGGATTAAATGAAAGTAATTATGAATGGAATGGAAAGAGGGATTGAAATGGAAGGAGGGAAGGAAATTAGAGGAAGAGAAAGTGGAGAAGAAACTTGAGTATCCACTGATGGGGGACCCTGAGTCTCTATTTGAAATGATTATACTGGTTGTAATGGACCTATTGTAGTAGGTAAAGTGGTGAGGATGAGAAGTGGATTGGAAACTTGAGATTAAAGGGGAGTGTAGACCTGAGGTGGAGGTGTTGGAGCTTTAGAAACCATGTACATAGGTGGAAGGTGAATAATAGAAATAGGGTTTGTCACTATGACTAAAATAGGGATTAAAGTTTTAGCATTATCCTCTAACAAGATGTTGATTGATTGATCTATTATTATCACCTATTTGATTTATTACCCCTTCTTGGACTTAGTTTTCTTCTTTTTATTCATGGAGGTCACTGTCCCTTATGATTGTTCACCTATTGTGCCACTGGGACCCTCTGTTGATGGATGACCCTCTTCTTTGAGCTTCAATAGCTTCTCTATGACGCCCATTGTATCCTTTGTTACTTGAACCCCTTTAATTCTTATCCAATTGATCATTTTATTGATCACCTATGTTATTATATCAATCAAAGAGAAGGAATTGGGAACTGACCACCTTACTGGTGGAAGGGGTTAAGTAATTACATGCTTATAATAATTTAGGTCCAATGGGGACTCATCATCTACCAAGTCATCTTGTAATAGAGCCAAATCATAATATTTTATCTATTTCAAGGTCATTCTGGAATTATCCTTCAATATAACCTTCTCTTCATCCTCTAATTCATCCCAATAGTCTTCAAAATATGGAACATAAGAGTATGTGGAAACTCTAGTGTGTTGGTGATGTTTCCATAAATATCAGATAATGGCTCAGACTCTAAATTTCTTGGGGTCATTAGCACATTTCTACCTCAGCACACTTGGCCTTGAGGAGAGAAGGGCATATGTATCTACCAATACTAATTGGGAGATGAATTCTTGACTTGTGCCTACTAGATAGAACTTTGTGGGTCTCCACAAGTTGTCTTATTAGCTCCATTAGTGCCCACTTGTCACTAACATATTTTAGGAGTGTATATGGGTAGCCACTAAATCTACTTACCTTGATATATTAATAGGTGGGGAATTGAATGAATTATGATCCCCATTTGGTGATCTTTGTAGTTGTTGCCTATGAAAATCTCGTTCTCACAAGTTATTTATTAAACATGATGATGATGCAATAGATGAATGCATCATTGACTCTCCTAAAATATTGTCTGCTAGACTCTAATATGAGGTCAATATAGTAGTTGTATACTATGATTATCTCACTACGTATTATATTGAGGCTTGGGAAATATCTCCCTTTGGTTAAAATGTATACAAGGTAGGAGGTCATGAAGAACTTTCCAATTGTCTACACCTCCATCAATTACTTGTGGATGGAGTCACTAATGAGCTGAGCTTAATAGATGTATTAGGCATTCTGATTGATGACCCAAATGTAATAATACATCCACTCCCAGAATATCTTAGCATCAAGACTACTAGTAATCTTATGTAACAAAATTATAATATCCCCTACCTCATCTTTGAAGTCAATCCTTGCCAATATCTTTGGTAATCTAGTGGAGGCAACCTTGGGGTCCTTAAGCCATTGTTTTTTAATAATTTTTTGACATCCATCTCTATTGTCTTGAAATAATTATTGGGATGTCTCTATAGTTATGTTGAGATAGCTCTCAAACTCTAGTATTAACAAATACTAAATTAATGAAGTCAGGGTCTAGATTCAAAATCTTTTATGCTTTATCATTCACAACCTCTTGTCTATCAGGATCATAAATTTGGGATAATTTCAGCACCAACTTAGGGATTAGGACCATTAGTGGAAAGGTTGTTGTTTATGGAATTCTAGATTCATAAATACCCTAGATCCTATCATTTTTAAACTCTACATTAATCTAGGTCTAAAAGTCCGCTAAGTCAATGTGACCTAGGTTTATATTAGTTATCTCTATAGTGTTGGACTCTAACATGAAACTCACCTCAAGGCCTTTTGATTTGAACTTCATCTCTTTATAAGACATGGAAACTGGAGAGAATGCTTATGGAAAACCAACTACAAGAGCTAGTGGGATTTATAGGTGGTTGAAGCAGGTGAGAACTCTATAAAACTAAGAAGTTTTCTAGATAAGTTAGATCTTTGGTAGATTGGGGAGGCTTTCTAAGTAGATGAAAACTTTGGAAAAAAATTGAGGTGTTTATATCAAGTCTAATGTCTACAAGGTTTGGAATTACTATTTGTAGGTATGTATCCCACAAGAATGGGAAGTGTTTGGAACAAGTCCACTATTTGTAGGTTTAGGACTTCTTGTGGGGATTTTAGGTATTTGAAACAATAATGAAACCCACAAATATGGGAGGTGTTTTGAATAGGTCCAATGTCTACAAGGACTTGGAGGTATATTGTAAAGAATATTCATTAGGTGTTGGAGAATATACGAGGGTATATTCACTTGTATATGGTGAAGCCCTAGATTCAACTATGAATTTTTTAGAAACTTAAGGTTTTTTATGATGAAACTTTGGAAAATAAAACCCTAAAACCCTAGATATCAATTACACTAGATACTTTTGGAAAAATGACAATTCAAACTATAACATGACCATAATATGAACCCTAAAACTAGAAAAGTCTTGTGTAAACACAAAGAAAATAAAGATAACCCTAAAAAAATGAAATTGAAAAATTTTCTTAGGAAAGGAAATATTTTAACAAGTTTAAATTATAAGAAACAAAGCTAGAAATCATAAGAAGATTGCAAAAATACCATGCAGTAGGGAAGATGATGTGGCACTTAGCTTATAAACATGGATTGGATGCATAGATTGAGGGTTGAAGTCGTGATTGAAGGTCGTCAGAGCTCAAAACAATTAGAAATTTGAAAAAATGAATAAAAAATACCTAAATTGTATTATTTATACAAAAAACCCTATAATTAATGCAGCCATAGAGGTGGTTGGTGGCATAAATCTAGAGTCCACATGCAATTTTACAAATTATGTGTTGACCCTTGGATCCCATAGGTAATGGAAGTTTGACTCACTTTAGATGTGGGAAGGTGGAACTCCACATGTAATTTGAAATTTTTCTATTTTACAAATTGCACTTGGAGTTCTAAATTATATGGCTTAGTGTGTTCTATGGGAGGTATAACTCAAGATGCAATTTATAAAATTCCAAATTATGGTTCAAGTTCTAGATCCCATGGGGGGTGTTCATTTTGTGGGATCCAAAACTCCACTTGAAATTTACAATTTGAAATTTTTCAAAATTGTAAATTGCAATTAGGTTTTTGGATTGTACCAATTAATGGATTATAGGCTCCAAAACTTAAGATGAAATTTGTAATTTTACAAATTGTAAATTACAGCCCAAGTTTTGAATTTTTCCAGAATGGAAGATTAGTGTATTGTAGGCTCTAGATATCGAGAAGCAATTTGTAATTTTGTAAATTACATCAAGAATTCTAGATTCTGTAATATAAAGGGAAAGTTGGTTTTTGATCAATTCAAGGGATTTTCTCAAAAAAATAGGGGGTTTACGTTAGGGTATTTGATGTTATGATATTTTAGAACAAAAATATCAATATTGTTTGTGAGTTCTATAGGATGATTGAATTCTAATTAGTTTATATCCAGTAGCCTTCTAGTTCAGTAGGCATGGAGTCATTTGGTTTAACAAACTTTAACCTAGTGAAGAACAATTTGAGGCTTACCTAAAAATAAAATAGGGAAAAATAAAATAAACTAAGGAAATAAAGACTCATAATGAGTTGACCTGTGTAGAAGCACTTGTTTTGAAAACACAACTAACCCTATTTTATATAAAATTTAATTTTTAAGAATGAATTCCTACCTCAAAATCAAGCTTTGAGGTACATCCCATTAACTAGGATAGGTAGTTCTGATCCATTGAGCTTGGATATATGGAATGAATTAGCTTCCTTACACTAAGTTATAATTTATGGACCACTCCATATTACATCAAACTTGGTGTGCTTTCCTGGTTTAGCCTTATCTACATCCCATTTGAGAAACATGTCTCCTTCATTCAATCTCCTATTAAATGCCTTTTTTGTTGAATTCCTCTTTGTTTGAGCATGATTTACTTCCAATACTTTTATTTATTGGTTCATGATTCCTTCAAGTTCTATAAGTTCAACCAATCTTACCATCATTTCATCATTGTCAATCAAATCTAATTGGTGATTGAGCTCTAAAGATGGTAACTCAATTGATAGTGGGACTCAAGCCTCTCTTCCATATACAAACATGAAGGTGGAGTTATTGATGACTCTCTTAGGAGTGATCATATCATCCCACAGTGTTGATTTCAAC
Organism: Torreya grandis; assembly: GCA_037957365.1. NCBI lineage: Eukaryota > Viridiplantae > Streptophyta > Pinopsida > Cupressales > Taxaceae > Torreya > Torreya grandis. Next base: position 4,082,814 of record JARHVA010000727.1, on the reverse strand, counting down.
TTTATGTGCCATGACCTTTGGTTATCTTCCATTATTTTTTTGATAATTCTGATGAGGTTCTTGTTGGTAGACTTGGCCAAGCCATTACCTTGGGGGTATTAATTGGAAGAATTAATTAGGAACACATTATGATTTATGGCCCATTCACTCACTTGAGTGCCCATAAATGCTTTAGCATTATCTAAGATAATGGTGTGATGTACACTGAATCTTAATACTATGTCATCCATGAATTTTAGGATAGATGTCTCTATGGCATCCTTTAGTGTAACCACTTCAGTCCATTGTTATGAGGACCCATTTATGGATTGCACTTGAAGGTGGATTGATCATACCAATGAAATCCAATCCCCATTGATCAAATGGTTGATCTGCTTGAATTGGTCTAAGAGGGAACATTGCTAATCTTTGATTTTTAGTAAAGTAAGCACACTTTTCACAATTCTTTACCCATTGATGGGAATCTTTGAATAATTCAAGCCAGTAATAACCCCCTCTCATTATCTTGATGAACATGGTTCTTGTAGAGAAGTGTCCTCCTGAAAGTCCATCATGAAATTACTTAATCACCTTAGGGACTTGATTATGCTCAATACATCTTAGCATTATTCCTTTCATATCTTTTCTAAATAATATTCCATCAACAAGAACATAGGGAATGGTTTAGAGTTATAAATACATTTTTTATTGTTGAAAGTCATATGGGTACTCACCAGTCTATAGGAAATTAGTCATGTCATGAATTGAGTTATTGAGAAGAGGTGGATTCGTTGGTTGAGATGTAGTTTGATAATATACAGTTTTAGATAATGCTTCATTAGTCTTGATATCAGAATCCAGTTGTTCACACAATCTTTTTCCTCTTACCAGATTTGTGATTTTGGTGTTCATGTCATATTCCAAGAACTTTGTGATCCATCATGTTCTTTTTTCATTTATATCCTAGCTCAACAGGAACTCTTTGACACTTTGATGACTCACCATTAGATGAATCTTATTATTAGAGAGCATATGCTTGAATTTCTTTAGAGATTTAATCATAGCATATACTTACTTCTCCATGAAACTATAATTTTCTTTATAATCTTTTAGGGATTGACTAAAGAAAGATATTGGTTGTTATAATTGTTCTTGATTGTGTTAAGTCAGAATACTTTAGATGCTTCCTTCCCCTCCAAAGGCATAGAGAATGAAATCCTTCTTGTAGTTTAGGTTGACTAGGTTAAGAGCCTAGGAAATAGCTTATTTGATGGATTCAAAGTTGTTTTTTCCCTCCTATGTCTAGCTAAATATGATACCCTTCTTTAGTATTGTATTAAAGGGTTTTTCCATAGAAGCAAATTTTAGAATAGATCTTCTTACAAATTTTATTTTCCCAAGAAATCTCTATAGTCTTTTCTTATGGCTCGATAGTGTTAATGCAGATATTGCACTTATTCTTTCTAGGTCTATTGAAAAACCCTCCTTTGACACAATGTGTCCTAGTAGCTTCCCTTCATGAACTATGAAAATGCATTTCTTGGGATTAAGGGAACCCCAAACTCTCTACACGTTTTGAAAAAAATTCTAAGGTGATCTAGGTGTGCACCAGCATGCTTTAAGTAGATAGTGATATCATCTAGATATACTAGGTGTATGCACCTAAAATCACTCACCTCATTACCATCAATAATATTTATATTAATTGATACTAATTATGCTTAACCTTTTTTTAGCCATTTATTTAATATTCCCAATCTATTATCCTACATTCACTAATGTATGAATTAAAAAGTGCAAAGACAAAGAAAATGTCTATTCTAAGCTAAATTCTACCAATGTTAGAGTAACAAATGCAAGAAATAACAATCAAAAACCTTCACATTTTAGACACAAAAATCATCCATTATGATTGAGATCTGATTTGCTCTATCAAAATGTGATGCTCACTCCTCCAATGCAAAGGTGAAATGAGCAACATTTAGATGCAAAAGATTGACTTTGATTCACTTTGGATGCAAGATTTGGTTATGATTTTGTAGATTATGATTTTTCAAGATTTTGTGTCCCTTGAAAATGAGGATTCTCAAGCTTATTTATAGAAGCATAGATTATGATCTGATGGTGGAGGATAAATTGGACCTTTTCAAGGTTCCAAATGATCAATAGTTGAGGATGAGTCCTCATCCATGAGGATAGGAACTATTTAAATTAGGTGGAGTAAAAAGAGGGGTTGGTTAGCAGACTTAATCAAAATGGAGTGATAACTCAGTGGAGTCATAGGAAGTAGAGGTTTTCATGGATTTGGTTGGGATGAGGGAGAGAAAAGTGGGAGAAGTTTGAATTGGTAAATTAAGGAATTAAATAATTAAAATAAAGAATAAAAGGTGCAAAATTGACTTTTTCAAAATTATTTAAATTAATTAATTAATTGATTTTAGGAATAAATGTTAATTATTAAATTAATAAGAATGATTAATAAACTTAGGAAGAATGATTAAATAAATTAAGGTGCATTTCGACACTAAATAAAATTTTGGTGTCTACATTTGCCCCTCTTTGAAATGGTGTTATAAAGCAATATTGTTTCAAAGAATAGAAGAAGTAGAATGAAAATTTGCCCCAAATGAATGAAAATGAGTATAATGATGCCCCTTTTAGGGTTTGTGTGAGAAACAGATAAATGCTCAAAATTGATGAAAATAAGAAATAGTTAAGCCATCGAATGAAAAATCAATCTATTTCAGGAATGATGTCAAAGTTGCAATGTATTGGTAATGTAAAAGAGTTGCCCCTAGTAAGGTGATACTAGGTCTTTGATTTGGAAATCAATAACTTAAACCACTTATAAATTACACGTTTATTTTTTTTTGTTAATGGCTTTGGGGCCAAAGTAGTGGGTGTGGGAATCATATGTCCCAAAAATAATAAATTATAGATCCATAAATAGAAAAAAGTTATTGATTTTGTAAATGATTGGTGGGTTTCACATCTATAAATGATTGCAAGTGTTTGGCAGTGTTGTGTAAATAAATTGATTTAATGCTGGTGATTAACAATTATTAGGTTAGAATAGAGGAAATGTTGCTTAGGATTTTAATATAAATAGGGGCTTAGCGGTGGTTTAGAAAATCATTTGCACAAATAATCTTTAAAATTAGTGCTAAAGAAGTGATTTAGAAATAAGTTGACTCTAAGGCCATCGAGAAGAAATGGACCACATTCCTCACCACAAGTACCGCACAGAGCAAAGATGTTTCTAGAGACCTAAGAGGAGTGGCCCTCTGGTAAGTCACTAAATTTTTTGAATTTTTGAATTGTTTGAGCATTTATTATGGTTCAAAATTAACTAGAATGAAATCACTATTCTGGGAATTGTGATATAGTTGACAATTTTTTTGATATTATTGAGTTAAATAGTGATTTTGTTAAACATCACAGCAATTTTGTAAATCTTAGCAGTGGTTTTATTTAAGGGGTCAAAAAAATGTCATTGTAATGAAAACTTTGAATAGGGTAGTGATATCACTAAGCATGGAAATGATATTACTAAAGTGTGAAGTGATTTTACACAAAATGAAATCATTTTTGTCAAAATGAGAAGTGATTTAGTTAAGTGTTTTTAAATTTTTGTGGGATTTTTCATAATAATGTATGATGAAGTGAATTTGATGAAAAAGATGCATAGGTGTTTTGTCTAACAATGTTTCACAATATTAAATATCATTAATAAGTAGGAGGTATTACCATTGATAGTGACTCAGGAGCATATAGGGCACATGTTATGTCATTATTATCAACTTTTACAAAGTATGAGTGGGGTGTTTTAGAGATGACTGGGCTTGCCTATATTGTATGGATGCCTGAGATATGAATGGATAGAGTGCCATTGACTACACTAGCTGAGAGATGGTATAGTGAGATGACTACATTTCACTTATCAATAGGTGAGATGACTGTTACCTTAGAGGATACATATCAAATTCTAGGCATTCCTATTCAACGTAGGTTAGTCTATTGGAGATAGCTTCCGTAGGCTGAGACTCTATTCAAGATTTTTGGTGAGAGCATGTTCCCAATTTTGACGAATGGCATTGATGTTGATTACTACATAGATCTAAAGATAGATTCTTTGACTATTATTTTGATATCTATTGTTAGTGGCATGTTACTACCTGACAAGAGTGGAAGACTATGTCTTATTAGATTATTAGATGTTATTGGTGACATGATGGAGATGGGGGTTAGGTTTGCATGGGGCCCTTATGTTTTATCTAGTTTATATTAGGATTTGCATTGCTTTATATACTCAGGCTAAGTTGAGATAGGGTCATTGACATTACTATAGGTTTGATGTTGGGAGTATATTGCTATTGAGAGACTAGTTAGATACTTGGATAATTGGAAGGCAAGGGAGCTAATGGCTTATGCATGGCACATGGTTTTTGGTGTACACAAACCACATTTGGGTGACCTAGAGTTTTATAGGAGAGTTGTAGATGAGCTAATAGATGCATAAATTATGTGGAAACCTTATATTGACATTATTTTTGACTGGCCAGATGAGGAGTTAGATATGGATTATATAATGACTCCATGTCACATCATTAAGAGAAATGTATACATTATTGAGAGGTATAGACCAAATAGAGTGATGATTTGGTTTAGTGTTAGATAGCATATTCTAGTTGGTCCATACATATTAGCTTGGATAGTATATGAGAGGTGATAGTGGGGGATGACTATTGATCCTTTGATTATTGATCATAGCTAGATATAGCTACAGACAATGAGGTGGAGAAATAGGAAGGATGTAATAGATGTAGGGCTAGTGGATGGTTATATAGAGTGGTGGGTGTAGTGGATGTCATTAAGATTGACACTAACATATAGACCATGAAGGACATGGAGGTAGAGATTAGCAAAGAGCTTGAGCAAGCAACCTTGAGGTATAGGTTTGGGAGCCTAGATTAAAATGGCTATTATAGGTGATAGAGGAGGAGATGGTGATAAAGGATGAGCTATTGAGACTAGCCAGATGCATGAAGTGATTATTATTTTTGTAGAGGATATGAATATTATATGAGAGGTAGGTTTAATGATAGACTTAGATATTGATCAGCTAATAGGAGGAGACTCTCCTATTATATATGTATAGGGTGAGGATGACACACAGCATGGGGGCATCAGTCATGAGGACATAGGGCATGATATTAGAGTATGACTTCCTCATATTACATAGATAGATAAAGGAGAGACTATAGGTTTCTCATAGACATCAGAGGATCATGCCTTGATTGAGAGGTTACATGAGGAGATTTAAGTGAGAGATAGATAAATTGATGGCCTATACCATGAGGTGGCCAGGTTATAGGGTATAGCTACTACTAGAGATGAGCATACTATAGATATTAAGTGTTTAAAGGGAAAGATTCATAGATTATAAGATATTTTGGATGGGATGGATTGTGTTTCTATGAGGATAGGGGTGAGTACTTGTGATGTAAAGACATAGTCCCCATACTATACATCCCTTGTACATAGGTATAGACAGGAAAGAGATACAGCTCAAATAGAGCTTGCAAAGGCTAGGACATAGCTAGCTAAGATAGGTAAATTAGATATTTTGGATAGAGTGATGAGGGCTATGGAGCAAGCCACTTTCTATAGGAGTCTATATGAGGATGTTGTACCATTGGATCAATGTGAGACATCTTTTAGAGATTATTATATTAGATGATCAGTGTTGACTAGATCTATGCAGCCACTAGAGTTTGAGATATTTGTAGGATAGGTATCATGAGGGATTAACCCACCATGAGGTACCCCATAATAGTTAAAGCCTTTTTAGATATTAGACACTCCTTTTGAGGGACAAAATGAGACATAGTTTGGACCTAGGTTTATGTGATGGACTACATTGATGTATACACATGATGTATATATTGTATAGACATGTTTTTATATACATACATGATGACTTTGGCAATTATGGACTTTGGAATTTGACTTATTATTTTGACTGGGTTACATGGATATCATTATTCATACTTTCTTGCATATTATTTGTATTTATCATGTATGCAATTGTATTGTTTCTTCACCATTTATTGTGCTTATGTATGGATGCATGATTATTATTAAATGAAATGAAATGTATGATTATGGATGAAAATTTGATGTATAACATGGATTTTCATTCTTTGCATTGGTACTCTAAAAATTTTAGAGTATTTTGAGTAACTTGATTTTTAATGTAGCTTTAAAACATAGTATCACCGATGATATGGAATAATCATGATGAATTTTGATGTTTTAAGCATGTAAAAACAAAAGAATAATTTGTGTGTTTGAGAAAATTACATCATGATATGGTCATAACCATACTATGTATGCTTTTTACACAATAATCTTTTCAATAATAAACAATAAAGTAAAACAGCAAAATTTAGTTTAGACAAACAAATAAGATATACATGAATGATGAAAGGCATAAACATAAACTAATGATAGTAAATGAATGACTATTGTTAATTGACTCAAATGTAAAAAAATGTATTCTAAAGAAATCAAGATTTACAAAACCAAGAGTGATAAGATATACAAAGCTACACCATATAATTCATAAAAAATAAAAATCAACCAAACAAATTACCTGGGAAAAAAATAAAGGATAAAAATAACCAAATAAATGGCTAAGGAAAAGAAAAAAGCAAGGGATGGAAGAAGAATTGCATTCAAGAACAATCATGACCACTGGATATATGAGAGAAAAGCCAAATAAAAAGGCCTAAGGGTAAGGATAGGGGGATGGTTGATGGTGAAGGTGATGGTTGAGCTGACCCTAGAGACCCCATGTCTTTAAGCACTGCCTACATAATCCACTTAGACAATGTCCATGTGTGGATATAAGACCATATGTAGTTCTCCCAAATATGGGAAGTGATGAAAAAGTGGATGGTTTATGAAGTGTATGATGAAAATTGATGCATGAATGACCCACCTAATGAAAAAACATATGGAAGGAAAGGGAAGTGGTTACTATGGTTATATTTTGGAATGCGTGAATTTAGTTACTTTGTTTAGACTTGGTTTGTTTTGGTTTTTATGTTTTATGAATGTTTTTGTAGTTATTTTTTCTAATTTTTTTTATGTTTTTGTGCATTTTGAATTATTAATATTATTTTTGGGATTTTTATAAAATATTTAAAATGTTTTTTTTTAATGTTTTGAATAGAAATACTAAGGAAGCCACTCTCCCAAAATATGTGCAAGAGTACAGGTTTTGCAAATGTAATTAAAACTTGGAATTTGAATAATTATTGTAAGCAAAATAAAATGACACAAATGGATTTATGTAGCAGAACTAGTGCAAATATCATACCCCTAGTCAAAAGGAGTAGTTTATAGATAATGGCTTTTACACATGATGTTAGAAGAACTAGTTTTCATCATGGTACTTATCCTAAGCACCATGGACATGGTTTTCACTTGTGGATGTTCTATGTACACACTTTTCTAATTTTTGCTATATTATATATATATATATATATATGTATATGTATATATATATATGTATATATATATATATGTATATATATATATGTATATATATATATATATATATATGTATATATATATATGTATATATATGTATATATATATATGTATATATACATATATATATATGTGTATATATATATATATGTATATATACATATATATATATGTATGTATATATATATATATATGTATATATATATGTATATATATATATATGTATATACGTATATATATATATATATATATGTATATGTATATATATATATATATATATATATATATTTGTATAATTTTTTTTTTTGACTTTTAGATAGATTGATAACAGCACATTGAGCCATATGTTTAAGCATAGAATCTCTTAAGGTGCATGATTTTCATAGGCTCATCAAGGTCCTCTCCATATTTCATGTCCAATTTATAATCTCTAAATCCATATTTGGCTATGATGATGTATGGACCTAACCAATTAGGTTCAAATTTTCCTATCTTTTCTCTGTCAGCATTAGTGTTTCATTGATTTTGCTTTAGAACAAGATCTCCAATTTTAAAATGCCTAGCTTTAATCCATTTATTGTAGCTATGATGAAGGTGATTATGGTAAACATGCAAGAGATGTAAAGAATTGAGTCATTTTTCATCTAAGATATTGAGCTTGCTTAAGCATGACTCTTGATATGATTCCTCATCTATGATTTGTTGCAAAGATATTCTTAGTGATGGAATCTCAACCTCAATAGGCAAAATAGACTCACTACCATAAACAAGGGAATAAAGGGTTTCTACCGTGGGTGTGCAGATACTTATATGATATACCTAAAGAGTAGGATATAGTTGGGTATGCCAATCATGACCAACTTCATTGACAACTCTCTTAAGAATATGCAAAATATTCTTATTTTTTACCTCAGTCTAGCCATTTCCTTGCTAGTAATAGGGAGTGGACCATTTGTGATTTATATGGTATGTATGGCAAAGGGATTTTATAGTTTTATTCTTAAAGTATTTTCCATTGTCAGAGATGAGATTGGATGGAATACAAAAATGGAAAATAATATGGTTAAGGATAAACTTGTAAATTTGTTTGCCAGTCACATAAGTTAATGGCATTACTTGCACCTACTTAGTAAATTACTCAGTGGTGGTGATAATATGTTTATGCCCATTAGAAGAGCTAGGATTAATATTATCTATGAGGTCTAACCAACATGTGGAGAATGGCCAAAGTGTTGTTATAAGTTTCAAGGCTTGTGAAGGACTATGGATAAGATCTCCATGTTTTTGACAAGGTATACATTTTTTAACATATGCACATGAGTAATTCTATTGTTGGCCGATAATAACTAACTTAGAGAAGTTTTTTATCCAAGATAATAGGACTTAAATGTGACCCATAAATTAGGCCATGAACTTCTCGAATAGCCAAAGTAGAATCATCATAATTTAAACAATGTATAAGGGCTCCATCATAGCCATGATGATACAAAGTATTACCAAGGATTGTATAATGGGATGTTCTTTGGATGAAGGACTTGCATTTATTTGAGGATAGATTAGATGATAGTGTATTTCTAGAAAGGTATGCATATATATTGAAGTACCATGATGAGGAGGGACCAATGATCTCAAAAACCATTTTTGACTCTGGTGTATCATATGCAAGCACTCTTAAGTACTCAATCAAAAACTTGTTATGCTTGGTGTTTAAATCCATCAAGGAGCCTATCATTTCCATAGCATATACTACCCTATTATTGATTCGAGGAACTTGTTCAAACTGGATGTATTTAAAAGATTCAATCAATCTATCTACCATTTTATTATAAGGTATGAGCTTGTCATCGTGATCTTGGAATTAATTAGTTACTTAATTTATAATGAGATTGGAATCTCCAAAAACAAGGAGATGTTGAATGCCCACTGACTTACTATCTTGAGACTTGTTATTAAACCTTCATATTATGCTATATTGTTTTTACATGGTAATTTAATATGAAATTCCTTAGGTATATGACCTCCATCAGGTGTTATTAACAAGATACTAGTCCTAGAACCATGATTTATAAAATATCCATCAAAAAAAAGTTACTAAAGCAAGGATTCATCAACTGACATAATTGCATCATCAAGGAATTCCGTAATAATTGGTGCCTTCCCATGAAGTGGTGCTTCTGCTAGAACATCTAAAAGAACATGACCCTTGATTTCTTTCTAATTAACATATTCTAGATCAAACTCACTAATTAACATGACCCACTTAGCCATCCTGCCTATTAGAACTATTTTGGATAAAATATACTTAAGGGGATCAATTTTAGCAGTGATTTTTATTTGATTGTTAAGCATGTAATGTCATAAATTTTGAGAAGTAAAAACTACTGCAAGATAGGATTTTTCCATTTGAGAGTAATTTAATTCATAAGATATCAAAGTTCTTCTCAAATACTAGACTACTCTCTCTTTTCCAATATCATCAAGTTATGTTAGTAATGTTCCAAGAGCATATTGCGTAGTGGAGATATATAGAAAAAATGGCTTACCGACAACTGGTGGCATCAAAACTAGTGGATTAGAAATATATGCTTGATAGTACTAAATGTATTTTCACAATATTCTATCCAAGTGAAAGTGACATATTTTTTTAACAAGAATTTAAATGGATGACAGATATCTGCAAGCTAGGAGATAAATTTTTTGATGGCTTGTATCTTTCTTTCTAAGCTCCTTAACTATTTAATATTTATGGGTGGTGGCATATCCATGATAGTTGAAACCTTGGAAGTGTCAACTTTAATACCATGATGTGAAACAATGAATCCTAAGAAAATTCTTGATGTAACACCAAATACACACTTGTTTGGATTTAATCACATGTTATATTCTCACATTCTTTCAAAAATATGATGAAGCACCTAAGGATGGTCTACTCTAGAATTGGATTTGACCAAAATTTCATCCACATAGTCCTCCATAATATCACTTATCATGTCATGAAAGATAACTAGCATTGCCCTCTGATATGTAGCTCCTACATTTTTCAACACAAAAGGCATTACCTGGTAGTAGAATGTTGCCCATGGAGTTGTAAAATTTATTTTATGTTGATATTATTTAGAAATTTTAATCTAATTATAGCTAGAAAAGCCATCCATTAAGGATAGCATTAAATGGCCTATAGTAGATTCAACTATCATATCTATTTTGGGTAGTGGGAAATCATCTTTTGGACATGCTTTATTGATATCATAGGAACTCTGTGCACACTATGATCCTTATTGGATTCTTAGATATTGGCATAACATTTTATATCTAATATAAATAATAAATAGGGCATATTAATCCTATTTTCAATTGTTTCTTTATCTCTTATTTGACAAGTAGTGTTATTTTGGGATGCATTTTTCTAAGTTTTTGCTTGACTAGCTTCACATATAGGTGCACCACAAGATGGTGAACTACCAATGCGAGATATAGTCCTAACATATCTACATAATACCATGCAAATACATTATTAAATTCATGAATAAATAGTGTAAATATCTCCCTTTCCTCTGAACTAAGTGATATAGCTAATTTTATAATTTTTCAGTCATCCTCGCTACCAATGTTTATAGGAATGGTTTCCTCAATAAGCAGATTAGATTCATCTTTTTAGGCTTGAGCTGGTATGGGAAGATGGAAATATTCATCTACCTCTTCTTAATTAGATTTTGATGCAAAATTAATATATTGATGTGATCTCTATTCTCCAAAATATATTAAATCAAATAGTTGTATTAATAAACCTTTCTTAAGGTCACCTGCAAGAATTTGATTTCTAATTCTTAGGAACTCAGTTAATGCTTCATCATTTTGTAAGTAGTCAATTTGAGGCATGGATGTTTGGTCCCAATGGATTAAAGAAGGATATGTGAGTTCAAGTGTTTAAATGGCATGTTCATGGAAAAGATTGGTAAATGTTAGATCTTCAAAGTGGCTAATGATGGAACATGTCTCATTGTCTGATGAATTGTATCTCGACTCACTAGAAGAATCACTTTGATAAATTGTTAGATGTACATTAAGTGGAATAAATCCTATATTTTTCTTCCATTTATTAGATTTTATATTTATTGGTTCAATGTTGCCTTGTTCACAGATACCAAGACCCTTACCTTTGTAGTCCATTATTTTACACATTATAGATTTTGCAATAAGATATCAGTTAGTGGAAAAACAAGTAGCTAATTCATTTGAATAAAGCCAAGAGGAATTTGAATCATTAATATGTTCATTAGAAAGCAAACCTCCCTTTAGAAACTTTGTTTTCCAAAGATTTTTTATCATTTCTTGATCCTTTAGGTGATTTGGCTTGCCATACTAATTAATATTTACATGATTGTACTAGTATAAAAGTCTTGAATAATATACTCATTCATGCCTCGATCAATGATTTTGAAATGAGAAGTGAAGGTTGAAGGTTTGTGGGATAATAGAGTAGATGATTTTTCAACAAAAGGAATTTATGAGATTTGTTCCATGAATGGGTTGTTGGAAGCTTGCTCAATGGATGGCTCATTAGTTAATGTTTTTTCAATAGATATGGATGGAATTGGAGTTTTAATCCAACCACCAAGGGGAGGTGTTTGAAACAAATTCTCAGCATTGATGTAATTTTTGAGTGAAGGGTAATCCTCAACAGGGGTGAAATTATCATTTGTGACAAGGAGGTAATTGGATTTTTGATATTTACCTTCCAATAATTTACAGTATTGGAAGGGATGAGAATCCCATTGAATGATTACTTCCAATCCTACATGGGAAAACTTCAAACACTGGTGAAGGGTTGATATAATGGCATTCATGTCATGGATCCATGGATGTCCAAGGAGTATATTATATGGTAAATCAAGATGGAGGACATGAACAAGTGTCTCCTTAATAACTATGAATACCATTATAGGAAGATGAATTGTGCCAATAGATTACCTCTCATTATTATCATATGCTTTGATTGTTATGATATTTGATTCTAATGTTCTTATCGAATATACAAGATGCTTTATGATTCATAGTGTACATAGATTAAGGGTTGAATCATTATCTATAACAACCCTTCTTACCTTGTGCCTAGAAATAGTAACCTCGATATACAAGGGTAGATTATGCTCTGAACCTAAACGAAAAACATCATAATGATCAAATGTCACTTGGTTATTTATTTCCAAAGAACCAATTAGCACTTTAAAGTTTGTAATATCAATGTCTTTAAGTACATTAGATTCTTGAAGTAATTTATACATTATGTATTTATATACAGTGTATTTTTTTAGAAGATATAAAATAGATATATTTTCTAGCATCCTCTCAAGGTGATCTCTGATGTCATACTTTCATTTGAGATTAGGTGATGGTGCACTTAGTAGGGTGAGCTTTGCATGTCTTGTAGTAACTTCACATTTATACTTGGATGGGATTATAACATTAACATGCTTGTATACCATATAAATGTTATTAATGATAGAATCAAATGGATGATTGGCTTGGTTGACATTACTTAACTCTAGTTTCTCTTGCTTTTGCTTACCTTTACCTTGCTCATAGTTAGGGAATGGATCCTGATATATCCTTAGTTTTTTATTATTAGATTTTTGGATATGTCACCTTTATCAATAAGATCTTAGACATAATGTTTGAGACACATGCATCTATTTATATAATGTCCTTGTATCCGATGGTACTCATAGTATTCATCCTCCTTATACTAATCAAGTTTTGGAAGATTTTATTTAAAATGTTTTATCTTGGGCCACATTATCATGTTTACATTGGCTAACTTTTGGAAAATATTTTTTTAAGTGTCCCCCAGTTGAGTAAACTTGCACTTTGGTTGTCCTTATCTTGTTTTCCCCTTGGAATTGTTATGTTATGGGTTGAATTGTTAGGAATTCTATTTTATGGGTTTTGAATTTTCTTCACATTAGTTATACCATCCCCCACAATATTCCTATTTTTAGCAAATAACTTGGGTTTATCTACTAGTTTATCCACTAGTTTAGAATAATTATTGTTGTTTGCTTTAAAGATTTTAATGATTCCTCTGTTAATGAATTTTTTCTCTACCTGAATGCCATTTTCAATTATCTCATTAAAATATTATGGGCAAAGAAGGAGTAAATGATGGCCTAAATATGAATTTAAGTTGTTCATGAAAATGTCCACCAATTTAGATTCTTGGAATGACCATGAAAAGTGGCTTGCCATTGCTCTCCATATTTGAAGAAATAAAGCAAAGATTTCACCCTATCGTTGTTTAGTGTTGTGAAAATATAGAGTGGTCAAGTCTTTCTCAATGTTGTATGAAAAATGATGAACAAATTTTTTAGATAATTCCTCAAAAGTGAAGATAGATCTTTTTGGGTATCTAGAGAACCATTCAAGAGCTTGACCTCCAAGGCTCCACAGGAAGATATGTAACATAAACTCATTGTGATAGGCAACTTCAGCACATGCATGATAAAATCTTGTTAGGTGTTCCTTGGGATCTCATTTTCCTTTATATTTGTCAAACTTAGGAACTTTAAAATATTTTGGGAATGGTGTAGTTATCTTACTCACATCATAAGGATATAAATAAATTTCCTCAAACTTGTATTGCTTTTGTCAGTTGTATGACCCATCATGTAAACCTTGGACCTATACCCTAATGTTTTGAAATTCTTGCATTATAAAGGGGGATATTTGATCTATTTGAATATATGTTATAGGTGGTTGATTAGTTTGTTTAGGCATGTTTGAAAATTTGTTAGGTTTGGGATTTTTATAACCAAGGTTTTTGGGTTGGGAAAAGGCATTTGTGTTATATCCAAGATTTTGATTAGTGCCATAATTTATTTGACTGAGATTTGAGTTGAAGCTAAAATTGGTCTAAATTGGGTTTTGATTTTGATTTGAACCAAGATTAGGATTTGAGCTAAACTGGTTAGAACTTAGATTTGAGTTAAAATTAGTATTAGTATTTTGTTACATTTAATTAGTGTTAGGGTTTTGAAACTGAATGTTTGGATTAGTGCTTCATTAATTTTGGTTTGGATTAGAATTCATAAGAGCTAATCCTAAAAATAATTAAGTTAGCACATTTGAATATATAGTAGGGTTATTGAATGTGCTTGAAGAAACATTCAAACCAAGATTTGGTACTTGATTGGGCAAACTTGAATATACATTCAAGTTTTGATTTATATTATATATTATGGGCAAGTTTTACAAACTCTTATTTGGATTGATTTGTGAGTGTGATTAAGCATTCACACTTTGATTAGTTTGATCATAACCTTGCCAATTTTGGGGCATACCTAAAGTGGGTATGGTCAAATTTTATTTGGTTGGATTTGAATTAGATGTGAAACCCATACTCAAGTTGGGATGATTTTGATTTATGATAGGCAAACCTAAAATAGGGTTCAAGTTTTGATTAGTTGGTTCCAAGATTTGGGAGTTTGAAATGGCATTCAAACTTGGATTGGTATGATGATGTTGTAAATTTGTATTTGCATTCATGGTAGGATTAACTAATGGGTTATTCAATTGATGAGATTTGAAATTCATCATCTCTTGATTTCTTTGATTTGCATGGATTTTAGTAGAAAACCCATGGCTAGCTTAGGATGACTCTTCACATGAGATGGTTTTCCCTTTGTCTTGTGAGACTTGGGGATGAGTTCATAAAGAAGGAATTAGGGTATTACTACCCTCTAAAGAGATTTGGAAATTTTTTTGATTAACATTGGTAAGAGGAGGCTCTTTAATTACAATGAGGCATTACAAGTTATGCACATCAAAATCAAGAGGGAATTTGGCACCAAAACCCAAGACCCAAATCAGCACTTCATTTTTATTAGACATGATATATTCATCTAGGGATGGTGGAGGCTAGGTAGCTTTGGGGCAACCCTCATCTTGATAGGGCTCTCCCTCCTCATCTTTGTGTTTAGTGATTTTATGTATGTCTATATGATGATCTTGACTGGGAAACTGAAAGGGGTCATTGCCAAAAAGCTCTTCCCTTGCATGAAGATTTAACATGGACATTTTATATGTAATAGGAATGGTTTTGGAAAGAAAGAGAAAAAATATTTTGAAGAAATAATGACAATCTAAAATTATAATAAACCAATGATTTGACTAAAAAGTTTTAAACTTTGAACCAATTACTTTTAAGGATGTGAATTTTTGAAAGGAATTAGTTTCAAAATAAGGATTTTTAGCACATGATAAATCACAAGGAAATAACAAACAATTTCTATTCTAAACAAATAAGCAATTTCAAAAAAAGGTGAAAACTAGGTAGAAAGGTATTGAACAACTGTTGGGCTTTCTATTGTCACTTACTCATTTGTGTTCTCAGCTATAGCCTAATGTTTCAAGGTGATAACCATGGAGGATCCTACCATGACCATGGCCCACTAAGTCTAGTTTTAAGGGTGTGGGGAAAGTAACTTCTAGATGCTAACTGCTAACTAATGCACTAAATTCAAATGGTAAAGAGGCAATCCAAGGATTAAGGTATACATGAGCTTATCTAGGGGAAATAAAACTATAAAAGAGATTGATATGTGGATGCACACTATTGGGTCTCATCCTAAAGTTCCCAACATAAATATAGGGATCTTAGTGTGTTGACAATAGATAATATCAAATCTTGAGTCAGCTATTGAAACCCTGGGTATTATAGCATGAAAGCCCATGATGTCACAGTGTGCTTAAAACACACAACCACTTAGGCAATTGAAATAGATGGGTCTAAATTTATATACCTCACCAAAAATTGGGGTTTGGCCTATTTCATGGTGGTGAAATCCATGGTCAATAGAGCCCCCAATAAAAGAAAAATAAATAGTTAATACTTGTTTCTAATTTCTAGGTATCACCACTAGTGTCATGCTAAGGAAAGAGCATACATATGATCAACTAGGGTAACAGATAAGTTACAAGATTGCTTTTGATTTCCAAGCATCATCACCAACATGATGCCAAAGAAAGAGCATACACAACCTTTACAACCAAAAAAGAAGACAAAAAAACAAACATATTTACTTTGTAGAAAATAAAGTGTGATTTATTTACTAAGAATGCAAAATACTGAAAATAAAAGATGTTAGTGAAAACAAATGAAGAAAATTAGCTTAATTCTTTGCATTTTTTTTAGCAATTGTCTTTAGCTAGAATTCTACAAACAAGGTGTTAGTTTATTTTGCTTGGGCTAAAAAATAAGATAACCTAAAAAAAGGAATGAAAAACGCATAAAAAATAAGCCTATGTGATGAAATCATTGTTATACGATCAAGTCAGAAAAGTAAAATTACAAAATGATCATGCAGGAAAAAGACAAAAACAAAAAAAGCTTACAAAAACAATATTGTTTTTATGCTCAATGAAATCACTACATAAGACAACAAAATCATTATTGAACAAAATCACTTTATAGAAATATAAAATCACTATAGAAAAAAATGAAATCGCTACAAAAAGACACAAAATCACTGCATAAAAAGGCACAATCACTACACAAAAAGACAAAATCACTGTAGAAAAAGATGAAATCACTAAAAGGTAGGACAATATCATTATTGTCTAATGAAATCATTATTTTGACACAAAATCATTATTAACCTATAAAAGATAGAAAAAGGCACAAAAATTTGGAAAAAGTGACAAAAATGTTGTTAAGTCTAACAAAATCATTGAAATGTGCTCCAAAATCACTGTTACACAGGAAAACATACAGCTAAACATGAAATCCAAAATAGTAATCTATAATCTATACCAGCTCAAGAATAAAAAGGATTAAATGCAAAAGATAGACAAAAAGATTAAAAGATGTGGGTAAGTCCCACTGGGCATGCCAAAAATGTATGAATTAAAAAGTGTAAAGGCAAAGAAGAAGTCTATTCTAAGCTAAGGTCTACCAATGTTAGAGCAACAAATGCATGAAACAACAATCAAAAACCTTCATAGTTTAGACATAAGAATCCTCCATTGTGATTCAGATCTGATTTGCTCTATCAAAATGTGGTGCTCACTCCTCCAATGCAAAGGTGAAATAGGTAGTGTTTGGATAAAAAAGATTGACTTTGATTCGCTTTAGATGCAAGATTTGATTATGATTTTCTAGATTCTGATTATGATTTCTCAAAATTTTGTGTCCCTTGAAAATGAGGATTATCAAGCTTATTTATAGAAGCCTAGATTGTGATCTGATGGTGGAGGATCAAATGGACCTTTTCAAGGTTCCAAATGATCAATCAGTGGAGTCATAAGAAGTGGAGGTTTTCATGGATTTGGTTAGGATGAGGGAGAAAAAAGTGGGAGAAGTTTGAATTGGTAAATTAAGTAAATAAATAATTAACATAAATAATAAATGTGCAAAATTAACTTTTTCAAAAGTATTTCAATTAATTAAATAATTGATTTTAGGAATAAATGTTAATTATTAAATTAAGAAGAATGATTAATAAACTTAGGAAGATTGATTAAATAAATTAAAGTGTATTTTGACACTAAATTAAATTTAGGTGTATACAAATAACCTTATTCATCCCATTCCTTCATTAATTATATCTTAATCCCTATTAACCTAATATAATCTTAGTTATCCATTTATATGGGAATTTTAAATTCCCATGACCCCACCTAACCACCTACTAACCTAGACCCTAGCCTTTCCTACATCCCTAGTCCCTAATCACCTACCTTATCCTTATTTAACCCTCACCTAATCCTCCATTATCCTTAAGCTAATAAAGAAGTCTATAGAATTGGAGAATCTCATCCAAGACTCTAAAATTCTCTAAACTAGAGAATTCTAAGGAATTTAATATTCCTTGAATAATCCATAACCATTAGATCTCCTCATCCAACTTTAAATATCAACCCTTGATCTTCCCTCCCAAATCTATATAATCAAGGCTCCTCCTCCATAGAATCTAACTTGAATTTTCATACTCGATCCATGTCCAAGCATCCATTGAATCCATCATCAAAATATTTTGATCAAGCATCCATGTCAATCTATGTCTAAGGTGAATTCATCCCAATCCTCTTGTCTTTTTTATTTTGTTTAATCATGATGTGAAGCACTTAAGATTTAGGATTTAAGTGTAGGATTGAATGTTGCATTCATCTAATGGAATTTAGATTCTAATGTCTTTATCATATTACCTAGTGGTTGATATTTGAGTTTGGATTTTTCATTGTTAAATTCCTATAGAGCTCAAATTTCATCCACACTAGGATCATTTCATTTATTAGACCTCTAAACACCATATCCATGGTTATATAAAATGTTGCACTAGAATTAGTCAAACCAAATGGCATATTTTTTTATGCATACATACCCCATTTTGTGGTGAAATCAATCTTGAATTGGTTTGATTCTTACAATAGGATTTGGTTATATCTAGAATAACCATCTAGAAGAGAAAACCTTTCAAATCCTAATACATTTTATAGAATTTTTTCCATGGGGGGAAGAGGATATGATCCTTTATATATGCTTCATTTAGATCCTTGAAGTCTACACACATCCTGATTTCACCATTTTTATTTCTTACAGGGACCAAATTTACAACCCAATATGAGTACTTGATAGGAAAAATAATAGTAGATTCTATTAGTTTAGATAGCTCACTCTTCATTAGGGGTTTTATTTTTGGATTAATGGGTCTCTACTTCTATCTAATAGGATTGGTATCTTGATCCAATTCTATTTTATACTGGGCTAAGTTAAGATCAAATCTTCTTAGGTCATTATAACTCCAAGTGAAGTCATCATCAAACTCTTAACAAAACTCAACAAAATCTTGCTTTTTAGAATCATTACATACATTTCCTATCTTCAATGATTTTCCTTCTGAGATGACCACTGGTTCACAATCCTCTTCATTCACCTTAATGTTCTTCTTCTTGCCTTTTAGTTGATCATCTAAATTGAATATGTTCTCCAGTGTAACAAGACCTATAGGTAGTTTATTTGTCTTCAACTATATGATTTTATCTCCATATTGATCCATGAGTCTTGGTTGGTTCCTATCTAAAAATTTATCTTCTTCTCTCAAAAATATGATAATCTACTGATCACTATTGAATACTTGTCAATTATTTACATTACCAAGAATAGATGGCCTTATTATCAACCTTACATGCTGGCTATTTTTCTTCATTATTATTTTTGGTAGGTTATATTGGGAGCCTACGAAGGCCATATGATCACCATATTTGTTTTATGCTTTTGGTATCATTTGAATGTTTAAGGAAGTAAAGTATTCTAATAGGTCCCAAACATTATGTTTGTAAGATCTTAACAAATTGTTCTTAGTTAGATTTTAGATCTCACTTGGTGAACAATCAACTCACTATCACCAAATATGTGTAGGGATGTTATTGCTCTCTCTTTGGCTAATTAAAGGTCCTAAATCAAATCCTCATAATCAGCTACATTATTCATGTAACTAAATTGAAGTCTGAAAGAATAAAATATCTCTCCTTCTATGTTAGGTTGTGGAGTTAAAAGCTTCACTGATGCAGACATGGAGAAGGCCATTGGAGGGGTTGCTGAAGGTTGCTGAGCGTCAGAGAAACCGACGTCGGTCTGATCAGCCGACGTCGGCAAGATAGTGAAGAGAAGCAATCGACGTCGGTCATGGGTCGGCCGGCGTTGGTCACCTCCAGGCAGACAGGGACCGATGTCAGTCGCTTGTGTGGTTCGACTGTGAGCTTATTACGGGCAGTTAGCTAACAAACCAAGTGTTTGCATGATTAGAGCTATTTTTAGACTGAGATATGCGGATCTAATTATTGTAATTAGATGTCTAATTATTGTTTGGATGAGATCTATATAATAGACTCATGGTTGTATTGGAAAAGTGTTCTAGTTTGAGTTGAGCAAAGTTTGCTCCTTCTGTGTGTGAAGTGAGTAAGGGTGTTCCTCCTAGTTCCCTATCAGTGCCAAGCTTGGTACTGGTTGGAGAATCATAAGGACTTGGTGAGGCAAGGACAAGGGTTCTTCAGGTGTGTAGGATCTTGGTCACAGTTGCATGGCCTATATAGGAGATCTACATTGTAAGTAAGATCATTGATCTGCAGGTGTATGTGTGTGCAAGGTCAAGGTTCACAGGTGAGCAGAACCGTGTTTGATTTGTAGGTGTGCAGGATCATATAGATAGCAACACAATAGGGAGCAGTATTAGGTAGGATCTACTTG
Organism: Torreya grandis; assembly: GCA_037957365.1. Lineage (NCBI taxonomy): Eukaryota > Viridiplantae > Streptophyta > Pinopsida > Cupressales > Taxaceae > Torreya > Torreya grandis. Next base: position 4,062,035 of record JARHVA010000727.1, on the reverse strand, counting down.
GAGTACAGGTGTGTACTCAGATAGAGTAGAGAGGAAGGCAAGGGAGTTCCTTCCATAAGTATGTTCTGTTGAATTGTAGGTTGTTGCAGGTTCATGGGAGATCTACTTGAAGTACGTGGAGTACTTGCTTGAGTGTGTGGAGCACTTGTGGTGTGCGTGGAGCACAGGAGGTGAACACCAATTCTGTATTTGAGTTGGGTCTTGGGACCTGAGAGGGAGAGCTTTGGGGAGAAGAATTACTGTTCACTTGAGGTGTGGGAAACCTCTGTAAGGTGGTGGAGAAGAAGTGGCATCTTCTTTATTGTATTCTTTTCTGTATAAAGTGTTAATACAATTTGTGTATTGTCTCTCATATCATGTGTTACTCTGAATTCTAGTTACTTGGTGAATCTGGTTAATTTCCGCATATTAAGTTGCTTGGTTTAGTAATCATATTGTGCTCTTTTGGTGGAGCAAGATCCTGACATTCTATGGATAAATCAATACAATACCTATACCAGTACCATTTATGCTTCTCAAACCATCAAATAAAAATTACCACATCCCTTAAATATCTTTAATTAGCATTACTAGGTTTATGATAATTGCATCATTTTCATGAATACAATATGTGCCTAACTCTATTTCTTGTACATAATCATAAGGATCAAATTGAAGGGTTGATCCCTATTCATCCAAATGAGTGTTTATAATCTCTTCTATAGGTTTTACAACTTCATGAGCCCCTTCTTCTTTCTGATCTTGTAGTGTGTAGTTCATCTCCACAAGGATACGATTATATGGCTCAATATGGTCCTTTGTGATTGGCTCTCTTATTGTTACTCTAGTTCCATATCTCATCCTATGCAACATGTGATACCAATCTGTAGATAGATATCCTTCCTTATTTGAAGTGAAATATCGTGAAAGATAAATGGTGACATAAGGGGGAAGATCTATTACTGAGATATCTTGTGAAATTAACAAGCTTAGACAAGAATGAATAATGAGATTCAACCCTTTTATTGTTCTTACTATCTAAATATCATTCCCATATAAATTAACAACTCTTTTTTGATAGGTGTATATTTTATGCCAAGGGCATCAGCTATTTTTTTGGGTATCATTGAACTGTTATCCCTTGAGTCTACCACGTAGTTATGAATGAGATGCTTCCCTATTATAAGTGAAAGATAGAAAAGGGGAGACTTGCCATTTTTTATAATTTTAATATTAGTTTTTGGTTGACACAAATTAATTACAACATTAGGTCATGTTGATTCCTTAAACTCTCATTCTTGGTAAATAGCTTCCTATGGGAAGCTTAAAAGATGTGAGACTGAATTGTGATTTGTAAAGTGACCTCTAGGATTTTAGAATCCATCTCTTCATATTAATTGGGGATGAAAAGGGTGAAAATGGAATTAAAATAAAATTGAATTAAATTTAACTAAGATGATGCACCAAGATTCATAATTTATCTATTCCTAAAATTGCATAAATAGCTTGAACCTTTAAATCACTATAGATAATTTAAAGAAAATATACATGATTTAATGCTTATAACATAAATAAAATCCCATATTATAGAATCAAAAAATAGAAATAAAAAATAACAATAGATTTCATTCAATTTAACACAAAACACCACAGCCTCTTCATTATTAAGCAGAGAACAAAATACAAAAGGACCAAAGGCACAGTATACAATATTTAATCCTTCTCATGAGGGGCACCTGCTAAGGTAATGAAATGAAAAATAATGACTGTTTTTATTCCTATTTAAAAGTAAACTATTAAAATGACTACCCTTTGATAGAAGCAAAAAATCTATTATCTAATGTCCAACCCTTTACAAAAGAAAAGAGCCTTGAAAATATAAGCACAGTAGCCTCACGAGGTAATGAAACCTAAAACCTATCACTTACACTCATGATGAAGCTATTTCAATTGAAATGTGGAGCTTTAGGTCATGAGTGAAGTCAATTCTCAAATCTTGAATATGGTGTAACCTCTATGCTTCATGATTGCCATGATGCTTAGAAGAAGCACTGTGGTAACATGTGTCAACCTCCAAAACTACCTCTAGAATCCTTTTTATAATTTGGGCCCACTCCCCTCAGTCAATGGCACTACTTGAAGCTCTAATAGGAAACACTTTATCCTCAAGAAGTACTGGGATGATGTATAGCACACTGAGGGGTGAGCATTCTTCTTTGAAACCCTTTTACCTCTTTTTAATTGGTAACACGTAGAGCCACCACATGGTGAGATAGCATTGCTCCTAGGGAAGTTGATAAATCCTTTGAAAAGAATGAGTGTGAGGGCACCATGTGGAAATTTCACTTCCTTTTTGTTATAATTATATAATGGGTCCTTCCCATCATTTCATCAACTAATGGTGCTACTTAGAGGTCTAATAAAAAGAGCCTACCTTGGATAAGCATCATGACACCACCTGTTAAGCTAATGCTACTCTTGGGTGAGTTAAGAAACTTTTCATTAATAATGAGCATGGGGATGCCATGTGTCACCACCCAAAAGATTTGAGACTTAGCCAAAAATAAATAAAGAGAACTTGGGGAAGAGGAGGTTGATACACAAACTACCAAACTCACCAAGAACATCCATGCCAAAAAGTTAAGTACCCAAAAATACCTCAAAATGTGGATTATGATCCATAGTTCCTAGCAACTTATAGGGGAAACTACCTATGGATGGAAGAACCCAAAATTTTTGGTTTCATAATTGAGTCAAGTCAAAATTACAAAAAGAGAAGGCCCAAAAAACTCTCAACTTTTGAAGAGATGCCTTCAAAGGCATCCACTCTTCCTCCTTAGGATAAATCCTCTTTTTAAGAGCCTTGAAGGCTCTATCTAGATCAATGATCTCCTTGAAATAAATGTTGCTCAAGCCTTGTACTATCACCCACATCAAAAAAATCTAGCTAGCCAAGAGGCTACAAAATGGTCTCTAACTTGGAGATACTTGGCACTTGTCCAAGAGTCATAAAGATGGTCTGGTTATTATACTTTTTTATTAGTAGATATTTTATCTTGTCCTCTAAGAAGACTGTGTTGTTTGAAAAAAATGGGGAGGGGAGTCCCAACTGGACCAATTGTTTAATATGCCCCTTCATATCTTGAACTAATTTTTCTAAGGCATCTAAAAATGTATTGCACTTTTATGCTACCTTGTTGTAACTCAAAAACTCATTCACCTTCATCATCACCTACCTTCTGTGGCTACCCCTGTTACCTGGAGCATCCCATCTTTTGTGATATATAGCTTCTAGATGAGGCGCTACAAATCTTGAACCTTGGGGGACATGAAGCTAAGGACTTGGTCCACATACACACTCACTTGTGTACTCAACCACTATGAGTCCATAATGAATCCAAGTATTGGCTTCAAGTTTTTGGCCACATTCTTTATTCTCTCCCAATAGGATACATACAATTGTTAGACCATGGGAAAGTACTTGCATTCTGGGAGTGGGTGGTGAGGTCATTATTTAGTTGATGTATTTTTTGGTCTTTGGCTGAGGACTCTTATTACATCTTCTACTACATCTATATTTATGCACTTTTAGAGTCTAAAAGACTCTTATGGGTTTGTATGAGGTCTAATTCCTTTTCCTGTAGCTTATTATCTGTGACTTGATTCTCTTTCTTTAGGTCATCTATTTTGGCCTTTAGTTATGCTACTTGAATTCATAATTGGGCCCTTTGTTTGGATTTTGCCTAGAGTCTCTTAGTGGTAACATGGCTTTGTAGGTTAGACCTTATCTTGGTGAGCTCTATGTCTTTGGCCTTTGCCTCTATGTTCAAGCGATTGACAGTAGCTTTCACTCTTACAAGTTCTTACTCCTTTTCAAATTATTGATCTATCTTTAGATAGTCTATGGTGATGGACTTTTTAGTTTCTTCCATCAATTTGAACCTATCAGTCAATCAGGCCTAACTGAGGTTAAGGCTAATAGTGTGTATCAAGTAATCCCTTAGTTGTATCTATTCTTTGGGATTGATTACTTATGTCACCATGTATACAATCATCATAGATTACTATGTAGGTTTAAACAATGATCACATATGAGGTACCACTAGGGCCTTAGCCATTTTTTATCTTTTCTTCTCTGCCCTTGCCTCTTGATATTTCCTTATATTCTCTAACTATTGGTGGAATTACTCCTATAATTAAATCATTTCCCCCTTGAAGGGGGATCCTTATAGTAGGTTGAAAGGAATGGTCACTTCTTGTTGTGAATCAGTGGATTTTGTTCCCCTAGGGATGTATGGGTAAAGGGTTAGGGTAGAAGGTGAGAAAGGTGAGAGACCGTAGAGAGGAGTGGTGGGTGATTATACCACAATGTATGTATATGTGGTAAATGAAGGCAAAGGAGTGATAAATGGCACAAATGAGGTGATTGGCTAAGCAGTGGAGAGAGGTGAAAGATCAATGGAAATGGTGGAAAGTGAAGAGGAAGTGAATAATGAGGAATAAGTGAAAAAGAGAGAGTTATTGAAATTTACCTTCTTTGTTTGGGCTCAGGGTGAGGGTTAGATGCTTGTGCCTTGGTACCAAACTGAGTTGATTATGCCTTAGGCTACCCTAAAAAGGTGTATTATTGCTATAGAGGAGTTGGATAAAGAGGAGGGGGATAGGATGTAGGTATTTGATTCATGAAAACTTCCTCCTCTTTTCTAGAGGGAGTTTCCTCTTCTTCTTCTTTGACCAAAACTTCCTCCTCCACCTGAGATTCTTCTTCATGGTGCTCATCTTAGAGGTTCTCAAATTGCTCATCAAAGTCTAATTCTTCAAAATTGAGCTCTCCTTAGCCAATTTATTTCCTATACTTCTAATAAGCATCCATTTTCTCCTTATTCTATCCCCTCTAGATGATTTATGCCCTTAGACCCTTGGTCATGTTCTTTGGAGGATAAAAATCCTATACTGGTTTATAAAAAGACTCCCATAGCTTACAAGTGTTTGAAGGGATCTTGGACATATCCACATAATGCTTGATAAAATCATCCATTGGAGACTTTCATTCCTCAAATTACGGTCAAGGCTCATGGATGAAGGGAGTGGTGGTCTTTAGAGTGACTATGTGGCTAGACAAATCATAGTACCATTGATCATTGATCTAGTCCAGGCTAAGCTCTACCATTTTGATCATAAATAGGTGCTCCTATGACCTCTCCATCACCGTAATTCCCCCTCTTAAAAAGGAGATGTCATATAGATCCCTCTTATCCTGGCCTACACCATATATTGATTCTACCACATCAAATTAGCTAGCTAACCCTAGGGCCAAGGTCTTGTCCATGAGTAGGCATGGGAAATAGAATGGCTTCTCCTTGAAATTATGGACCTCGATTAATGTGAAATGTGATATAAAGAACCAATTGACTATAACTTTGTAGCTAGTGAGCCATGATCTCTAACGGTTAATAATCTTGAAGGTAATGGGTTCTTGATTGAGGTCAATCAAGACTAGAGATAAGAAGCACTCTAAAAATTCATAATAATCTTGTGTGGCTAACTGGATATGGATCCATGCAAAAATGGGTATCACCATGTGAGGATACATTCCCATCTTAGTCACATTGATATTGAAGTATGATGAAAAGAAATGGGAGCTTTGGTATAATATAAGGTGGAGGAAGGAAGAATACCTTAAGATATTTTACACCAAAAAAATTTCTAGATGATTATGGATGGCATCAACTATGGCATCCATGAATTCCATCTTGTAAGCCTTCTCCCTACTCACTATCTTTAATTGGAAGACATCACCCAATTGTAAATCATGGACATTAATATTTGAGTCCATTCCAAAGATGAATACCATCATGGAAAGGGCATCTTTCATATCTTGTACTGTAAAGCTCACAAGAATGATGGGTAAAGGTGGCACTTCCATGTAATTTCTATAGAGAGATGAGTTAATGAACTTTGACTTAGGTACATGAGTGTCCCATACATTCTCTAGGTTCTCCATATCATAAATGTCTATGTTGGGTCAGTAGGGAGTCGTAGAATCTCCCTTACCACATTAACACTGATGTCCACCTTTAGGTGGTTACCTATGATAATGTCAGTTTTGATATCATATCTCTCTACACACATGGTGATAATATCTTATCACAAGTGCATGAGAGGCACCATGTATTAGGCTAGGGTAGAGCTCCATATCCTGTATCCAAATAACTCAAAGTCATTATTTCAAACCTTTTTGAGCATGCAAGCATGGGTGCCCTCTCTTAGATTATTTATGTTCTTGGTCAATTTGGGATCAAAGATCCCATATACATAGTATATTACTAGTGTGGGGTCCCTACAATGCCCTTTTACAATGTTCTTGACATTTGGCATTATGATATTTGATTGTGTGAAGGTGGATGCATATGATTTACTTCATGCAAATTATGGTGGAAGATCCCTTTGATCACTTGATCTATGAGTTATTTTTTTATTTGGATTTTAATCATCAGATAAGGATCCATAAGTATCCACCTTATAACTCTTTTTAATAATCCTCTCTTCACTCTAATGAAAACACTAGATATTAGATTTTTGCTCATAATTCTTCACAATTCTTTGCTCGAGGTGATCTACTTAGCTTAGTGATTTTGAAAACTCTTAGGTGTTTAAGTCTTTAGCTTCATGAGGAGAGGGGTAATTATAGGCTATTAATATTAGCATGATCATCATGTAGTCCATTTTGAATTTGGGTGCCCATAAATGAAGATGGTGGTGCAAACGCTTGAGGAGTCACTCATAAGAGATTTTGAGGTGATCCTTATGGGAGATTGTGTAATTTTGGGTGCCCAACATTAATGGCAAGGGGAGTGGGGTAAATAACAATCTTTCAGAGATGATTCAAATTAATGGGAGCCAAGGTGTAGACACCTCGCAATGAGATAGTATAAACTTGTGCTAATGGCACTTATTTTAAAAGGAAATAACTACAAAAGAGGGAAAATGACTAACAAAAGGGAAACTAACTAACTATGTACAAGGTGAAGCCAATAGATCAATTGAAGTGCTTTAGGTGGATTATGTCAACTAAAATATCTAAGGCATTTCCTTCTCCATCTTATAGCTCAAATGCATTACCCTACCTATTATAGATGATGTAAAGAGGCCCTCTTTATAGGGAATCAAATTTTAGATGTTGACCTAGCTTTATGGCCCTTTCGTCATATTTTAAAACCAAATATCCTCACTTGAAGCCTAAGTTAGATGATTTCTTATCAAACCATATCTTAACTATCTACTATTGGGTGACCTTAGCATTATTGGTTTGTTCTCTCACTTCTTAAATCTTTAGAAATTCTACCAATCTAACCTCCATTACTCTATTTTCCACTATCTTGATATCTTTCAACAACTATAACACAGGAATCTCTAATGATATGGGCATGATCACCTCTTTCCCATTTACTAGTTCATAAAGGGATGTATTTAAAATCTACTTGTGGTTGATTCAATCAACCCACAGAGCTATCTTTAAATTATTATGCCACTCCCTCTATTGATTAGCACCAATCCTCTTGATTAACCTTATGAGGTTCTTATTTGTTGATTTGGCTAACCCATTCCCTTGTAGGTAGTAGTTGGACAAATTCTTTAGTAAAATGCCATTTTAGAGCACAAATTACAAAATATTTGAATCAAGGAAGGCCTTTACATTGTTGAATATGATCATTTTTATAGGGTTGAACCTTGTTATTGTTTCTCCAAGAAGTTGAGGATCACATTATCAATTGCTTCTTTCAACAGAACTGCTTAAATCCACCTCATGATGTAGTCTATGGCCATGAGTATCCACTTATGGCTCATGTTAGATATAGGATTGATCATCCCAATGAAATATAATCCCCACTATGTGAAAGGCTCATCAATCATAATTGGGTTCAATAGCATGGCCAAATTCTTTCACTAGCATGTAAAAACTTGGCATTATTGTTACTTTTTTACCATTTAATGACAATCTAATAACATAGCTGGCTAGTAATATCCCACATGCATGATTTTGGTTGTGGTTGTCTTTGAAGAGAAATGACCTTCTAAAGGGGTAAAATGCATATCTTATAGGATCTTTATGGCTTGGTTGTTTTCAACACATCATATAAGTCCCCCATTGAAGTTCCTTTTACAAAGGACTCCCTAGACTAGTGTGTAACTATCCCTTTACAACTTATAGAATCTTATTTTATGCATGGGGAGGTTATCTAGATATCAATTAGTTTGCATAAAGTGGGTCTTATCAGTGACGCAATACCTGTCAGTTTCATATTGACTTACTAAAACTATTTCTAGTATATCTTATTCTTATGTTGGGGCATCTGTGCATTAAGCCAGATACTCACAAATCCCTCTTCCTTGGATCACCTTATTTGGCCTAAATTTAATGTCATATTTTAGTATATTGGTGATCTAATTGGCCCTCTTCTCTATGATCTCACCCTCCATTATGTACTCTCTAATGCTAAAATCCACCACATGTATCCTTATCTTGCTTCCCACTACTAGGTGTCTGAACTTCTTGAGACCTTTAAGGATGGAAAAATCCTTATTATCAATGAAATTATACTTGGCCTCATACCCATGTAGGGTTATTGAATAAAATTTAATATGATGTTCACCCCTCCCTTCTTCTTTCTGAGTCAACATTACTATCAAGCTATGTTCGCTACCATAAACATACATGATGAAATATTTTGAGAAGTTGGGATTAAATAGCATGGGAGTGGTGTCTAGTTTTTCCTTCATATTTTCAAACACTACCCTTCCTTCAATGATCCTCTTGAAATCTTGGTTTTTATTTATCATTAATGTGATTAGTCTTACCAACCCTATAAAGTTGGATATGAATCAACTGATGAAATTGATTTTCCCTAACAAAGATTGGACTTTTTTCTTATTAATTAGTAAACTCATGTCCCTGATGGCCTTCACTCATCTAGGTCAATAGAGATGCCTTCTTTGGGTACCATGTACCCTATCAACTTTCCTTGTGGTACATCAAAGATGCATTTTTTTGAAACTCTTGGCACTTTTGAAAAATCTTCTCCAAATTATTGAAGTGATCTTCCTTTTTCTTAGATAATACTATCAGGTCATCTAGATAGATGAGGATGTTTTTATTAATTATTCCCTTAAAGGCTATGTTCATGGCTCACTAGAAGTGGCTCCTACATTAAAGAGGTTGAAAGGCATTTTCATATAGGTGAAGGTTACCTGCATTATGGTGAAAGTGGTCTTATGTTGATCCTCTTCATTAACCCATACCTAGTTGTATCTTGAGAACCCATCCAATAAAGAGAACATTTCTATGCCCACTACTATTTGGAGGATCTATTCCATACAAAGAAGGGGTAATGATCTTTTAGAGATGCTTTGTTTAACTCCTTGAAGTCCATGCATAACCTTATTTATCTATTCTTTTTCCTCATTGGAACTAGGTTGGATACCCAAGTCGAATGCTTGATTGGGTATATGATCCTTGATTCAATCAATTTTCTCAATTCTTGAGCCATCAGAGACTTGATTTTTGGGTTCACATCCTTTGCTTTTGTCAGACTGGTTTGGACCCTTTAATTAGGTCTATGGTGTATTGGATGACCTCATGGTCATACCCTTGAATTTCACCATAGGTCTAGGCCATAACCCCTTCATATTTATTGCAGAAGGATATCAATCACTCCTTATCTTTTTGGGAAACTTCTTCCCCACTTTTAGTTTCCTTCTTTCTCCTACATCTAGTTTGGAGTAGTCACTTTTGTCTGTGATAATTTCCTTTTATCATTTTAGGCATCATTAGAATCAAATAGATTCTCTAGGGTGATCATCCCATTTGGAAGTTTATTAGACTTTAGTTGCATGATTTTATCTTCATAGTCTTCTTAGATCTTTGACTACAACTACTCCATGAATTAGCATGACTATTGAAGAAACATAATAATTGGAGCATCACTCTCAAACACTTACTAGTTTTGATCATTATCTAGGATGGTAGGTATGATAATCACCTGTACTGCTTATTCATTGGTGAGTAAATTAATTATCAGATCAAACTAGGAACCAATTACCACTATTTGGTTTGCTTGAGAATTCATAAACCTAGGGATGAGTTGGATATTGAATGCTTTACATGATTTAATCAAATCCCATATCTGATGGTAGTAAGATGTTATGTAGACATTCTTTGTACTTATAACTCCTCTTACTTACTTTACCACTAGTTTGAAATATATGAACACCTTTAACCATTTTATGCCCATACACTCAATGAGGTTGAGGTCATGGACCATCACTTCATACTTAGATTCTTTATTTGTGTAATAAAACTAGAAGCAAAGGGCTCTAAGGGTCTCTTTTCTAGATGGAGACATCAATCAGATACCAGTTATGGAGTTGGTTTTGAATTTTACCCAATTGAAATGTGGAGTCCAAAATTTAGACTCATTTTTTGGTTCCTTTCTTTGATCCTCCTTTATGACCTCAAGGATGATTCACTCTTCATCATAGATTACATAAGTCCTAAGGTTAGTGGCATAAATGTTCATAAATATATCATTATTAATGAATTCATTAACAAGGATTTCCTCCTTCAATTTCTTGTTATCTATCACTCTTTCTTCTTTAAGCATTTCCATTCAATACATCTCTTTATTGGAGAAATATGTGTGCATCACTTTAAATTCATCATAGCATCATCATCTATGTGCTCTAGAAGTAGTGGCTCGAATAACACCTTCAAATTTGAGCCATATTTGGTCCTTAGGATCAAGTGGAACCAATCTGAATACAAGTATCTACTGATTTGGGTGGTGAAATATCTTGATAGACATAACCCAAAGACTGGTGGGATGTCTATTACTACAACTTCTTGGGGAACTATGATAGGAAAAGAGTATAAATTTAGGGGAAGAACCTTGATAATACCCATGGTCTGAACTTTCTTCCCATGTAACTACATTACCCCTTTATTCAAGGGTTCATATTGAAGTTACAGTGCATTCATAATTTGTTTGGGCATCATTGTGGTACTTGCACTAGAATTAATCATGGAATTGTGCAACTTGTTTCCCATAATGAGAGTTAATAAAATGGAGTAGGTTTTTTTTATTAACCTTTTCTTTGAATTTGATGAATATGGATGGTGCATGAGGTTGAACACTATTATTGGCTTACTTTCCCTTGATTTGTATGGTATTTTTAGCTGACTTAGCTTGCATAAGCTTTTCTTGGTCTTCCAATGCCTCTCATAATAGAGACTTCTACTCAGGGATAGCCAAGACATCTTAAAAATGAACATTAGTTGGGGCCTTTTTTAGCTACTCCACCACATTAAATGACCCTTGTATTTGGACCTTAGGGTCCTTTATCTTATCATGTATTTTTTTGCTTTGTTTTTGATATGCTAGAGGTGGTGGTTGGGGTGCCAAACCATTCATGAAAGTTACTTTATGCCTTGTGAAGGCTTCTTAGGTCTCGTTCAGTCTCTTTTTAGATTGAGTTTAGTAGTTTGATTAGACATGTATGGATTTCATCATAGGGATGTCGCTCACATACACTTCATCTTCACCTTCCATCCAAGAGAAAAGTGCATGATCTGAGGCTATCTCCTCTTCTTGCTTCAAGGATATTCCTTGCATTTGAGCCATTAGGATAGCATTTTCAATGCCTAGGGACTGATATTTGAAAGGGGTTAAATCAAGTACATTCCCTTATCTTCATTACTCAATAACCTTTTTGCTACATATTACCTCTTGGGTAGTTATGGGGTGTATATGCATCATTACATGGAAAGCACCAGGAATTTGAGTTATCTACCAAGTTTTTTTGGCCAGTAACTATTTCTCTATTTGAACATGGTAGGACTATTTGTAAAGGATTAAAAACTAGGATTATTTGATTTATGGGTCATGTTTGATGATTCGGCACCTAATAATTTAGCTTCTACCTTTTTTGGTACTAGTTATGCTGATATGGTGATCTTCTATTTTGGTAATTCTAATAAGAGGGCTTTGGGGGCATGTATTCCTTCTTCTTGAGGTTTATGATATCATTAGAGAAGTTCCACAAGATGCTCTAAATGTCATTCATCTCCACTACTAGTGTGGATAAAGCAGACACACTTATTTGAATAAGCAGATATACATTTATGGAAGGGGATGCTTGTAAGGTGATCAGGACTTCTTCCTATGGTGGCATTAATATCTCTAGGAACATGGGCATTGGTGGCTATGGGGATATTTTCCTAGCATCTATCAAATTATTTTTTGCTCTGACAACTAAGTCATATGCATTTGATAACATCTGGCCTCCAAGGGACTAAATCATAATAGCTATGTCTGAGTTGAATACATTGAGGTAAAAAATAATGGCCATACTTGTGGGTGTTTGATCTGTTATCAGGATTCTTTTCTATCTCTTATCAAACTAGGTATTAAAATCAATATCCACTTGTAGGTCTATTTTAATGGTGATTATCTATTGCAGGAGAGATGACCGGTCTACCTTCTCATTGAATCATTTAAAGAATCTATTGCCCAAGTCATCCTAGGTGTGATGGAGTTGGGTTGTAATGACTGATACCAGTTAAGAACTCACCCTTTGAAAGAGGTGACTAATAATAGTAAGGCCACATTCTGATACATGACATAATGTATAAGACATACATCGGTAACATCTTGAAGATGTTCCACTATGCTTTTGAAATCCTCTCCTATGAATTTAGGGAGTGATTTTAAACATTTATCAGGAAAAAGATACTATGTAGCTAAGGATACTAGAGGGATGAGTGGGCTACCACTATTCCATGGTACAAAGTTTCTTAGTGGTCCTAGGATCACCATTTTTTATGGTTGTTGTGTCATTCTGGACCTTGCAGTCCTTTGACAAGTTATAGCTACCAGAGGTGATGGTAACAAGCTTGGATTTTGTGTTGTTTGTGACCTTGTGATGGGCTTATAGCTCATAAATTCTTGCTTCTAGTTAGTGTTGATGCTGGAAAGTGCACCCAGCGGCAGGAACACGGATTCCTGCCCTCTCCCCGCAACATGGAAACCCCTCTCTCGTCTGTGGGATGGCGAAGCAGGAGAGGAGAGTCTCTAGATATGGGCTAGTTCCCTCTGATGTATCTTGTTTGTTTCAGGTAACGCAAAATATAGGTATATAGGTATACACTGGGGGGTGAAAAGAGAGAGAAAAGCATGAAAACAAACAGCCTACTCTAAAAGAGGTGATACACCAAAAACATGAGTGACCTTCCAGATCCACTCTCAGAATCAGGGGAAATGCAAGTATACTCTACACATCTGGTAGAGGAATCAGGCTACTAAGACAAAGGGGGAGGCTATAATGGAAAATACGTCACAGAGGTTTACCAAGGTGCTGTGGAATGCACGCTTGCAAGCAACTTACTCTGTTCTGTCCTTCTCAAGTATTGCTCTTCTCCTTTCAGCTGCAGAACCGGTCCCTGTAGATAGCTGGTCTGTTGGTATTACCTATGAAAGCATGGAAGATAATGACTAAACACAGATGATACTCAGGGCATACACAGCAAATCCATCCAAGATGGAGGCAAAAACTATATTTTTATTGATTCAGGTGGAGAAAATGTAGAGCAGTGCTCTTTACAAAAGTCTGAAAGATCCCTGAAAAATGACTAAGTCCTTGTATTTATAGCAGGAGAGCCAAGAGAAGTTTCATCAGAAAGCATGAAAAACACTATTGATGACATCACAAGTCTACCAAGACCATGCTTGTTGCCTCATTTTGCGTGCTGGTCTTCTCCCCCGGCAGCTGGGTGGGTTTTTTCTTGTGCACTGCAAGTGAATTTTGCCGCCCTTGTAGTGGGCGGCGATTTTTCTACCCTTTGCATGGATTTCATGTAGGATTTATGCCGACATTGGCATAAGCTGCCGATGGCAGTAGTATTACCAACGTCAGTTTCTTTAAGATGTCGACGTCGACAGAATTGTGCTTTGCATGGCAATTTCTCCTTCCCCGCCATGGGGCGGGGTTTTCCATTTCACCGCCTTAGGGTGGGGTTTTCCAATTTGCCGCCATGGGCGGGCTTTTTTGATTCACCACCATAGGGTGGGCTTTTCTGATTTGCTGCCATAGGGTGGGCTTTCCCAACTTTTGTGCCTGCCTTTGTGTTGCCGACGTCAGCGGTTCTGCCAACGTCGGTCTCTGTAAGGTGCCGACGACGGTAGTATTGCCGACGTCGGCCGACGTCTTTCCTTTTCTGTTGTGGGCGGCAAATTTGCCACCCTCTGCATGTTTGTAAGTGGGCTCATTTTACCCGCCCTTGTAGTGGGCGGTGATTTTTCTGCCCTCTACATTTTTTTTGCCTCTTTTTTGACTAAGTGTTGAACGCTCCATTTTTTCCCTTCTTCTCTCCTTGCGTGAACGTTCGGAGATTTTGTCTTTCGCTGCCTATTCTCTACAACGGCGCTGTCAAAACCTAAAAGTGGACCTTGCAACCTGAAATGACTGGGCCTGTGAAGCAAGTGTAGGAGGTGACCGAGATTTTGCCTGAGGGGCAAAATTGGGTCAACAAATTGGCGACTCACGGGGGAAGCGTGCCTGCTATGCTTAGAACCTAGTTGTTTTACATATCCATTGGGTGCGGAGTCAGATGGTGACTTTGAAGCGAGTTCACAACAGTTTTGAAGATTCTAAAATCAAAAATACAAAATTTACCCCCACTGCAAAGGGAAACACACAAGACTAAAAACAACTAACTGTGTAAACTGCACTTAGGGAAAACAGGGAAGAAAATAAGGGAAACTATGTACAGCCGAACCAAAAATTTAGTGACAATGCTTCAGGTGTATCTCGTTGACTGGGATACACAATTCTTTGTCATCCAACTTGGAGAGCTGAAAAGTGTTATGCTGCTTGCACTGATTAATCATGTAAGGACCGCTCCAGAGGGCATCAAATTTTGCATGTTTTTCGGGCTTAGCTCTATCTTCATCCCATTTTAAGACAATGTCTCCTTCAGTGAAATTTTTTGACAAAGACTTCTTGTCGAAATGCCTTTTCACCTGATGCTGGCGACTGATCATAGAGACCATGGCCTGGTTCCTTACCTCCTGGAGCTCCATTAGTTCACATAATCTGACCTCCATGCTGCTTCCTTCTTCTAGCTGTAGCTGATGTGTGAAGTCCAGCGCTGGCAATTTGAGTGAGATAGGAAGCCTTGCTTCCCTTCCATACACAAGCGTATATGGAGAATTTCCGATTGATCTTTTCGGGGTGATTCGATCGGCCCATAGAGCTATTTTCAACTTGGCATGCCAAGTTCTCTGATTTTCTTCCATGGTCCTCTTTAAAATCTTGATCAAATTTTTGTTAGTAGACTCAGCCAGTCCATTCCCCTGCGCGTAGTAATTTGACGAAGTGCTAAGGTATATACCATACCTTAGCACCCATTCACTAGTTTTGGTTCCCAGAAAAGCCAAGGCATTATCTGAGATTATAGTGGTTGGGACCCCAAAACGTGTCACTAAGTCCTCATAGAAATCCAGGACTGCGCTTTCATTCATTTCCTTCAAAGCAATGGCTTCCACCCACCTGGTGAAATAATCCGTAGCAGTCAGGACCCACTTGTGTCTGGCGCTAGAGGGAGGATTGATCATCCCTATGAAATCCAGGCCCCACTGCATGAATGGTTGTTCAACTTGAATGGGCTGTAGGGGCATGGCAGCCAATCGTTGCTTTCTGTCAAAGAGTGCACACTTCTGACACTTTCTTACCTAGGCATGGGTATCCTTGAAGAGAGTGGGCCAGAAATAGATAGCTCTCATTATTTTTGCTGCTGTGGTCTTAGGGGCGAAATGTCTGCCTACTAGCCCATTGTGAAACTCAACCAAAACCTCGTCAGTCTGACTGGAGTCAATGCATCTCAGGAGAACCCCAGAGAGATCCTTCCTAAATAATACTCCATCAATCAAAACATAAGGAAGGGACTGAAGTTTAAAATACCTTCTTCCGGCCCTACCGAGACTCTGTGGACATTCGCCCATAAGAAGGAAATGCCTCATGTCCAGTGTCTAATCTCTTATGACAGCTGGTTCTTCTACGGTGGCTACGTCATGGATCAGCAAGCTGTCTTCATCCTTTTGTCTCAAATCTGCGGCTAGCTGTTCACATAGGCCCCTTCCTTTCACCAACTTGGTGATCTTGATATCTATGTCGTACTCCATCACCTTGGTGATCCATCCCGCTCTCTTCTCATTTAAGTCTTGATTGGTCAGAAAATCCTTGACACCAAGATGTGGAACCATGAGATGGATCTTGCTGTTTGACAACATATATCTAAATTTTTTCAAACTGCGCACCACTGCCAGAACTTGCTTTTCTACGTAGGTGTACCTAATTTCAAAATCCTCTAACCCTTGGCTGAAGAAGGCAAGTGGTTGCTCGAGGTTATCACTGTTTGCTTGGGTAAGCATAGCAGATATTACTTCTCCATTGCTGAAGGTATAGAGATTGAGGTCTTTATTGAAGTCGGGGCTGATTAGAGCGGGAGCCTGGGTCAAAGCCCGTTTGATAGCTTCAAAGCTATCCTTTCTTGGCGTTATCCATTTGAATTCTTCACCCTTCTTTAGCAAGGAGGTTAGGGGTTTAACTATTTCAGCAAAATTCAGAATGAACCTCCGAATGAAATTTATCCGACCAAAGAAACTCTGCAGGGCTTTCTTGTGCTTTGGTAGGGACATCTCCAGAATGGAGCGGACTCTCTCTGGGTCAATAGACAAACCTTCCTTAGACACAATGTGGCCAAGAAGTTTCCCCTCATGAACCGCAAATACACATTTCTTTGGATTTAGGGAGATGCCAAATTCTCTGCACCTCTCAAAATTCTCCCTGAGGTGCTTCATATGCTATCCTGCCTCTTTGGAGAAAACCGTTATATCATCGAGGTACACCAGCACGTTCCTATTTATCAAACCACTGAAAGTCATGTCCATGGCTCGCTAGAAGGTAGCACCAGCATTGGATAGCCTGAAAGGCATCTTCTGGTAGGTGAACGTTCCCCATTTAGTGGTGAAGGCTGTTTTGTATTGGTCGCAGTCACGCACCAGAATCTGATTATATCCCGAATAGCCATCCAGGAGGGAGAAGCATTCAGAACCAGTTATTTTTTGGAGGATCTGCTTCATGTTTGGAAGGGGATAATGATCCTTTAAAGAGACTTTATTAAGGTCTCTGAAGTTGACGCACAGCCTGATCTCCCCATTTTTCTTTCTAACTGGAACCAAATTAGCCAACCATGAGGAATGTTTGATCAGAAATATAATGCCGGACTCAATCAACTTGGCTAATTCTTTTTGCATAAGGAGCTCGACCATCGGGTTAACAGGTCTTTGCTTTTGTGTGACTGGTTTTGTGCCTTCATCTAATTCAATGGTGTGTTGGGTGAGCCTTGGATCGAAGCCTTTCAATTCGCTATAATTCCAGGCAAAAATATCGGCAAACTCGTGGCACAGCAGAATGAAAGCTTGTCTTTCTTGAAACGTGCAGACCTTGCCAAGCACCAGCAACATGTCCTTGAAGATTTCCACTTTTTCATAATTCTCCTCTCTGGTAGTGATGCATGCTTTATCACCTCTTAGTTGGTCCTCTCCATTGAAAATACTTTCAAGTGTGACCAGACCCTTAGGGAGTTTATTGTTCTTCAATTGAACAATCTGATTTCCATATTGCTGCAACAATTTTGCTTGATTGTGGACTACAAACTTGGCTTCTTCCTGCAGGAAAAGAGCTATCTGCTGGTCACTTTTGAAGACCTGCCAATTTGTAACATTGTCTGGAATTGAAGGCCGGACCACCACTTTTAAATGGTGTGAACCACAACCCCTGCTTATCTCTTTTGAAACATCAAATTGGGCACCAACAGCTGCCAATCTGTCAACCTGCTTATTTTGTTCCCTGGGGATAGAGGTAATGTTAAGAGCAAGGAAATCCTCCATCAAGTCCTAGAATCTGTGCTTGTAAGATTTCAGTAAGGAGTTCTTGGTCAGGTTCAGGCCTCTGATTTGGTTCACTATTAGTTCACTATCCCCCAGGATTTGCAATTTTTTGATCCCTCTCTTTCTTGCCCACTCAAGTCCATGAATCAAAGACTCGTATTCTGCAACGTTACATGTGCAAGAGAACTGGAAACAAAAAGATAAAAAGTACCTTTCTTTAGAAGGGGAGACTAATATTGCCCCACCACCAGCGCCCAGTTTGCTTCTGGAACCGTCAAAGTATAGCTGCCACAGGCCAAGATCTTCTTTGTTTTCCTTCATTATATTGGGCATGACGGCACTCTCTTCATGCAAGCAATAGATGCCAAGGTCTGCCTCCTCAATAAACTTATAAGGATCATGCTCGAATTTATCGCTTCCCCACTCATCCAAGAGTAGATCTGCGACTCCTTCAAGAGCAGAAGATGAGGACTTGTCTGTTTGAGAGTCTTCTGGATCAATGATAGTGTAACTGACATTTGTTGCCTTGGGTGAATAGGGCTCTAGGTGGTCCTTGTAGAGTGGCTCAGATTCAATTTTCACTTTGGTCCCATACTTGGTTCTAAAAACCAGGTATGACCAATTTGCTGCTAGATAACCACCTATCTTAGACGTAAAGTCCCTAGACAAACAGATTGCAAAATATGGAGGAACGTCCACTACCACTATATCTTGAGGGATTAAGAATGTCGGGCAGGCATGCAATGTTAAACTCAATCCTTTCAGGACTCCGACTGTCTTTGCGGGTGTCCCATCTAGTTACAAGACTCCTTTGTTCATTGCTTCGTACTTTAACCCCATCTTATCAGCAATGCATTTAGGCATTACTGAAGTGCTGGCCCCACTATCAATTATGCAATTATGTACTAAGAAATCCCTTATGATCAAAGATACATAAAAAGGGGGAGTCTTTTCTTCTTTCTTTACTTGACCTGGAGCAGAAGGCTGCCCATTCATCATTAGGATGTTATTAGTGTCTGTTGGGATGGCCTGGCGATCTAGCTCATGCAATTCTTTCTTCAATACCTCCTTTTGTCCCGGAAGAGACAATGAATCCCATAGAGAAATGCTCACATGCAATTTCTTCATTTGATCAACTATATTAACTTGGGGACTGACTCCCTTCGTGCTCTCCTTTGCGCTGATCCCGGCTAGAGCTTTAGACTGAGGAGCTGGGGGTATAGATGGTTCACCAGAAATTGGGGCCCTTTGAAAAGGGTGCGGTGAAGGATTTATTGCAACCTGAGGGGAAGCTTGCGCTTCTCCAACTGCTCTTCTTTTAAATCTCGTATTGGCCACAACACAATCAGCATGATTGCTTGCAGTGCCCCCATGATTAATTGCACAGAGCTCACCCTCTGCGTGATTTATCAGGGTAGAATCCAGCTGAGTCTGATTGTTACTTGTGCTGGTTTGAGCTGGGAACTCAAAAAAATGAGAAAAATCAGCACCCTGATTTTCCAAATTTTAGAAAAAATTCATCATGTCATTCATGTGGACAGCTTTCTCTTGACCTTGTCCCATGTTTGAACAACCTGGCTGCTCCTGCACTAGATTGTTCTGAGTAGGTACCATGGCTTTAGATGACGAAAGAGGGCCTGAGTTATAATTTTGATAAGGCCTGGTTGTAGTGAGCTGCCCCTGACCTTGGTTATAATTTTGAAAGGGGGGTCTAGGGGCATGGCCATAATTTTGATAACTCTGGTTTGGCTTGTGGCTTTGAGCTTGCTGCCTTTTAAGGGCAACAAGTTCATTTGACATGCTCTGTAACAGGCCCTTAATTTCACTTAATTCATTGGATGGAACAGCAGTTGGCTTCTCAATGACAGGTAGGGGAGCAATTGTGGGAGCGACTGTTTGAATTGGGGGCAGCAGTTTTGGGAAAAGTGGCATATGAGGCCTAGGGGTGATTTTCTCGGCTTGAATTAAGCAATTTTCGGCCGCAATGGCTATGTCATATGCAGCTGGCAGTATGTGTCCCCTCATAGATTGGATCATCATAGCAATGTCACTATTCAATGCTTTTAGATAGTACAAGAAAGCGTAGCTGGGGGTCGGCCTTACCAGGATGGGAATTCTATCCCAAGTCTTTTGAAACTGCGTATTGAAGTCCTGCATATACTCATGCGGAGCTCTTTTTATAGTTGTCAGCTGCTCAGCAAGAGAGAGGCCATCACTTTTTTCCCCAAAACGATCAGTTAAACGAGTGCCCAATTCATTCCAAGAATGTATGGAATTCACAGGCAAGGTGCCGTACCAGTCGAGAGCTTTCCCTTTCAGAGACAAGGCTAACAGTCTGATGGCAATATTTTCTTCTGTTACATTGTGAATATTGCAAAGGTTGGCAATATGTTTGATATGCTCAATAACTGTAATAGGTCCCACTCCATCAAAAGAAGGCACATTTTTCAGAGTTGTTTCGGGGATCGAATCATAGCGTGGGAGGTTTAAAGGGCTTTCACCATGAAAAGCTGTAAAAGGCAAGGCCATGGCTGGAATAGATTGTATTTGTGGCTGAGCTGGGTTGGTGTTCCTAGCAACAGGTCTAGGAGGATTTATCAGTGGATAAGGGCGAGTTCTTCCAAACCTGAGTCTTGTAGCAGAGTTTAAAGGTAGCTCAACAAACTCAAAGGGGACCCTTCTTGAAGCTGACCTGGTGGTAACTTTTGGCATAGAAGTTAAGTAATTGGTCTTAAAAATAAAGAACTGAGCTCTTATCGGTGGAGTCGCCAGATGTTGGAAATCTTTAAAAAAATTACTGTAGCAGGACCAGCATCAATCTTGAAATACTACTGTGTTGAAAAAATACTATCCCACTGGGCATGCTAAAATTGTTGACACTGGAAAGTGCACCCAGCGGTAGGAACATGGATTCCTACCCTCTCCCCGCAACATGGAAACCCCTCTCTCGTCTGTGGGATGGCGAAGCAGGAGAGGAGAGTCTCTAGATATGGGCTAGTTCCCTCTGATGTATCTTGTTTGTTTCAGGTAACGCAAAATATAGGTATATAGGTATACACTGGGGGGGTGAAAAGAGAGAGAAAAGCATGAAAACAAACAGCGTACTTTAAAAGAGGTGATACACCAAAAACATGAGTGACCTTCCAGATCCACTCTCAGAATTAGGGGAAATGCAAGTATACTCTACACATCTGGTAGAGGAATTAGGCTGCTAAGCCAAAGGGGGAGGCTATAATGGAAAATACGTCACAGAGGTTTACCGAGGTGCTGTGGAATGCACGCTTGCAAGCAACTTACTCTATTTTGTCCTTCTCAAGTATTGCTCTTCTCCTTTCAGCTGTAGAACTGATCCCTATAGATAGCTGGTCTATTGGTATTACCTGTGAAAGCATGGAAGATAATGACTAAACACAGATGATACTCAGGGCATACATAGCAAATCCATCCAAGATGGAGGCAAAAATTGTATTTTTATTGATTCAAGTGGAGAAAATGTAGAGCAGTGCTCTTTACAAAAGTCTGGAAGATCCCTGAAAAATGACTAAGTCTTTGTATTTATAGCAAGAGAGCCAAGAGAAGTTTCATCAAAAAGCGTGAAAAACACTATTGATGACATCACAAGTCTGCCAAGACCATGCTTATTACCTCGTTTTGCGTGTTGGTCTTCTCCCCCGATGGCTGGGCGGGTTTTTTCTTGTGCACTGCAAGTGAATTTTGTTGCCCTTGTAATGGGCGGCAATTTTGCTACCCTTTGCATGGATTTCATGTAGGATTTATGCCGACGTCGGCATAAGCTGCCGATGGTGGCAGTATTGCCGACGTTGGTTTCTTTAAGATGCTGACGTCGACAAAATTGTGCTTTACGCGGCAATTTCTCCTTCCCCGCCATGGGGCGGGGTTTTCCATTTCACCACCTTAGGGCAGGGTTTTCCAATTTGCCTCCATGGGCGAGCTTTTTTGATTCACCACCATAGGGCGGGCTTTTCTGATTCACCACCATAGGGTGGGCTTTCCCAACTTTTGTGCCTGCCTTTGTGTTGCCGACGTCGGCGGCTCTACCGACGTCGGTCTCTGTAAGGTGCCGACGACGACAGTATTGCCGACGTCGGCTGACGTCTTTCCTTTTCTGTTGTGGGTGGCAAATTTGCCACCCTCTGCATGTTTGTAAGTGGGCTCATTTTACCCACCCTTGTAGTGGGCAGTGATTTTGCCACCCTCTGCATTTTTTTTGCCTCTTTTTTGACTAAGTGTTGAACGCTCTATTTTTTCCCTTCTTCTCTCCTTGCGTGAACGTTCAGAGATTCTATCTTTCACTGCCTATTCTCTGCAACGGCGCTGTCGAAACCTGAAAGTGGACCTTGCAACCTGAAATGACTGGGCCTGCGAAGCAGGTGTAGGAGGTGACCGAGATTTTGCCTAAGGGGCAAAATTGGGTCAACAGTTAGGTATACTAGCAGTTTCATCCCACTGAGCATGCTAGAAAAGAAAAACTATTGATGCCTAAAACTCTCTCTTGGTAAATAGCTTCTTATGGGAAACTTTATAGATGTGGGACTAAATTATGATTTATAAATCAACCTCTAGGATTTTAGAAGCTGGATCTTTATATTAATTAGGGATGAAAATGGTGAGAATGGAATGCAAATAAAATTGAATTAAAGATAAATAAGATGATGCAACAAGATTCGTAATGTATCTATTCCTAAAATTGCATAAAATAGCTTGAACTTTTGAAACACTATAGATAATTTAAAAGAGCATATACATGATTTAATGCTTTCAACATTAAAAAATCCCATACTATAGAAGTAGAAAATATAAATAACAAACAACAATATATTTCATTTGATTTGGCATAGAACACCACATCCTCTTCATTTTTAGGCATAGAAAAAAATATAATAGGCCCAAAGGCACAGTATATAATATTCAATCATTCCCATGAGGGTTACCTGTTAAGGTCATGAAATGAAAAATAATGATTATTATTATTAATATTCAAAATTAAATTGTTACAATGGTTACCTTTTGATAGAAATGAAAGAAATAATATCTAACGTCTAGTCCTTTATAAAAGAAAAGAGCCCTGAATATATAGGCACAGTGGCCTCATGAGGAAATGACACCTAGAACCTATCACTCACACTCATGATGAGGCTATTACAACTAAAATGGGGAGCTTTGGGTCATGAGTGAAGTTAGTTCTCAAATATTAGACATGGCATAACCTCTATGCTTCATGATTCCCATGATGCTTAGAAGAAGCACCATGACAAAATGTGTCTACCTCTAAAACTACTTCTAGAATCCTTATTATAAATAGGACCCACTCCCCTTGGCCAATGGCACTATCGAAAGCTCTAACAAGAAAAAATTTATTCTTGAGGAGTGTTGGGATGATATGTGGCAAACTGAGGGGTGAGCATTCTTCTTTGAAACCATTTTACCTATTTTTAACTAGTAGTGTGCATAGACACCATGTGGTGAGTTGGCACTACTCTTGGGTAAGTCGATAACTCCTTTACAAAGAATGAATGTAGGGGCACCACATGGAAATTTTGTTTCCTTTTTTTTTATAATTTTATAGTGGGTCCCACCCATCATTTCATTAACCAATGACACTATTTGAAGCTTTTACAAAAATAAACCTACCTTGGATAAGCATCATGATGCCACATGTCAAGCTGGTGCTACCCCTAGGTGAGCTGGGAAACATTTCATGAAGAATGAGCATGGGGATGCTATGTGGCATCACCCAAAAGAGTCAAGACTTAGCCAAAAATAAATAAGGGGAACCTAGGGAAGAGAAGGCCAATATACAAACCACTAAACTTTCCAAGCACGTCCATGCCAAAAAGCTAACTACCCAAAAATACCTCAAAACATGGATTACAATCCATAGGTCCCTTGGGTGGAACCTTGTCTGTTATCTAAAAATTAATCAAAACCTCTTACAATAAATCCCTTTGCATGAGGATGGATAGTGCTTACCACACAGTAACATTCAGCTTGGTCTTCATCATTTTCTCATCAATGTTGAAAGGGATGTTACCAACCTTTGTCAGTGCCTTTGTAGGAGCTATGTCTTCTTTTATAAGATTTAGAGTTGGCACTTTTGCTTTGGGCTAGCTTGTAGGTACAAAGGGTGGCCTTTGCACTATGTTGTTCTTTATATGTTCTGGTACAACTTTGGGAGTTGTTGCTTGGTCCACCCTAGGGGATTGATCACTCTCTATTGTTATTTTATTTTAATGAGTGTTGACTACCATTGAACCTCCACCATTATATAATGTTTCCTCCTGATTTACACCATAAAAGTCATCCTCTTGCTAATTTATAAGATTTGCTTCACCTTGTGTAGGTTCTTGTGTATCTACTTATTAGGAAGTAGATTCTTCTTATTGTCCTTGTGTACTTGATATGCCTTGCACCATCAAGGCTTGACTAATAATACCATTAGGATAAGTGTTATGATTATGTAGCTATGAACAAGGATAACATCACTTGTACTCTTGAGCTAGGTTGTTTGGAATAGGTACAATAGATTTAGAAGCACCTGGTGCATGTAGAGCATGGATGTTTGGAGGTATTGCTTGCATACCTTAACCTTGTGACTGTGAATTAATTTGATATGGCTTCCTATCTCTTTGGTATGGTTTCCTATTAGACTAGTATGTTGGGTTAGCCTACTAAAAAGGCTTGTAGTTCTAAGATTGATGCCTCTTCACTGCTAATAAATTGTTGCCAAAAATATTGAATAGTGACTTAACCTCATATAAATCATCCATAGGTGTAGGAGTTAAAGTTAATGCTTTGCTTGTGGTGGGAATTAGAGAAATTTTAGGTGATATAAAAAGAGGTATTTCTATAAATAGAGGCATTGGTGGCTTTAGGAGAATTTTCCCTACTTGTATTAAATAATGTTCTGCCCTTATTACAATCTCATAGGCATTAGGAAGTATGGTGCCACCCATTGACTGAATCATAATGGTTATATCACTATTTAAGGCTCTCAAGTAATATAGGAAAACATTATTTAGAGTTAGCTTTACCAGTACTAGAATTCTATTCCAAGTCTTCTAAAAATAGAAATTGAAGTCAATCGTGTGCTCATGAGAAACCCATTGAATAGCAGTTAACTGTTCAACCAGGGATAGGTGGTCACTCTTATCTTCAAGTTGGGGATATAGTGTAGTGTCTAGCTCATCTAAAAATTGGATGCAATTGGGATCAAGGCTTCTGTACCACTGTAAGGATTTACCTTTGAAAAAGGAGATAAGGAATCTAATTACAACATTTTCATCTACCATATTATGCACTGAACATATATTAGCAATATCTTTGATGTGTTACATACGAGTGGTGGAATTTTCACTAGTAAAAATTGGTAGGATTTTCAAAGCCAAGGTAGGTATATCATCATACTAGGCCAACAAGAGTGGGCTACATCCATTAAAAGCTATGAAATTTAGATTTATATAAATTATGGGAGGTATAACACTTATGAGAGTACTTGATGGATACAAATAAAATTATAAGATATACTTTAGGAATAAAGATAACTGATTTTGATCTCTTTTTAGAAAGGAATGATAATTCTAATAAATCATCTCTCTTACATTTAGTAGATGATCTTTTTAATTGTTTGGCATACATAAATTTTGAGATTCTAAGTCCATAGATGAGTGGAGTTTCTAGGTGATTTTGAAATTTTTATGATGTTTGTACAATGCTCATTGATAATAACACTAATCTCTTTATAATTTTTTCGGTCCCACCAGGCGTGCCAAAAACTGTTATCACATAAGTTTTGCACCCATTTGTTGTTATTGTAGCTCAATGTGTAAATACCTAATGATACAATGGAAAAACCTCCAAAGCCATGGGATCTTGGAAAAATGAGGTTAATATCTAGAGAAGGATGGCTTCCTTTCATTAAATTTGGTGCAACTAATAAAATACCAGTTTTATAGAATTTTCACTCCTTTAATGTTTTTGCTCCTAAGCTAAGGTTTTGACTGGGAAAAGAGTTTGAGAATAAAACTTGAAAAACTAAAAATGGTGATTACACCAAATATTTTATTGGAATTTTAATGCTTTCTTTAATTAACACAACAAAACAAAAAATATATTTAAATTTGTTTGGGCATAGACTCATGCAAATGGGAAATCGAAGGCAATATTTGTTATTTTTCATAGAAGGGACAAGATTCATTTATTTTTTATCAAAAAATATTCTAAAATGGTATAAAATACCATAAAATAATTCTTGTGACTAAAATAAGAAATATAATATCCACAAATACTCAAATAACTTGCATACACAAAGATTCTTTAGACAAGAAAGGCAAAATATTCAATTTATTTTGTTCTCTAGGTTACAGCTTGTAGAAAATGCATTCAAAATGCAAAAATATATTAAAAATAGAAAAATATCGATTGGGATATGGGGTATGCCAATATTTATACAAAATATATCATGGATGAGATGTAGTTATCAAAACTTCAATGCCCAGTAGAAGGAATCATGCAAATCTAGAACTTCATGCAAAAAGAGGCATGATCTTCAACTTGTGGCATCTTTGACTTAGTAAAACAAGTTATAAGAATGCATGCAAGAGATTTTCATGATATTCAACTTGATATGGCATGGATATACTTGGAAAAATATTCATGCAATGCCTTGGGTCTTCTCCATGTAGTTGTAAAACTCTTCATACAAATGGGCGGTGCCTAAAATGAAACTCAACATTTCAAAAAAAGATAACTTGGAAGTAACTCAAGTCACTTTTTTGAAAAACCATAACTTGGAAATTACAAGTGAGCCTTTAAAAACTTGTAAGTCATGTCACTTTTTCAAATGGAATTTTCAATTTTCAATATATGCTTTTACACTTTAAGCAATTTTAACTTGTTAAAATGAAAAGCTCAATTTGTAACTGTGCTTTTTATAGTTTCCAACTTGTCCAAAAATATAATGTGTAAAATACATGTGTCTCTTTCTCAAAAGAGATATAAAATATAGTTGCATTTTTACAATAGACAACTTTATAATGTTTTTAAAATTCTAAAAATACAATTCATGAAAATGTTTCAATAGAAAGAACTATTCAATTTGTAAAACTTCCTCTACCTTCTAGTCTTTTTTGACCTGTAGCTTCTGGACATATGCATCAAATGCCTTGAAAATATCCTAGATTCTATCTTTGTCTACACCAAAGGAGTAAAGGTTGGTGATCTTGCATTTCATTAATGTATCAAATTGTTCCCACCTCAAAGTCTTGATTTCTTGCATTTCTTTACCCATCTTATCCAATGCATTTTGATACCTGATATAGCAGTGGATAAAACTTAGGGTGAAGACTATATCCTTTGTAGATTCCTTTTCAACTATTCCCTTGAACTTGATCTAAACCTCTTCTATTTTAAATATGTTATTTTCATCATCTGTTGGTTGGCATGATAATTTACTCAACATTTCTTCAATGTCATACATGTCTATAGCCTTGTCATGGTCAACCTTGGCCTTGTGTGCTACTTATTTCAACAACCTAATTCTAAATTATATATCTCTATCCAAATCCTCTTTTTATCCATCATTTTTTAGTATTCCTTTAGCAAGGAGGATGTTAATATCAATAGAGTCTACAATTGTTAATTTGGGATAATAGAGATTCAAACTTTATATCTCTCCCTCATACTTAATGACCAGTTCTCTCAAGGTAATCCTTCTTTCCATCAGAACTGTATAATTATCCATTATTATATAAATAATATTGTTGCCTTTGGAAATGAGTTTCTCTAACCATTCTTTAGTAACCCTTCCCACACTTGAAATTTTATTCACCGCATCTATTGTTACATGATCTATAATTTGGTTGACTAGCTATATTGAATTTGGTTATACTGATGATCCATTGGGATTTATGAATTTGCTAAGTGCAGATGTGAGTTGATCCACCTTAATTTTATATTCATATTTAGTGGATTTATCATTATCTATTATCTTAAAGAGGGATTTGATGTCAGATTAAACATTATGTTTTAGCCCATTCCTTGTTGGTCATCCAAGATGAACCTTTGAAATTTGATAGTCCCTTACCACAAGATCTTCTTTTAGTTTGTCAAATGGGGGAACTATAATCGCAACATATATTTCCCCTTTATCATCACATTTTATTATGGAGAAGTTTCAAGGAGTAGACTTGGACTTTTTTTCACATCTAAAAGGCTAAAGTCTAGAGTACTAGGAGAAATCTTCTTTCACTTCTTTCCCACTATATTCAATAGCCAACTATGGGTAGCATATTGATGTATAGATAATATCACCTGAGAATTAGTAGTTGAGGCCGTTGCACTAGTAGGCACTATGAAAAGTGTGGATTCATATGTGGATGTTGTCATTGATTACTCAGGAGATGCCTATGGAATTCCATCTTTATTAGTAGGTTGTAAATCCACATTTGCATCAATAACTTATGTTTCTCCTATCTCCATTGAAGGTGTTCGGGAAAATATGGAAGTAGAAGAGGTGGGGATAATGGGAATAGTTATGTCTATTGGGTGTGTTGAATATGGAATTTATACTATTAATGGAATAGACATAGGGATTCTAAATTTGATATCTTGTGGAAGGGTAGAATCCAAAGCATTAAATAAATCAATTAAATGTGTTGGGCCACTTAGTGTTAGTAAGGTAGGGAAGATGAAAGGGGATTAATATGATGTAGTATTTATCTTGAGACTTGGAATGGCCAAAAAAATTCAAGTCAAGATGATTGAGTCTAAGTCTTGTACTTCTGAGTTATGTTGGAAATCAATCAGGATGGAATGGAAGGAATTATGAATGGATTGGAAATGGGGAGTGAAATGGAAGGAGGGATTGAAATCAAATGAAGAGAAAGTGGAGTGGAAACTTGAGTATCCACTTATGGGGTACCTTGAGTGTCCACTTAAATTGATTCTACCAAATTTAATGGACTTATTATGGTATTTAAAGTGGTGGGGATGAGAAGTGGAGTGGAAATCTGAGATGTAGGATGAGTGGAGACCTGAGGTGGAGGTGTTAGAGATTTAGGAACATTTTACATAGGTGGAGGGTGAATAATATAAATAGAAGTTATCACTATGACTAAAATGGGGATTAAATAAATAACACTATCCTCTAATGAGATGTTTAGTAATTGATCTACTATTATCCCCTCTTTTCTTGAATACCCCTTCTTAGCCTTAGTTTTCTTCTTTTTTTTCTAGGAGGTCACTAGCCCTTCTAATTATTTACCTATTATGCCACTGGGACCTTTTTCTGATGGAGGACCCTCTTATTTGAGCTTTAATAGATTCTCTTTGATACCCACTATATCTTTTGTTACTTTAACCCCTTTACTTCTCATCTAATTGATCATTTTTTTGATCACCCATGTTATTCTATCAATCAAATAGAACTCAGTAACTGACCAACTTACTAGTGGAAGGGGTTGATTAATGATATGCTCATCTAGTACTAGTGTCAAATCATGATATTTGATTTATTACAAGGTCATTATAGAATGATCCTTTAATTTGACCTTCTCATCACCCTCTATGTCTTCCCAATAGTCTTCAAAATATGGAACATGGAAGTATGTGGAAACTCTTAGTGTGTTGGTGATGTTTTCATAAACATCAAAGAATGGCCTATACTCCAAAGTTCTTAGGGTCATTTGACACATTTCCACCTTAGCACACTTTACCTTGAGGAGGGAGGGACATGTGTATCTACCAATACTAATTTGAAAATGAATTCTTAGCTTGTGCCTATTAGATAGAAGTTTGTGGGTCTCCATAAGTTGTCTTAATAGCTCCTAGTGCCCACTTATCACTAACATATCTTGGGAGGGTATATGGGTAGCCATTGAATCCACTTGCCTTGATATATGAATAGATGGGGATGTGAATGAAGTATGAGCCCCATTTTGTGATCTCTATAGTTTATGTCTATGATAATCTCATTCTCCCAAGTTCCTTATCAAACATGATAATGATGCAATAGATGAATGCATCATTGAATCTCCTAAAATGTTATCTTCTAGCCTCTAATTTGAGGTTAGGATAGTATTTTTATACTCTACTTATCTCACTAGGTATAGTATTGAGGACTGGGAAAGATATCCCTTTGGCCAAAATGTATACAAGGTAGGACGTCATGAAAAACTCTCCAGTTGTCTACACCTTCATCAATTACTTGTGGAGGGATTCACTAATGAGTTGACCCCAGTGGATGTATTGGTAATTTTGATGGATGACCTAAATATACTGATACATCCACTCCTGGAAGCTCTTAGCATCAAGGCTACCAATAATCCTATGCAACAAAATTATAATATCTCCCACCTCATCTTTGAAGTCAATTCTTACCAATGTCTTTGGTAATCTGGTGAAGGTAGCTTTAGGTTCCTTAATCCATTGTATGTTAATAATTTTTTAACACTCATTTCTATTGTCTTGAAATAATTGTTGGGATGTCTCTAGATTTATGTTAAGATAGCTCTTGAACTCTAGTATTACAAAAACTAAATTAATGAAGTTAGGGTCTAGGTTCAAAAATGTTTCCCCTTTATCATTCACAACCTCTTGTATGTCAGGATCATAATGTTAGGCTAATGTTATCACCAACTTAGGGATTTATACCATCATTATAAAGGTTGTTGGTTGTGGAATTCTATATTCATAAATACCCTGGATCTAATCATTCTTCAACTCTAAATTAATTTGGGTCTAGAAATCCCCTAGGTCAATGTGACCTAGGTCTATATCATTTATCTCTACAGTGTTGGAATCTAAGCTGAGATTCATCCTAGGGAATTTTTATTTGAACTTCATCTACTTTTGAGACATGGAAATTAGAGAGAATGCTTGTAGAAAACTAACTACAAGAGTTGGCAAGATTTGTAGGTGTTTGAAGTAGTTGAGAACTCTATAAAACTAGGAAGTGTTTTGGATAATTTGGATCTCCAACAAAATGGGGAAGTGTTATGAGTAGATGAAAACCCCAGCATAACTTTGAGGTTCTTGGATCAAGTCTAATGCTCATAGGGTTGGGAATTGTATTTATAGGTATGTATCCTACAAGAATGGGAAGTGTTTAGAATAAATTCACTATCTGTAGGGTTGGCACTTCTTGCAAGGATTTTATGTATTTGAAATAATAATGAAACCCATTGATATGGGAGGTGTTTTGAATAGGTCTAATGTCAATAGGGACTTGGAGGTATCTCGTAAGGAATATTCATTGGGTTTTGGGGAATATACTGGGGTATATTTACTTGGATATGGTGAATCCCTAGATTTTACTATGAATCTTTGAGAGAGAAACATAAGGTTTTTTATTATGAAACATTGGAAAATAAAACCCTAAAACCCTAGATCTTAATTATGCTAGATAATTTTGTAAAAATGATAATTTAAGCCATACCATGACCATAATACGAACCCTAAAACTAGACAAGGCTTGTTTAAACACATAGAAAACAAATATAACCCTAAGAAAATGAAATTAAAAACTTTTCTTAGGAAAGGAAATATTTTAACAAGTTTTAAATGTAGGAAATAAAGGCAAAAATCATAATAAGATTTCAGAAATACCATGTAATAGGGAAGACTATGTGGTACTTAGCTTGCAGATGTAGATTAGATGCATGGATCAAGGGTTGACATCATGCTCTAAGGTCGTCAGAGCTCAAACCAATTATCAAATTCAAATAATGAATAAAAAAATCCCTAATTTGCATTATTTATACAAAAAACCCTACAATTAATGTGGCCATGGAGGTGGTCAGCAGTGGAAATCCAGAGTCCACATGTAATTTTGTAATTTTTCAAATTATGTGTTAACCCCTAGATATTTTAAGTAATGGAAGTTTGACTCATTTTAAATGTGGGAAGGTAGAACTCCACATGTAATTTTCAAATTTACAAATTACACTTTGAGTTCTAGATTTCATGGCTTAGTGTGTTCCCTAGGAGGCAGAACTCAAGATGCAATTTGCAAAATTGTAAATTGTAGTTTGAATTTTGGATCTAATAGGGGTGTTCAATTTGTGGGATCCAGAACTCCACTTTTAATTTGTAATTTTTAAAAATTGTAAAAAATTTCAAAATTACAAATTGTAAGTGGGTTTCTAAATTATGTCAATTAATGGATTGAGAGATTTGGAACTCGAGATATAATTTGCAATTTTGAAAATTGTAAATTATCATCCAAGTTTTGTATTCCACCAAAATGGAAGGTTAGTGTATTATAGGACATGTATCTTAGGAATAAATTTGCAATTTTTTAAATTTCAAATTGCATCCAGAGTTATGGATTTTGCAATATAAATGGAAAGTTGGTTTTTGAGCAATTCAATGTATTTTCTCAAAAAAATAGGGGGTATCCCTTAGTGTATTTCATGTTATGATATTTTGGAACAAAAATATCAATAAGAAGATAAATTCCTTAACCTTCATGAAGGAGTAGTGTTATACTATTGAGTGACATAGAAACTTAACCACACTACTCATTTAATTGATCTTGAACCTCAAAATGGAAAGGTGAGCCCATACTATGCTCACAGGAGTAGTGTTAGGTCATTGAGCAATGTAAAACCTCAACTGCACTATTCATTTTATTAATCATGGACCTTGAGATGGAAATAGGAGCTTGTACTAGGTTCATACGTTAAGATTGACATTTTCAAGTGTCTAATATAATATTTTAGTGTCTACACTTGGATGATGACTAAGTCACCTAATTTTGGTTTTGAAAAATGTGATCAATCATTACTTGTCGATGCCTTACTGATCAAATTTATTTTTTGTGTAATTTTTGTTTTAAACCCTCTTTAGCACACTTTTGGGCTATTAATTTTCTTAATGACCTCATTTTGTCCTTCAGCTCTGAGCTTGAGGTCATTTCAATGGCATATATTGTTTACCTACAAACCTTAATCTATTTGAATTTGGTCTTTATTTACTATCCTTACTCCAATTCAACTTGAAAATAATCCATGTTCCCTTGTAAATTCTTTGCCTCAAATTTAGTCAAAGCTCACATTTTATGTGTGATTTAACTTGCCTTAGAGTTTTAAGTATGCTCTATGCTCTAAGTCATTTAAAATCTTTTTTAAAATGATAGTAGTGAAAATTAATTTCAACATGTCAATTTATATTACCCATTGTCATTAAATTTCCTTAGAGATGACTGCCATTCTGTTTAATTCACTACTAATTCCATTTTTGTACCCTCATATTAAATGTGATGATGTCACCCCTTTCATGACTCCTTTTAGGCACGACCTACTCCTTTTACACATGTAACATTAAGTAGCTTGAAATCCACATGTATTCATATCCAGCCATTATTTTTCAAGCTAATTACTATCAAACTTATCCATTTGGACTTATCAATAGGAAATATCACCCCCATAACTAGAATATTATTGATCTCCTATTTAACTGTAGCATGATGGTTTTTTTAGGAAAAAAATGTTAGTGCTCACATTATAGTTTGTATATATTAATATACTTAAGTGAGTATAAAATATAATAATGTGCATGTGATTTATTTGTGAAAACAAATCATGTAGATAGTATGTTATAGTGAATAAAGGTTTGTCGGAGTGATATTAGGGATAAGAAAGAGATATGAGGAATACAAAATAGATAATACTTTAATTTTATATTATAAGATAGAGCATTTGTATAAGAAGCTCATTTATAGTTGAATACAACATCCTAAATGAATTGATTGATCAATATTATTATTATGTGTTTTTATGCTCTATATAATCTTGAGTGTTAATATTATTATAAATACACTGTGACCAAATATTAGATTTCACATCAAATCCATATTGGTTATGTGCCTATAATGGAGTCTTGAAACTAGAAAGGAGTAACTTTGTGCTCTTTTACCCCAGTGGATGAGATGAGACAATAAGTTTTGTAAATAGTTATTTATCTTAGTTTAAGGTATTGGTATTGTGTGTAGTTCTAAACTTTTATCTTCTTGTGTGTACATAATTACACATCCCCCATCATACATTCATGTATAGATCTATCACTTTCCAATGATTGATCAAAATATATAAATATAGTTTTTTAGCCATAATATTCATTGTGTCAATCATGTTTCTATTCATATTACTTTGGATTGACCCTTACTATGCCATCTTAATCAACTTTCTTAGATTTAAATTTCAACATGACAAGGTGAGTTATTCAACAAAATATCTATTGAAATATTATCTTGCCTTCCTACCTACTCACTCAGGTAGCTTTAGAACATGATAGTTGAAACCATTTATTGTAGTAGTCTTTAAAATTTGAAATTTTGGATGCCATTAGAGTTGGGTGGCCAAGAAGGAATTAGGTGAGTCTATCATAAAAAAGGAAAAGCAAAAAAGAATTCATAGTAAAAGGAATTCAATGTAGTATTAACCCATAGTCAAAAGAGATAAAAAGAAATAGAATACAAAAATAGAGGTATGTGAGTAGTAGAAGATATATGCACACAATAGTAGTCTAAAAAAGGAGAATGTGTAGTAACAGATAATATGATGAATCAGTAGTCATCAAAATAATATATGGGAATAAAATAGGGTAGAAACCTAGAGATTATAACAATGGTATCAATCTGTAGTGGATAGAGAAGAGGAGAAGGAGGTAGAGTAGATAGAGTAAGAGGAATGTATTTACTAACAGTAGTTAGAAGAATACAAAGGAAATTTTTTTTTAGGTTATTTGTTTCATTTCTATACTATTGTAGTTGTGTTTTTAAAATGACTTTTTCAAATTTATATATATAAATATATACATTTTAAATGTTTATTGCTTCATCTTTGGCCTCTCTTATTTTCATCTTTTGTGTTATTTGTTTGCTACCCACCTGGGCCTTCATATATTTGGCAATTTCTCCCTTAAATAACCATTAGAGTTGTAAGCTTTTCCAACAACTGAAATTAGATCCCATAGGTAGCGAGTCATTTAGACATGGTAGTAGGTAGTTCATGTTCATGGTAGCATCCCCTTATGTTGGATGGAAAAAATTATGATGTGTGGAGGATCAAAATGAAAACTATATTCAAATCTCAAGAGTTATTGGAGTTGGTTGAAATTGGGTATAATTATGTTGTAGACATGGTAGTCTTTAATGCATTAACTCAAGCATAAAGGAATGTGTGGAAGGAGAATAGGATAAAGGATGCCAAGGTACTCAACTACATATAAATGGCATTAGTTGATTCCATCTTTCGTAAGATAGCAGTAGTTGTCCATTCCAAACAAGCAAGGGACATTTTTCAAAATGCCTATCAAGGGAGTGACAAGGTGAAGCTTATCAATTTTCATCTCTGGAGAAGGGACTTTGAGACCCTAAAAATGAAGGAGAATGAGTCTATAAATGACCTCTTCACAAGGACAATGAACATTTTCAATCAAATTAATACATGTGATGATACCCTTGAAGATCATAGGATCATTGAGAAGGTGTTGAGGATCTTTTCAATTAGATTTGACCCTATAGTGGTTACAATAGAAGATTCAAAGGATTTGAGGTAAATGATAGTGGATGAGCTAAAATGAATAAAGGTTGAATAGGTCAGCCATCTCCTCCCGTGAGCAAGCATTCAAGACAACTATGAATGTGAAAGGAAAGGGGAAAGAATCAAACAATAAAGGAAGAATAAGAACTTGCATCAATCAATAAGGTAGAAGGCATATCCATCAAGAATCACATAAAAGAGGAAGAGGAAGGAGTAGCATCACTTTTAAAAGAGGATCTACACAAAGGTATGATAAGTCTAGCATCCAATGTTATTATTACAAGAGGTATGGACACTATTATAGTGAGTATAGAAAGGATTATGACATGAATAGGAAAAATTAAAATTTCTCTCATACACAAGAGGCTGAACCTAATAGGAATGAGAAAGGTGGAAACTTGTTCATAACATGAAACATTATTTAGCAAAGTGGCAAAGAGACATGGTACTTGGATAGTGGTTGTAGCAACGACATGAGTGGGAATAAAGAGATGTTTAGCCACATAGATGAGTAAATAAAATCAGAGGTGAAGATGGTAAATAATGATAAGGTTCCCATCATGGGAAAATTAATCATTTCTATCCATACCAATCAAGGTGATAAAAGGTAGATTTAAGATGTTTATTATGTACCTGAGTTGAAGCACAACCTTATTAGCATTGGGAAGCTTGTCCAAAATGGGTACAAGGTTAGATTTTATAAGGGTGAGTGCATAATATTTGATATGAGTGGATATAATAGGTAGATTGTAGTAGTCAAGATGACAAGCAATCGAATGTTTCCATTGAGAATGCAAAGTGAACTCCCAGAAGCATTTAAAACTATGGTAGTAGATGAGTCTAGTCTTTGGCATATTAGGTATGGGAATTTGATATTTAGAGGGATGAACCTTCTTCACAAGAAATACATGATGAAAGGGTTTCCCCTTATAGAATATCCAAACAAGGTGTGTGAAAGATGCATATTGGGGAAGCAACATAGGAGTGTATATCTTGAGGGTAAATCATGGAGAGATAGATCTCCTTTAGAGTTGATACATTTATACTTGTGTGGTCCCATGAATAATAGTTGATTAATTCCATGAATAGAGGGGGAGAGTATATCTCAAAAAAATTCATGAATTTTTAAAAGTATCATGGCATAAAGAAGCAATTTATAGTTAGGTATACACCAAAACAAAATGGTGTGGTTGAGAGGAAGAATAGGACCATCCAAGATATGGCAAGGAGCATGCTAAAGGAAAAAGGTTTGCCTAATTGTTTTTGAGCTGAGATTGTAGCAACATCCATTTATTTGTTGACTATATGTCTAATGAATATTGTTATGTATGTGATCCCTCAATAAGCATGGAGCATTTGGAAGCCAAGTGTAGAACATCTTAAAGTGTTTAGTTGTGTATCATATGCACATGTTCCCAAGAAAATAAGGATAAAGTGGGATGATAAAGGTGAGAAATGCATATTCATAGGGTATAGTGACCAATCAAAGGCATACCAATTGTACAATCCCATCACCAAAGAGCTTATAATTAGTTGAGATGTTCAATTCATTAATCATGAAGCTTGGGAAGAGAAAAAAGAAGAAGAGAATGTGAAAATAAAGGCTATGTTACCCTCTATTGAATCTAAAATAGTGGGTGGCATAGCCACAAATGCAACAACTTGGACCCCTATTTCACAAAGGGTTGATCATTTAGCGGCAGAATCCATCATGGAGGTCAAGGAGCTATTCAAGAGTCAACATCATCCTCCTCCAACTCAAGTCAATTCCAAGAAAGGACAAGAATATTTTAAGAAGTCTATGAAAAATCAAGGTATGATCAAAATGAAGATGAAATTATGAATTATGCACTTTTTCTATCATCTAATCCTATCTACTTTGAATAATCATTCAAGGACATCAAGTGGTGTGAGGCTATGAATGAAAAGATGCACACCATAGATAAAAATTAGACTTGGGAATTAGTTGACCTACCAAAATTAAAAGAGGTCATATTAGTTAAGTGGGTATACAAGATAAAAACTACTCCTAAAGGCAAGATAGAGAGACATAATGCAAGACTAGTTATGAAGGGCTATAAGCAAAGACTCGGATGAGACTATAATGAAATGTTTGCACTTGTATCAAGGCTATAAATAGTAAGGATAATCATATCCATTATTTTTCAACACAAGTGGAATGTGCATCAAATAGATGTGAAATCAACATTCTTGAATGGATTATAGACACTAAAAAACCATACACTATGGATCTAGATGTCACATTAACCTTTAAACCACCTAGACCTATTCCTCACACATCCACATGCCCTTTTTAAATACCCTTAAACCATTTCTCAATTCCTTAACCACCAATCATTGGTGGAGTTGGCTAAATTTAGCTAATTTTGACTATATCCCCTATACCATCAATGGTCTACCCTTGACTGCCAATGGTTGACCCTCAACCACTGATGGTTACATAATGCAACCAAAAACTCTACCTCAGTGCATGATCAAAGGAGTTAATTGTAACTCACTCATGGATTACTAGCTAACTAATTTCATTCCACTACTCAAATGATCAAATGCATGTTAGACTGATTTCTAAACTATTTGTTAAAATATTTGGTTTCAATGCCCTTTTGCCATATATCAGGAGGTGAATAAAAAGGTGAAATTGAATTAGAGAAATTCTAGTATGGGAGATTCTGACTCCCAATCAAATCTAGAATCTTCCCAGCCAAACCAGAACTAGACAAAGACTTAGAAGGCATTTCAACATCTCCACACAAAGGATTTGGCTACCATCACTCTACCCACATAGATCTAGGTTCTACTAACCTCACCCTTCTTTCAATTTTTACTCTTTCTAAATAGAAATAAAATCAAAATTTTAGTGAAAC
This sequence comes from Torreya grandis, assembly GCA_037957365.1. Lineage (NCBI taxonomy): Eukaryota > Viridiplantae > Streptophyta > Pinopsida > Cupressales > Taxaceae > Torreya > Torreya grandis. The sequence goes on along the minus strand of JARHVA010000727.1, from coordinate 4,023,605 downwards.
ATTCTTTCATGCCTAGTGGGACCAAGTTACATTTAGGTGATTTTTTTTCTTATTTTATGTTCATTTAAATGAAATAAAATTTTATTTTAGGCTTAAAATTAACCTTCATACATTTTTTCTTACATAATTAGCTCACATAGCTTAATTAATCAAGTAATTTAACTATAGCCTCACTTATTTTCACACACAAGACCAAACCACTTACACCTAATCAAACATAAAACACTTGACATAATGCCCAACTACGATTTCACCACCTAAAAGTAAACCTTCACCCTTAGCTATCCTACTTGGATGTCATTACCAAGAGGAGAAACCAAAACTCAGCTCTCTAGTTGAGTATAATCTCTAACAATTTGTATATCTTGACAAAGCACCCGATACCCTTATCATTGTAGTGTGTGAAGTGAGGGGGTAGGCCCCAATATCAAGCCACATACTAATTTCAAACACAAACCCCTTTGAGAGATTAAACTACATAAAACCATCCTTATATTTATTTTCTACTACCCATTCCACATGCCCAAGTTGAGCCACATATTATTTTTAATTTAAGGCATAAGCCACAAGTGAGACAAAAATAATCTTATGATTTAACATGTTTTAGTTTGTGTTTTACCTTCTTTGACTTTTTCATGTCTTCTCATAATTTGAGTTGTGAGGAATCTATCCCCTTTGGTAACCTTTTTACCATTAGGCCTTCATCAACCTCATCTCCATTTCCATGTTCAATGGGGAGTCCTCCTATATTTTCTCTAGGAGATCCTAACTTTGTTAGAATCTTAGAAGACAATCCTCTTGCCTTAAGACTATACCTTGCATCATGAGTCACTTATGCTCCTATGCCACTCTATAACCAACCCATCCTCACCTAAAATCAACCTAACCTCACTTACAATCAACCCAACATCACCTATGATCAACCCAACCTTACCTATGATCAACCAAACCTTACTTATAACCAACTCAACCTCAACCATAATCAACCCAACCTTAACTATAACCAACCAATAACCTTTCAACAACTATTTGATCATCATCATAACCAACCAATAACCTTTTAAAAACCATTTGATCTCAACTACAACCAATAAATAACCTTTTAACACCTATTTGACCATTGTCATAACCCACCTCAACTAAAACTATCTCAACCTAACTGATCTTTGGGTTACCAACCCCAACCAACATATCCATTACCTCAACCTTATCAGCCTTTTGAATACCTACCTCAAACATCATATTAATTACCTAAACCCCCTCTATGGCAATCTTATTTATCTCAACACCAATATTTTTTTTATCCCCTTAGCCAACCAACCAACAACTATCAATCAAACCTATCAAACCAACCTACCTTATCAACCTAACCCAACATATAAAACAAATCCACCTTATCAACCTTACCTAACCTCTCAAACCAACCCACCTTATCAACCTTACCCAACCTATCAATCCTACCCAACCTATCAAATCAATCAAATTCATTTAACCAACCAACTTCATTAAATCAACCAATTAGCTCACCACCTTAAGATCTATTAGTGCACCTTCTTCCTAGGCAATACACCCTACTAGGGGAATAATATGCCTCAATCCTTGACAAAATCTTAGAGGCTTCTATCATTAGACTTCCTCTAATCAAACCCATCAATTGTTCTCTTCTAAAACCAATTTGGTTTATATATAATGAGTTTATTGCTTATCATCGCACAAATAAACATGTGGTAGATAGATGTGGGTCTTATAAGATGTTTGTCCAAAACCTTATCAATCAAAATGAGGTTCCAAAGGATATTCTCCATGTTCCCAAAATTTAGCCATGAATGTCTTTAGTCAATATATCCTTGAACCTCTTCCTACATCTATTGTTTTGGAAACCCATAATCAAATCCCTCAACACAATGAGGTCCCTTCATTACATTTGGTCCTTAGTGAGCCTATAACTAAGGAAACCATAATCGAAACCCCAACCAATCCACTTATTGACCAAGTGAAACCTTTTCAACTTCCTTTTAAAATCATCACTAAGGAATAATCAACTTTAACCCAAGCACTTGTTGACCAATCAGAACCTTATCAATTTTCCTTTAAAACCACAATTAAGGAAACTAACTTACCTCTTCCACTTCCCCTTTTAGTGGATCAACCTACAACCAACTCACCTCTTCCACTCCCATTTTAGTGGATCAACGTCAAACCAACTCACCTCTTCTACTCCCCTTTTTAGTGGATCAACCTCAAACCAACTTACCTCTTCCACTTCCCCTTTTAGTGGATCAACCTCAAATCAACCTACCTCTTCCACTTCTTAAAAAGGTGGACTCAGCCCCAAAAACCATACATATTCCACCTACCCTTTTGGTGGAACCAATCAAAGCTACCTCACCCTTTCCACTTCCTATTTTAGTGGATCAAACCTCAATCCAACCCAACCTACCTATTTCACCTACCCTTTTTATGGAGAAAACTCAAACTCAAAACACCTCACCTATAATCAACCCAACCTCAACTCAAACCAAACCCATCCAATTATTCTATAGTCTACTCATTTTTTTCTACCTAATGACATTGTCTTTGGTTTAATTCACTTTAGAAAAGGGTCAAATTTTTATCATCTTAACTTACAAAATAAACCAAACAAACAAGCAAACCCAACTAAAAAACCAAATCAAAAACCCATCCTACCTTTAACTAATCAAACCAACCTATAAACCAAATGAATTAACCAAAATCAACCCAAATTTTGACCCAACCCCAACCAACTTATTTATCAACCCAAACCAACATCAACCTTTCATTGAGATTTATTAAATCTTGACCACTCTTTTATCCAACCTACCCATATCTCACCTAAGCTCTATCATTGGGACAACCAAACATTCTCATTCAACCAGTCTTTATTTGAGGATGATGTTCCCAACATCATTAATAGACCCCAAATTTACCCAAATTTGACCCAACAACATTTCCCTTACCATAGCACCATCAGGGAGATCATACCTGAACCACCACCTACAACTTGAACTCTAACTAATAAATAAAAACTAACAACCCTTGGGAGTCAAATGAAGTCATCTTCATCCTTCCTAAACCCTCTTTATTAACCAACATATTTACCTGGGAGTCTTTTTCCACCTCAACATTCATGGAAAGAGCATCTAGGGGAATTCTCCCTCCAAAATATTTAACCAAGCAATAACCCAAACATTAACCAATAACCAAACCAAAACTTAAACTTTTACCTACCAACATTAACCAATTACCAAACCAACCCTTGGCACTTTTGCCTCAACCTACACCTAGCCTAACACCAAACCAACCTTAAACTTAAACAAACCTTGACCTTGACCAACCTTTTATCAATAACCCAAACCAACCTAAACCATAACCAACCACCATCAAGCCTAAAATCCAACCCAAACCAACACCTAAACCTACCTAACCAAACCAAAAACCAACCACCATTGTAACCTAGCCAAAGGCTAGAAACCATCACCTAACCAACTTTGTGGACATAAATGGAATCACTTTGTTTCATTATACCTACTTAACCATCATTAATCTAGCATCTTTTCCATGTCTAATCTAGTGTCAAAAAGTAATTTGGGGATATATTCACTACTGATTGGATCAAACCATTTACATGTAAGTGTGGATCAAGGGTATATAAGAACCTAAACCCCTCAATGCTTTGCATTCACATCCATTTTTTTTGTTAAACTAAGTTCTTAGTCATCTTGTGTCTAACTTAAGCTTATCCCTTATTTTATACCACCTTCATTTCCTTATTTTAAGGACAATAAATTAAAATAGGATCATGTGATTATCCATCATAGCCTTATCCCAATCCTAAACATGGGTACCATGGCTCTACCTATGGCATGATTCTCATGGACACTTTTCATTCTTTATAGGATGAATCCCCATTGTCATTGTCACTTAAACCTCTTTCACCCATCATAAAGTTGAAGTAGAACCAGACAGAGACTTGGAAGGCATTTCAACATCTCCACATAAAATATTTGGCTACCATCACTCTGCCCACATAGCTCCAAATTCTACTAACCTCACCATTTTTTCAAGTTTTACTCTTTTTAAATAGAAATAAAATCAAAATTTTAGTGAAACATGGAGTGCTAGAAGAAAAGGTTTATGTGGGATAGTCACTTGGATATGAGATTCTTAAGCATGAAAATAAAGTGTATGGGCTAAAAAAGGCATTGTATGGGCTCAAGTAAGCCCCAAGAGTATGGTACAATTGGATAGACTCATACTTATTAAGTAATGGATTTAGAAAAAGCACGAGTGAGCCCACATTATACATCAAATCATGTAAATAAGGTATTTTGATTTTTGTATTATATGTGGATGATCTAAGATTCACTATAAATGTAAATCAATCCATTGAAGAATTCAAAATAGCCATGAAAAATGAATTTGAAATGACTGATTTGGGCTTCTTGAAGTACTTTCTTGTAATAAAAGTAAATAAAATGGATCAAGGCATATTCATATGCCAATATAAGTATGAAAATGATATTTTGGATAGGTTTAAATACATCAATCCTATATTCACTCCATCTAAGATAAGTCTTACATTATGCAAAGATGATTGCAGTAGCAATTAGACCCCAAACATTATAAGAGCCTAGTGGGAATTTTAATATAGTTGACTAAAACTAGTTCAGACATCATGTATGTAGTCATCATCATATCTAGATTCATGGAGATGAAAAAAGAGACACATTGGTAAGCAAGCAAAATGATATTGAAGTACGTGAGTGGAACAAGAGATTATGGAGTTTTGTATGTAGTATCAGATGAGTTTCAGCTTATTGGTTACATGAATAGTGATTAGGTAGGTTGCCTTGATGACCAAAAGACTACTTTGAGGTATGTATTTCATCTTGGGTTAGGATCCATATCTTGGGCTTCAAATAAACAACCCATAATGTCACTTTCTATATCTGAAGTGGAGTACATAACAGCCAATACAATAGCATGTCAAGTTATATGGTTGAAAAGGATATTTTCTCATTTTCATGAGGAGCAACAAGGAGATTCTATATTCTATTATGATAATGTATCATCTAGATCATTATCAAAAAACCCCATCTTTCATGGTAAGAACAAACATATTATAATCAAGTATCACTTCATTTGAGAGTCAATTGAAAATTATGTCATATAACTTAATTTTTTTAAGTCAAATCAGTAACAAGTTGACATGTTCAGTAAGTCATTGTCTAAAGACACTTTAATGCACTTAAGAGGAAGGTTAGGGGTCATTAATTTATCATCATTATGCCTAAAAAAATTGATGATATCTCCAGAGTCATATAATAGAGATATGGACTCAAATAGTACAATTTTAGATTCCTACAATAGAGCTATGGATTTCAGTAGGGTAACTATGGATTTTAGTAGGGTAACTAAAAATTTTGATAGAGTAGCTATAGATTATAGAAGAGATATATACTTAAAAATTCTAACTACAAATTTCATTAGGTTAGCTATGGACTTCAAAGTCTAGCTAAAGAGTTCAATAGTCCATCTACAGACTCTATCAGCAGAGCTACAGACTTTAGTAACAAAGTTTTAGACATGCATAAAAAAGGTTCAAAAGTATTTGGAAATATGAAAAAAAGTTATAAGGAAGTTCTAAAGGCTAAGAAAATTTTATATGACCATGGTAGGAAGTTCAATATTAAGGGGGAGTGTTAAAATATTATCTTGCCTTCCTACCTACTCACCTAAGTAGCTTTGGAATGTGATAGTTGAACTCATTTATTGTAATAGTCTTTAAAATTTGAAATTTTGGCTACTGTTAGAGTTGGGTGCTAAAGAAGGAAGTAGGTGAGTCTTTTATTAAAAAGTCAAATAAAAATAGAATGCATAGTAGAAGGAATTCAACGTAGTAGTAACTTGTAATCAAAAGAGACAAAAAGAAATAAAAGACAAAAATAGGGGTATGTGAGCAGCATAATATATATGCACATAACATTAGTCTAAAAAAAGAGAATGTGTAGTAGAAGATAAATATGATGCAGCATCAGTCATCAAAAATATGTATCAAAATAATACAGGGGAACAAAATAGGACAACAACCTAGAGATTATAATAGTAGCAGCAATCTATAGTGGATAGAGAAGAGGAGGCAGAGTAGATAGAGTAAGAGGAATATATTTACTGATAATTTTTAGAAGAATACAAAGGAAAGTTTTTTTAGGTTATTTGTGTTATTTATATATATTTGTATCTATGTTTATAAAAGTATTTTTTCATATTTATATATATATATATATATATATGCATTTTGAATGTTTATTGCTTCATCTCTGCCTTCCCTTATTTTCATCTTTTGTGTTGTTTGTTTGTTGCCCACCTGGGCCTTCATATATTTGGTAATTTCTCCCTTCAATAAAAATTAGAGCTATAAGATTTTCCAACAATATCATCTATGAATCTCCTTCCATTCCTAATTACATATGAGGTATCAAACTTGATATTCTTCTTTCTAATTGACATCATATAACTTTAAATGTGCTTAAGCTATGCATATCATTAGATCATTCTCATGTGCAGCTCAAGATATTCCATCTATTTTAGTCTTATCTATATAAATTTACATCAACATCATGTTTCATTTTACTTAGCCTACATAAAACCATCATCTCAAATATTGTTTGAGCATTTCATTTAGGATCTTGTATTTGGCATCAACTTGATCGAGTAGCCTCCACTTGCATCCGGCTTGATTTACATTACATCACTCAAATTGATTTTATGGTGTTTTGATTGGATTAATTTTTAAATACTTCCATATTGAATTTATCCTTGACTTTTCATAACCCTACATCAAACCTCAGCTCATCTCCCAATGAATTTTACATTGCATTGGCATTCGAAGTCACTTCTTTCTTTGCTAATGACTATCAAGCATTGATATTCATCAAACCTCCTTTATCACCACTATAAAAACATTACATTGAAAATTTTTATAATATTTCATTAGATACCTAAGTCATCTCATGGATTTAAAATAACAATGTGTGCTTAAAGATCCAAAAATGGCTTGTTTCACATTCAAATAGCACTATTTATATCATTGGTTTTGAAGGGTTTATGTCATGTCCCCTTTTTCGTGGACATTGACAGATTTGATGATTGGCCTATTATGCGACCTTCGTAGGCTAATAGGATGGATAGAGGGTCATAATGGAGCTTGGATTGACTTTGATTCACAGGTTTTCTACATTTGATTTTCATTCAGGTTATTTCAGACATATTTGGCCAGAGCTCCTACTTTTTAGGGATATTTGATATGCAGTGGAGCACCTTTATTTTGGTATGGTCATATGCGGAATCACTCCCTGATTCACCTGCTTCGATCGGTTTGAGGAGCCGACGTATATTGAGGGAGATATTAATATTTGATTGATTTAATCAAATATTAATTAATTGGTCTCATTAATAATTAATTATTAATTATTTGGTCTAATTTTAAATTAGAAACCCTAATGCTAATTTAAGAAAACCCTAATTAGGGCAAGCATATCTTTTGAGGGTATAAGGGTTTCACATGGAGGCCATTATTGATTATGCTATTGATTATTGATTATTGAAAATTGAAGAATTTCTTCTGTGAAGACTGAGCCAAGGGTTCCAGGATTCCATTGCAGTGAAGAACGTTCCCTCTTCATTGTGTGTGATTTAGAGGCTGTGAAAGATCAGCTGATTTATCGCCAAATTGAGAGATAGCTTCATTCAGAAGTTATCACAGAATTCCAGGTTTGAGAGATAACTTCACACAGAAGTTATCACAGAGCTTTCCAGGTATTTTCTTAATTTAGTTTTGGTCCAATAAGTTATACAGAGCTAGATCTTGTATTAGAATCTATATTTGGGAATCAGGCTGTTCAGCAATCAGGTGTTAAGAAGAGGCAGGTTGGCGGCCGTACCACATCCGTACAGGTCCGTACAGATCCGACCAGGCACCGACATCGGCAGAGAGAGGGCTTATAGCGACCGACAACGGTCGACTGAGGACCGACGTCGGTAGAAAGCCGACCGACAGAGACCGACGTCGGCGAGATATCGACCGACGACGGCGTCTGTGTGTCGACACAGAAAGGCCGAGACCCTTCCAGATTCAGAGTTCACTCCCAGATTTGCAAAACCTAGGGTTTTAAGACCAGATTTTAATATTCCTTATTTGTATAACAGAGACTCATCTTTTGTAATCATCCAGAAGAATAAGTAATAAGATGTTGATTTGCTATGGACAGATTATACTGTGATTTGCTTATGCTTATTTGAATATATTCTGCAAGTTTGTATCTTGTTCAGAGTTTTGTGTCTTTCATATATCCCTGTTTGGAGGGGATACTACAGTGGTATCAGAGCTTTGGTCTTTGGTATTAGAGTTTTTGTGCAGATAAGAGAGCCCCTAAGTAAGGGACATTACAGTGGTATCAGAGCTTTGGTCTTTGGTATTAGAGTTTTTGTGCAGATAAGAGAGCCCCTAAGTAAGGGACATTACAGTGGTATCAGAGCTTTGGTCTTTGGTATCAGAGTTTTGTGTCTTGCATATATCCCTATTGGTTGGGGATATCACAGTGGTATCAGAGCTAAATTCCTGCCATCCTGTTGGGCACATCAGAGCTAATGTCTTGCCATCCTGTTGGGTAGTTGGGGTAGATTGAATCAGCGAAGGATCATGATGCCTTCATATACTCAGAAACAGTGGGACAATGATATGAAGAAGCTGGAACACAGTTTGAAGCAGTTGGATGAAACCCAGAAGAGGATGAATGCAATTCTTTCATATCCTACATCCAAAAACAAACTCGCACGGTATATGACAGCGAAGGAGGAGTGGGAGTTAGTACCACCTCGAATTCAGAAGTTGTTGCCTTTTGATCGCTTTGTTAAGCATAGGAGAGAGCACTACAGATCACTTCAACGAAAGAGTAGCATGTCCCATGATTATTATGATTATGAGATAGGAGATAGTGAAGATGATGATGAGTTAGATGCTTGCACTCAGAGTGTACAGGTGGGCTCAGATGTTAGTGCACTGAGGGTTGATGATCTCTCAACTATGGCCGAGATTGTCGCAGAGTCCCAGGATCCTATTATTGCAGATGATACTCAGGAGAATGCAGTGGACAGTTTTGAGGACTTAGTTTCACCGGTTGTTTCTTTCTGTTTGGAAGAGTTAGACAGTGATGCTATAGTTGTTGATACTCCGTCTGTTGATATGAGCTTTGACGTTGATCATTTGTATATTGAGGTGATTGGTGATGAGTACATTCCTGCAGTTGTTGTTGAGGAGCACGTTGATGAGGCTGATACACATGTTCAGGACTTGGCAGTACCTGATTCTGAGGAGTTTGAGATACCAATGGAGTCGAGTCTCCAGATTGATTATTCTCACACAGATGACAGTGTGGTACAGTTGGTTGTGCCACCTTTACAGAGAGATCAGTTGGGGTGTGTGGGGGAGTATGTTGATGCTTCCACATATAATTTCTACTGCACTGAACCATTCATGGAGTATTTATTGGATAGTGCAGGTGTTCGTCTGGACTCACATAAGATGACAGAAGGTGTTCTGATCCGAGGTTCTAGTGCTATTAGCAGATTGGGTGAGGGGATTCTACGAACCCTTTCTACTATGTTACCTTACAGGGATGTTGAGGTGATTTTTTTTGAGCCGAGATTGGAGCCATCCATTGAGTCCCAGTTTGGCAATAGTGTGCCAGTAGCAGAGTTTGGGGGTTCTTACCAGCATCATACGGTGAGGTATGCTCCTTATTTTTCTTTGCATTTAGAGATTAGTTTTGGTGTCAGTGACTCAGGGACCCATGATTGTCATATCCACGATCCAGTTGGGTGTGGGTATCAGTTAGACAGAGACTTGAATTTTGACAGAGTGGATGTTTTAGTTGGCTTGAGTTCCACAGTGTGGTTTCTTCCTCCGGCATCTACAGTTGGTCTTCAGATAGTTGTTTGGGTGCCAAGTGCAGTTTATCAGTTGCTGATTTTGTTACTGTTGATGATTTATTCACATAGGTTGATTGGTGACATGATGAATGCTACACAATTGTTTCCTTGGGATCCAGGGGGATTGAGTAGTTCATTGTTCCGAGATTGCTTGGGGACAAGCAATTTTCGGAGGGGCGGATTGTCATGTCCCCTTTTTCGTGGACATTGACAGATTTGATGATTGGCCTATTATGCGACCTTCGTAGGCTAATAGGATGGATAGAGGGTCATAATGGAGCTTGGATTGACTTTGATTCACAGGTTTTCTACATTTGATTTTCATTCAGGTTATTTCAGACATATTTGGCCAGAGCTCCTACTTTTTAGGGATATTTGATATGCAGTGGAGCACCTTTATTTTGGTATGGTCATATGCGGAATCACTCCCTGATTCACCTGCTTCGATCGGTTTGAGGAGCCGACGTATATTGAGGGAGATATTAATATTTGATTGATTTAATCAAATATTAATTAATTGGTCTCATTAATAATTAATTATTAATTATTAATTATTTGGTCTAATTTTAAATTAGAAACCCTAATGCTAATTTAAGAAAACCCTAATTAGGGCAAGCATATCTTTTGAGGGTATAAGGGTTTCACATGGAGGCCATTATTGATTATGCTATTGATTATTGATTATTGAAAATTGAAGAATTTCTTCTGTGAAGACTGAGCCAAGGGTTCCAGGATTCCATTGCAGTGAAGAACGTTCCCTCTTCATTGTGTGTGATTTAGAGGCTGTGAAAGATCAGCTGATTTATCGCCAAATTGAGAGATAGCTTCATTCAGAAGTTATCACAGAATTCCAGGTTTGAGAGATAACTTCACACAGAAGTTATCACAGAGCTTTCCAGGTATTTTCTTAATTTAGTTTTGGTCCAATAAGTTATACAGAGCTAGATCTTGTATTAGAATCTATATTTGGGAATCAGGCTGTTCAGCAATCAGGTGTTAAGAAGAGGCAGGTTGGCGGCCGTACCACATCCGTACAGGTCCGTACAGATCCGACCAGGCACCGACATCGGCAGAGAGAGGGCTTATAGCGACCGACAACGGCCGACTGAGGACCGACGTCGGTAGAAAGCCGACCGACAGAGACCGACGTCGGCGAGATATCGACTGACGACGGCGTCTGTGTGTCGACACAGAAAGGCCGAGACCCTTCCAGATTCAGAGTTCACTCCCAGATTTGCAAAACCCAGGGTTTTAAGACCAGATTTTAATATTCCTTATTTGTATAACAGAGACTCATCTTTTGTAATCATCCAGAAGAATAAGTAATAAGATGTTGATTTGCTATGGACAGATTATACTGTGATTTGCTTATGCTTATTTGAATATATTCTGCAAGTTTGTATCTTGTTCAGAGTTTTGTGTCTTTCATATATCCCTGTTTGGAGGGGATACTACAGTGGTATCAGAGCTTTGGTCTTTGGTATTAGAGTTTTTGTGCAGATAAGAGAGCCCCTAAGTAAGGGACATTACAGTGGTATCAGAGCTTTGGTCTTTGGTATTAGAGTTTTTGTGCAGATAAGAGAGCCCCTAAGTAAGGGACATTACAGTTTAATATCCCAAGCAGCTACAAATTCTTTATTAAAACCCATAATTACTTAAGAATCTAGAGGTCAATTTACGCTAATACCAAATTTTCAAAGGGGGAAGATTTTTTTTTAAATAAGAAGATATTGTACAATAGGGGGCCCAAATTTTTCAAAAATCATAAATGGATATATTATCAATTGAAACTGACATCGATGATGTTTTACATTTTGGGGCTGAAATGTAAGAAATGTAACACAATGGTAAGTAAAACACTTGAACTTCAAATTATATTTTTCCAAGTAATGATTTACAAGAGGATGCAGGCAAGAGAACATTCAACGTCCTCTTGTTAGCTACAAATGATAGGTCCATGAAATGATATTTTAGTATGATTTTTTGTTGTTTTTATTTTTCATTTTAGTGTACTAGAAAATAAGAATAGAAATAGTATTCCTATTCAAATTTGTAGTAAGTGAGAATAATTTGTATGTATTTTAACATGATATAAGACACTAATGAGAGATGATAAAAGTATTTCAATATCATTATGTTGAATTTGTTGGTCAATCTTGGTAAAACCACCATGTTTTGGTTGTTGATCAACCACTTATAAAACCATTATATTTTGTCAGTTGTTTAACCACTTATAAAACCATCCAATTTAGTTGTTGGTTATCCACTTATAAAACCATCATGTTTAGGTTGATTGTATTGAAAAATCCATCCTTGAGGTTATTAGTTGTCCTAAAAAAACCATCTAGATCAATGAGCAAGTATTAAGGTATAATGTACAAGATTAATGTTTTCCTCATGTTCATACTAAGAGGGGGAATGTTAATAAAAATATGTTACTAGTCACATTATAATTTGTATGGATTAGTATATTTAGGTGATTATAAAATATAATAATGTGTTTGAGAGTGATTTGTGAGAACAAATCATGTAGACAATGTGTGACAGAGAATAAAGGCTTGTTAGAGTGATATCAAGGATAGGAGATAGATATGAGGAAGACTAAAGAGATAAAACTTGAATCCTACATTTTAAGATCAAGCATTTGTATAATAAGTTCATATTTAGTTGAATACAACAACCTAAATGAATTGAATAATTAGAGTCTTAATATTATGTGTTTTTATGATTTGTATAAGCTTGAGTGCATAAGTTTTTATAAATACACTCTGATGAAATATTAGAGGTTTGGATTCATTTTTTAGGGCCTCTTCTTAACTAGTTTTGCACCTTATATCAATTCTAATTTCATCTTTCCTATTGATGGATGTACTCATATATTTTATATATAGTTGTACATAAATATATCTTATAACTCACATAAAAATTTAATGATCTAAACTAGATCTTCATCAAACTAGTAAAATCTAATTTTGGTGATCTTTAGCTCTTCCTCTAAACTAATATTTTGTATTGAAAAATCCATCCTTGAGGTTATTGGTTGTCCTAAAAAAGCAATCTAGATCAATGAGCAGGTATTAAGGTATAATGTACAAGATTAATGTTTTCCTCATGTTCGTACTAAGAGGGGGAATGTTAATAAAAATATGTTACTACTCACATTATAATTTGTATGGATTAGTATATTTAGGTGATTATAAAATTTAATAATGTGTTTGAGAGTGATTTGTGAGAACAAATCATGTAGACAATGTGTGACAGAGAATAAAGGCTTGTTAGAGTGATATCAAGGATAGGAGACAGATATGAGGAAGACTAAAGAGATAAAACTTGAATCCTACATTTTAAGATCAAGAATTTGTATAATAAGTTCATATTTAGTTGAATACAACAACCTAAATGAATTGAATAATTAGAGTCTTATTATTATGTGTTTTTATGAATTGTATAAGCTTGAGTGCATAAGTTTTTATAAATACACTCTGATGAAATATTAGAGGTTTGGATTCATTTTTTAGGGCCTCTTCTTAACTAGTTTTGCACCTTATATCAATTTTAATTTCATCTTTCCTAGTGATGGATGTACTCATTTATTTTATATATATTTGTACATAAATATATCTTATAACTCACATAAAAATTTAATGATCTAAACTAGATCTTCATCAAACTAGTAAAATCTAATTTTGGTGATCTTTAGCTCTTCCTCTGAACTAATATTTTGTATTGAAAAATACATCCTTGAGGTTATTAGTTGTCCTAAAAAAACCATCTAGATCAATGAGCAAGTATTAAGGTATAATGTACAAGATTAATGTTTTCCTCATGTTCGTACTAAGAGGGGGAATGTTAATAAAAATATGTTACTACTCACATTATAATTTGTATGGATTAGTATATTTAGGTGATTATAAAATTTAATAATGTGTTTGAGAGTGATTTGTGAGAACAAATCATGTAGACAATGTGTGACAGAGAATAAAGGCTTGTTAGAGTGATATCAAGGATAGGAGACAGATATGAGGAAGACTAAAGAGATAAAACTTGAATCCTACATTTTAAGATCAAGCATTTGTATAATAAGTTCATATTTAGTTGAATACAACAACCTAAATGAATTGAATAATCAGAGTCTTATTATTATGTGTTTTTATGATTTGTATAAGCTTGAGTGCATAAGTTTTTATAAATACACTCTGATGAAATATTAGAGGTTTGGATTCATTTTTTAGGGCCTCTTCTTAACTAGTTTTGCACCTTATATCAATTTTAATTTCATTTTTCATAGTGATGGATGTACTCATTTATTTTATATATATTTGTACATAAATATATCTTATAACTCACATAAAAATTTAATGATCTAAACTAGATCTTCATCAAACTAGTAAAATCTAATTTTGGTGATCTTCAGCTCTTCCTCTGAACTAATATTAATTTTTTTTACATTTAATGGCCCATAGTAGTATTTATTTTTCTCACCTTGAACATTCATAACTTCATGTTCTCTATATGAGGTTTCCACTTTCAAGTGACCAGTGGGATATTCAAGATGTGTTTCTTCCACCTTATGAACCACCTTTTCTTATTACACTGAAATGCCAATTATGCTCTAATGACAACTCTTCATCATTCTCAATAGAGTTTTTAGCATCACTACATTCTGTAAACATTCTTTTCAAAGTAATACCCTTCTCATTATGCACATTTCTTCATAATAGTGTCATCTTCCATGATGGTGTGATGCATTCATAGTAGGGGTTTAGAGAGTTGAGACTTAGATGAAGAAAAATAAAAGGTATGAACAAAATCATCCTTCTTCCCCTCCCAATATATTGTTTTTTTATGTGTTTCAAAAATGGTATAACATGTATGAGCCATTGTCTTCAAAATTTCATAAAAAACATGGACCCACAAGCATGTAATAAGGTGTTGTGCAATATTAGTCCATATTCCTTCATAATTATGTATGTGCTCTTTTAGGGGATGAGTTTTCACTATACACAAGAAACCCTCAATTGATATCATTGTGTTTAAACCAAGTATAAATACCTTATTTTATGGTGGCCCAAGTTAGTAATGTAGGTTTGTGCATCACCCGCCATCATATAGACATGATTTTCAAGTTGTAAACCAAGGCATGCACATGTTATTTTTCCTTTGGCATGAAACCTTATAAATATTTCACATATTTTGTAATATTTTCTAGCCATCATAATTTGGTAGTGTTACAAGCATCCCTTTGCTAAGTTTAAACACTATTTTCATCTTAGAAGAAGAGTTTAGAACCTAATCTCTTATGCCTAGGATATGATCAGGATTTACCTTGGGGCTCTCCAAGCTTTCATGCATATTAAACTACATATGATTTGATTTTATGGAACCACACTTATGCCTAGTAATCTCATACAAATCTTGCATCCAGTGATCACAAGCAACACTGTAGTGTTAGGGATGGAGTTTTCATAAGTCCAATCGAGGACTCCATCATTATTTTGTTTCAAATGCTTGGTGCCATGTATGATGATAATATATATTTGATTCACTTATTCATCCATATTTATGCTCTCTACATAAGTGGGCCCATGATTATTATCTATAAGTATGATAATGCACTGTTCTTCATTATCAAAACTTATGCATCACTTATTGAAATGCATGTTTGCATTGTTAGTGTAGCATCAGGGCCTACTAAGTAGAGGGGGTAATTTTCTTCCTTGACCAACTTGAACACCTTGAATTTGATGCTAAAGTTTAGTACCATAATATCCATATACATAATTTTCAATATTATCAAGTTTTTTCATGGGTTTTGTTCACCATGAAAAAAACATGAAGTGGAGGTCTTAGAGTTGGGTTTCCCACCTTGATCTAGGCTTATTTTGTTAATATTTTCATAGCCTCAATATCAATTATAAGTTTAAAAACTAACCATCCATATATTATGGAATTAATCAATAATTATTGATCGTAGTCAGCGTTTTTCTTAACCTTAGCCTCAAATCCCCTTATTTGGCATGGTTATCGAGGTTCTTCAGTTGGAGCCATAATGTTTTGTATCAGCTGATTATTGAATCATAGGGATAATGTCCTCTAAGTGAAAGAGGGTACATAGTTATGTGAGGTCATTAACCTATTTTTCATTAGTTTTCTTATCAAGCTCTTTTTATGGCTTTGATGCCATATGCTTTACATGTTGAATCTCCACTTGAAATTTTTGGATCACATCCATTTCCTCTTATAGTATGAGCTTATAATTTATTCCATCAAGTTAACCAATGGCCATTGGATCCTTTATATAATGGGCCTTTTTTTAGGGTGCCCCCCCTATGCATGGTTGAGCAGTAGCACCACTATGTGTCATAATATTAATCTTGGTTCCCTAAAGTATTTTGTACCCTTTGTCCTTGGGCATTCATCAATTGCGTAGGTTTATGATTTAAATCATTCATACCCCCTTCTCAACCTTTTCAATTTTTTTAGATTTACATAGATTTCAAGGAATTTCTCAGCTTATGTTCTCCTAAATAGTACCCATGAGTAGGAATTTTTAGTAAATCTCTCTCATAATGGTTAGGTGAGCCACACTTATAGCATACACATGGGGGATAGTGACCACCTCTTCTTATGTAAGGGTGTTCACCACCATATTGGATAATATTTTTTATTTAAAGACTTTATAGTTATTTTTTGAGCTTCTTGTTTATGTGCCTTATGAATTTCACCAATTACCCAATAATCCTTAATGTTTTGGATAGAGTAAATTTGTCTATGGTTCTCTCTTTAACAATGGGTAAGCACTCACAGAATGATCTTCATGATAAAACACAATATTTTATCAATGCCCTTATGTTTCACCTTACATATTTATTCATATTGTCACCTTCAACCTCATAATTGGTACACTATAAGCCATTACAAGTGTCATTTTCACTATTGTAAATTAGATTATGTGACTGGGATGCCATTGAGGTAATTTGTGTCTCCATGAAGGGTTTGATCCCCATATCCACACTACGAATGGCATTATCTCTAAACACTACTTCTAATGCATCTCATGGATCTATGAATGTTTTCATAGACAAATTGTGCCTAAATGGTAAAATTATCCTACCTAGAAATCATTGTGCATATTAAATTGGGTGAATCTCATACAAGAGATTTGATATCAAGGTCTTAAACCTTACATCATATTCACCAATGCTTTTAGTAATTTTTTTTTAATTTAATTTAATGCAGAGATGCTCTACTACTCAAATTCAAATATGTAAAATTAATTCAAAAATGTTTCTTTGACTTGATAATAATCCATAATTTCTCATTATGAATTATACTTATAATACCAAGTTTGTACATGGTCTAGTAAGGTATCTGAAAACTAGCCCACCTTCTATTTTAATGTAGTGACACACTTTGTCTTCCAAATGAGTTCATAGTTATGGACATATTGGGCATATTTTTCCACTTCTATATATTCAAGTAGACTCAATGGCATATGATAGATGAAGTGATGATAAAAATGTTGAGCAACTAGTGCACTAGTCATTACCTGTGAGCTTGAACTTTCACTACCTCCAAGGTTACCTCCACCTATTCCACCCACACTTCCTCATAATGTAGGTGCATTTCCTCTAACCCAAACACTAGGTCATGTTTAGGTTGGGTTAGTAATTGGGTTGGATATGACTGTACCTATATCTATTGTTCCTCCTAGTACATTTATACTTGTGCAGGTGAATTATCACCCCCATATATAGCATGACCAACATATATGATCTCTTGGATTGGTTTATTGTTATAATATTAGTCCAAGGGGTTTATATGGTAATATTTTTTATATAATTCTCTTAGCCACCTCTTATCTCTTGAACTATGTTATTTGAGATAGCTCCACATAGTTACCTTCACTCATTTTCATTTGGTTGAGAAACACACGAGATAGTGATTTAGGTAGATTATGGGTGGGTATTCTCTTAATTGTTGTGTGCTTTTGTATGTCCAAAGAATCTAAAGTCACTTAATTAACCTCCTCTATAATGTCATTTTTCTCATCTATGCATGTTTCATCCTCTTCAAAACATATAGCCTCAATGTGGGAGTCATCATTATCCCTATATTGTTTTGTGTGGGTCCTTGCATCAACATTTTATCTCAACTCCCCATTCTTCCTAGGTTTCTTAGCAGAAATCACTTTTTATTTTCTTTGTCATATTTATGCCTTTTAATTTCATGTGTTGTAAATACTATTTATAAATTATATAACACCTCAATCTTTTAAACTTTGAAAATACATATCATGTTTGTACCTTCAACTTATAGACCTTTTCCCATTGTTAAAAGGCTCATGTACACTATATATTTGTGCCTAGTTTTTTATCTCTTAGTCTGACTAATGTATTTTGATGACTTGGACCTTGTATCTTGCCTATAATGTTATAAACCTTCTTACCTATGGTCTCTACAAGTTCTAGACTTGCACCTATTTTTATAGATTCTCAACCAATTACATCTAAGTTAGATGCTTGCATTGATGCAAGTGTCTTTTCTTAACACAAGTGTCTAGTTTCCTAAAGTCATCCAATTTTAAAAATAAACATATTCCTATGGTTATCCTACATGATTTAATGTGAGATATTATCTAATAGGATTGGTATAAATTAATATTAATACTCATTCATTCTTAACCTAGATAAGACCAAAAGATACCAAGGCAACTTATCAAAAGCATTATATCAAGCACTCAAATGAGTAAAAGCTTCCTATTTTCCTCTTATTTCCATATCAGTCATAGGGACAACACATTTATAGGTCTGAATTACTTAAGGAGTATCCCAAGATCTATATTTTCCAAGTTACAAGCTATGTCACTATTATACTTGTTTATCACACATTGTATGATTCGCACATAAGCCAACATATAGGGGTGAACTACATAAGTTTGAGGCCCTCTTCAGAGTATTATCTATGTAGGTAGTATTCATTGATAGAGGGGTCTTAGGGGTATTTTGAAACCATATGCCCACTAACCCATTTTTTCCATGATTAGTATGAAGATGAATAACTAGGGTTTTACTATTTGACAATGAGAAATTATCCATGACCTAGATCGGAATGCACTAGAGTGAAGGCAACACAAACCCTAGAAGCATCTAAGTGGTCATATCATATTTCAAAAATAATTCCATACTAGACTCCTACATCCAAGTCAATCAATAGCATCTATACAACCATCCCAAGTTGACATAAGTGTCCTCAGCTATAGAGGCACAATTTCTAGAACAGTCAACTGATCTAGAGTCCAGATCTATTCCACTTTATGATTATTTTAGATCCAAATATGTATTAACATCAAAACTAAATAAATATCTTATTTTCATTTTTAATGTAATATCTAATATATCTTTACTTTCTATTCTTAGCATCTCAACATAACAAATTTAGTATATGTTTATGAGTTTCATAAATAACTGCCCTACTTTATATATAGTCTACCATCCTTGTGACCTAGGCTATCTCTTTTCCCTTTAACCTTAGATATCCCCTATCTATATTTTAGGGTTAAACATTTGGTGAACTTAATTCGTATGTATACAAAAAATATATTCCTAAGGTTTTAGTTTGTTGTTTAAAATTTGTTATTTTTTTTTAAGTAATGGAAAATAGTAATATAAAAACATAATTTCAAATGGAAGATAAAGAAGCATTGATCACTCATATCAATAATAACAAGGACATAATAGATGAATTTTTGTATGTTACAAGAGATGAAATTAGATAATGTACTAAATTAGATAAAATATACCAATCTAAGAGATCAATCTAGTTATGGTGACTCCTTATAATGTACTAAATTTATTCCAGACCAATCAATCTACCTACATATAGTGGAGGCATGGGTTATGTATTTCAACCTTTGTACCTTGAAACTACCATTATTACATCATCTTAAATGGGAAACCAAAATTCTTCAACTCAAATACTGGATTCAATGCCTATATCTACCCAACCTATGGTTACATCTCCTTTGGTGACTTCTCAAATATCCAACCAAAAGGACCAAGAGGTGAAATATCTTATCCAAACTATAAAAATTTTGAAAAATAAGATGACAAATATTGAAAAAAATTCTATGAAATATCCTTATGTTATTGATTCACAAGAGGTGTTTCATAACCCTCTTACACAATAGATATCTTTGCACCCCTTTCTAACTAGTTTTGTTGCACCTAAATTCACATGTTATGATGGAAATGGAGATCTTGAATAACACCTATGATCCTTTTATATGGCATGCTTTGATTATGCCTCTAATGATAAATTTTTGATCAAATTATTTACAAGGAGTCTCAAGGACTATGCTTTAATATGGTTCTATGATTTACCAACTCAGTTAGTAAACACCTTCAAACCCCTTATGGATCAATTTTGGGCACATTTCTCTATTAACATTTCTAAAAAGGTTTCATGTGCCCAAATCACATAGATCAAACAAGGAACCAATGAACCTATTAATGGGTATGTCTTAAGATACAAGATAATGTTATCTAAAATTACCAATCCTATGGTAGATAAAAATGCTTCAAGATATTTTCAAGTAAATATTGATTGCTCCTTTACATGAGTCTATTGTTTTCAAAAATTCAAAAAAATTGATGACTTATGCCACATTGTTGGAAATCATGAAATGAAACTTATCTCATTGAATAAAATTAAGTATGTAGCAAATACATGACTACATCTATATTTAATACCAAGTTTTCTATCAAAATAAGTTTATGGTCAAACATCTTGAGCCTAAAAAAGAAACAACTATCATGGTTAATGTGGTGTCATAACAGCCTAATCAACTTGTCTTATCCAATGCACTATGGAGACAATTTAAATGCTTACCTAAGTCTCCCACTTCATTACTCATGCATCTTGTAGAGTGTCATCTTATATCTCTCCCTAATCTTATATAGGTTGATATGAGTGGACATATACCCAAAAGGTATGATGGGAATGCTTATTGTGATCATCACCAAGGCCCTATACATTCTATGAACATATGTTTTACCTTAAAGCATAAGATCCAAGACTTCATCAACGACCAAAATATTACATTTGATTATCCTCCAAAGGAATCAGGTTCACAACCTAATGACCACCATAAATAGAAAATATTTAGTAATCCTTTGTAAGATAATACAAAGAAGGTTCTAAAAGTGAAAATGGCATATAATGCACATCCTCCTCCATCACATTATTATCACCCATTAGATTATATTATTAGTACTTATACATAGAATACACCTCCTATGGTTCAGAGACCCTCTGTTACTTTAGATGATAGTGAGATTAGGGATGATGAGTTAGATCTTCATTCCTTATTCATTTAAGTGTACCTTGATCACCAGCTTATACATAATGTTATGATTGATAATGATGCAAGCAAAAATGTTTGTACCATTATATTACTTACACATTTGGGTTATATAAAACATTTTTTACATAATTCAACTAGATCAGTTAGCGTATTTGATGGGTCCTCACAATATATTCTCAGTGAGTTGGATTTACCTCTACAAGTGGGTCTCACCTATGTGGTTATTCCCTTCTCAGTTATACCTTCCATGGGTGTTTTTGATATGTTATTAGGATGACCTTGGATACATATACTTTGATCAATAACTTTTATAGTACATGGGTGAGTTAAATATATTCATGTTAATCAAGTAATTATAGTTTCTATAATTCCATATAAACATCCTCTTGAACAAGATAAATTTATACCCAAAAATTAACTATAAAACCTCCTCAGTTTAATCTTCCACAAAAGGGTAAGCAATAGGTAATTCCCTTTACTAGGTAGCTAGTACTTGAGATACTATTACATCATAAGTCCATAGTGGGTTCTATGGAATCCCTATATACTACACACAAAATTTAGATATCCAAAGAACCTACACATGTTCTTATTATTTATACTCTAAATAAACCACATAACACTCAATTATGGGTTCCATGAACCCCTACTCCTACCCTTACTACACAACCACAGAGTCATATTTTACATATGTTGAGCATCATATATACTATAGTGATAGATATCGCACCTATACATGCTCATCAGTAGTATCACCAATTTATTACACTAGTTTCATATTGGGTATATATCTATGATCATCTTTTAAATGTGATCATAGGATAGTATTTTTAGTTCACATATTCCAAAAATACCAAAAAAGTTCAAAAACTTCAAAACTAAAAAAATATTTTTAGTATTTACATATCTTATTATCACCTTGGCATATATGTTGTGGTTTCATGTTAGTATATTTCACATTAGTATTTCCTATATACACATGTGTTTCATGGATATTTTGAGTGTGATTCAGGCATATACAGATACATGATCTATGCACTTTTAGATGTTTAGCTTCCCTCTACTCATGTCACCTAGACGTTAGGGGAATCCACCTATTTGATCATGATATATTCAGGTTATATCATTACATGGTCATTTTATATTATGAATTTGGAGCTCATATATGTACTTGCATATGCCTTTATTCATGTTTATATCTTTTGCAGTGTAAATAATATGTTATGTACTTGAAATTTTTTTATAATAATATATCTAAGAACTATTATGATATGTTTATGTTGGTTTCTTGTGCTTTCATTTATACACTTCCTTGAGTGTCTCACCTCACTATTATGTTTCTTGTTTGATCATTTGAATATGCTCTATTATTTGCATCCCTAGTGCCTTTGTTTGCCTCTTTGACATTTAAATATGTCATTACTTGTTGTATGTTTACATTTGAATATGTTAGTTATTGCTTTATGGATATTGTATTAAGTCATGTCCCTTAGAATGTGTGGCATTTGAACATGCCCCTTATTTGAGTTATCCTTGGACCATTGTATTTTGATTTATTTTTGAATGACCCTGTGTGTGTGTTTGATTGCTTGTTGAGATTATATTATTATAATATAGACATTGCCATGATCTACATCATGCATCTTAGAAATTTGTGTGATCACATTCTTCATTCATGATATTGTTATGAAAAAACACATTCCTACATATGCAAGTAAAAATAAATTTCATAAATAAATAAGCTATTGTAAAAATATAAAATAGGAGAGAAAACACATTACGTAAGATATACATGGAAACCCTGCTAAACCAGCTAGGGAAAAACCATGGGGAAAAGGCAGCATCCAAAATTCATATTTTCATCATTAACTCTCTTATATAATAGATCCTCTCATTAAATCCTTTAAATTCTTACAAGCAATCAGGTGAACTAAGCTTTCAACCAAGCCTTACAGGCTCCAACCTCCAACATCATGATGTTAATACCATAGCATCCAAGGGAGTTCTAAAATTATACCTTTTTCTCCAAAGATACATACCATGCTTATAATTAACTAGGTGAGCCATGATCTCTAAGACTTACAATATCTAACCACATAATCATGATGATGCTTATAACCCAAGCATCTAGGTGAGTTAGGCATACAAGTCTTTCCAACTCAAACCTCCTATCATGCAAGTTCAAACTTGAAAGGATCTAAATGATCCACTAAATGGATTAACCAAATGAGAGGATAACATAATAATTTATATAATTTTACATCAAAGAGAGATAATAGAAGAGAAGAGAGAATATGGTACTACATTTGAGTGGGCTCAATAGTAAACCGCACTAGAGCCACTCACATGCACTCATGTGCATAAGCCAAAATCCACCCATGTACTTTAAAGATAAAATTCACCACTCTTGCAGAGAATGTTTTCATGTGATATAAATTTAATTTTACACATGTGTAAAAGTCTTATTCAAATATCCTCCACCATACAAGACCATGTGCCACCTCTTTATGGATCCAAAACTAGTTCCCCACTTTCACAAGTGAGTCCAAACATTGAATAGTGTTATTCTTGTCTTGTTCTCCAAGGGTCAATAATGTATATTCCTACTTTAGGCAAGTCCATGTTCCACCTCTATGTGGCTCAAAATTTGTCACCCCACTCACACATGTGATGCCAATCACTATAGTTATCTACTTATCTTCTTTCATGTGACCATATGAGTCCAAAAGTGCTTACAATCACCTTTTGACTTCCTTATCACATGGGAATCTTGGACACATCACCAAATTCACCCCACACCTTGATCTCTCATCTTTTATAACATGTGACAACCCACATATGACTAGTAAGGATAAAACCTATCCTCTATTTGAGTGTTACACCCCACTCCATGTCACCATCTTGATCACATCAAAGAGACTCTCCATGGTCCCTCCAACACATCACCTTCTTACCACATCACCTGTATGCCATGTCACCATGCATTTAAACTCATTTGCACACTTGCATGCCACATCACCTACATGTTATGTCACCATGAATAGTGACCTATGAATATTGGCTTCACACCCTAATAGATATATATACTTATACATGTTTCCTATATATGATAAATGGTACTTTCATAGTTTACATAGTTATATTATCATTTTGAGGTAAGGTAACTACCAGTTTCTACTTCCCTCACCTTAAAATGGAAGGCATATTAGTGGGGGCATGACTTCCATATTACTTCACAGATTTAGATTGCAGTGGGGGCATGTTTGTGAAACATGTTCTCCACATTTGTCATAATTTTAGATTCAGTGGGGCCATGTTTTTGAAACATTATTTTTAAACTTGTTTAGTATTTAGCATACCTAGATCATAGTGGGGGCATGTTTTGAAAACATGTTCTCTACATTAGCACTTACACCATTTCTCATATTCATATTATAATGGAGGCATGTTTTGGAAACATCTTTTTCCACATTGGTAATTATATTAGTTTTTATATTTCTTCATATATAGTGGGTTCATGTTTTGA
The DNA here is from genome assembly GCA_037957365.1 of Torreya grandis. NCBI lineage: Eukaryota > Viridiplantae > Streptophyta > Pinopsida > Cupressales > Taxaceae > Torreya > Torreya grandis. Next base: position 3,998,703 of record JARHVA010000727.1, on the reverse strand, counting down.
AATCACATTCTCCACACTTACATGATTTTGAATTAACCAAATTATACAGTTATATGATTTAGATACACATGGTAGAATTCTGTACATTGGTACCATTGTTATACATAGTTTCAACATGAGACATACCTTAGATGCATATGTTATGTAATGTGTGCCTAATATTACAAAATCAAATCATTTTTAAATTATAAACACTTTCAAGGGTTGTCACCACCCACTAGGTTAGAGTTTTATAGATTGTATTGATCCAATCTACTACAGTAGTTAGTTCACTTTTTAATATGGTTGAGTTGATTAAATCACTCAATATTATCAAGTTTATAGGTTAAACTTGTAATCAAGTTTAACCAATTATATATTGTGATTTGACTTGTTTCACTCACACTCACCAGGTTATAATTATGATTGGGTTGCATGGTTGAGCTAATCTCAACTATCAGGTGGTAACTCACTTTTATCCAAGGTTAGGGTGTGTGCCCTCAAATCACTCTCTCTATCTCTTTATATATATGGACTTTCTAGATTTATACTTTTCCTAATCTTAGTTTTAGTTATTCATAATGATACATATTTTGAATCAAATTTCTAAAAGGCAAGATGGTTACATCGATACACAAGTTTACTCCTAAACCTTGCTCTCTTTCAATTTCAATACTTCCAATTTTAGATTATATGCACTGATTATATATTGTAACATGCTCTTATTTATAGCTCAATCACCATAAAAACACTCAAATTAGACTCAAGCAAGGACAAGGTGTGTTATACACACCTAATTATGAATTTTTCTCCTTTAAACTAATAATTTCATTACTAGATTAAAAGGGGAAATGTAGACATTATTTTTGAATTATATAGAACCTCAATCTTGTACACTTAGAAAATACATATCGTGGATGTATCTTTAGCTTCTATACCTTTTCTCACCACCAAAAGGCTTGCATACATTATCTTTATGTACTTAATTGTTTATCTCTTAGTCCAACCAATGTATTTTGATGATTCAAACCTTCTATATTGCCTAGAATGTTATAAAGCTACTTATCATTTATCTCTACAAGTTATAGACCTACACCTATTTTATAGCTTTGTAAACACTTGTATCCCAATCAGTCACTTGCATAATACAAGTGTCCTGCCCTAATGCAAGTTTTTAGTTACCTAAATTTGTCTAATTTACAAATGAAACATATTCCTATAGTAGGTATACATTTATCTCTACAATTTATAGACCTACACCTATTTTATAGCTTTGTAAACACTTGTGTCCCAATCAGTCACTTGCATAATACAAGTGTCCTGCCCTAATGCAAGTTTTTAGTTACCTAAATTTGTCTAATTTACAAATGAAACATATTCCTATAGTAGGTCTAAGTGATTTAAAACAAAATATTCTCCAAGAGGATCAGTATAAATATAAGATTTCCCTCATTCATTCTTAACCTATAAAATACCAAAAAAGACCAAGGTAACTTATCAAAAGCACTTTATCAATCACTTAAATAAGCAAAAGCTTCTTTATTTTCTCTTATATCCATATCAGTCATAGGGATAGCATATTTATAGGTTGAAGTACTAAAGGAGTATCCCAAGATATATATTTTACAAGTTACAAGATAGGTCACTATTGTACTTGCTTATCACATGTTTCATGATTCATATACAAGCCAACACATAGGGGAAAACTACATAAGTCTGAGGGCCTCTTTGGATTATTGGATAATCAATGTTCATTAATAAGGGGTCTTTGGGTCATCTTGACACCATGTGCCCACTAACCCATTTTCCCATAACCAATATGAATATGAAAAACTAAGGTTTTTCTATTTGACAATAAGTGATAGTCCATGACCTAGATCTGAATGCACCAGAGCAAAGGTGACATAAAACCTAAAAGCATCTAGGTGGTCACATCCTATTTTAGTTGGTATTTCATATTAGACACATGTGTCTAAGTTAATAAATAGAATCAACATAACTATCTTAGGTTGATATAAATGTACATAGATATGGAGATATAATTTCTAGAATCAAGCAATTGATCCAAAATCTAGATCTAGTCCACTTTCTACCTGTTCTAGATCTAGATTTGTATTAGTATCAAAACTAGTTAAGTATCTTATTTTCATTATTAATGTAATATCTATCATAGTTTTACTTTCTATTCTTATCATCTTCTCATAATAAATTTAGTATATGTTTATCTAATTTAGATTCTTTAGAGATACTCTATTATCCTTGTGCCCTAGGCTATCTCTTCCCCCTTTAACCCTAGATATCCGCCTATCTAGATTTTAGGGTTAAACACATGCATCTAGGCTCTCCAATCTAAATTTATCTTAATTAATGCTTCCATTAAACACTCCATCCAAACCTTATCCTTCCTCCTCCTTATAATGTATGTGCATCCCATGTATGATAAAATTTAGCCTTCCATTGGTAGATTCTCAATACCACAATGTACCATCAGCTACTTAATTTATAAGGGTAACTTTTCTATATAAGATCATCAAGGCTTATACAAGAATTGGTTTTCTACTTCCCCCAAGTAATATTATGTTGATATTATGAACTCTAATAAATATCTATTCCAAGTGCCTCTCTATTAGACATATACAATGTTGGTCTAGATAGTATCATTGCACTACAACTACTCAATTTTTACTTCTATCCAAGGATACTTTCTGTCATAGTTCTTACTTTGGCCCATAACATGTGAAATCAACCATGCATGCAAATGTCCAAGTAGCTCATAGAAAAATATTTCATACAACAGGTCATATAAATTCTATTTTACCCACTTCATAGAAGTCATACTTCCTAAGTTAGGATGATTCAACCACTCAATATTCTCCAATGAAATATTGTGAATCATTTCAATGCATTATCTTACATCTGGTTTAACTGTAGGTCCTAGAAATAAAACCAAAATGTTGGGTAAAGTTTCATATGAGCCAACCATTATTCTATTCCACTCACACTTTACTGTAATAATTAATACTCACTACATCTACATGTCACACAAAATAACATGTAATCATGCAAAATAACTTATATGCTCACCTAATATGTAAAGAGATAAAACTGAGGCATAATCGAGTTAGTTTTAGAGATGACTAGCCATTTCTTTAGTTTCCCATATCAAGGGTGACAACTAGCACTTTAAATATTTAAGCATATAGCATAAACTACGTATAAAATTAATAGCTAAACATCATCATAAGCATTATACTTCATTAAACAAATAAAGAGATAATAGCCAATAAATAAATCTTGATTCCATTTTCATTAATGTTCAAAAGTACATGATAAATCAATAATGTGATAATAATTTGAGAGCATAACAACAATAATCTCTTCAACTACCTAATTTATTACATAAGGTGTACTTTTATATTTTTAGTTCAACACCTTGTAGTTACATGTAATAAAGGTGTGTTCCATAAAATGTGTGATAGTTTTCTATCTATAATAGTGTGTAATTATTTTAAAATGAATATCTTGCCTAATAGACCCCTATATTCATTCCATGTCATGATATATTCACTCAATATTGTTTATTACAATGGTTTGTCTTAATGTTTGCATGCTTGAAGATCCATTTTATACTAGCTACTTGATTGGATGCTCCTTATTTTTCAATCTATGTTCTGCACAACATCCTTCCCATTCACCACATTCCATGTTATATACTAACCATGTTACTACCATTAACACATGTCAATATTTGGTTAATCTTTTTGATATGATCACTCTCATTTTCTTGGTACATCTATGTAACCTCATCCTAATGCACCTTTGAGTTTATTGACACTCTACGAGACTTCATCAAAACTAGGGCCTCATTTGTAATACTTGTGTCTTTCTCCCCTAAATTTATGCATTAAGCTTATAAAATTTGTGCATTCTTTATGCTCCTAAAGTGTTCACAAAAACATGTGCATTTATATACTTGGAAAAAAATTGGGGACAATACCTTTTTTTAATTGAATTGGTTACCCTTGCTTCCTTGATGTATTTCAAAACTAGATCCATAGTTGGAATTTTGGTACTTTGATACATAAAAATCATTATGCTTCCATTCTTATCCTTTCCCCTTGCTATGGTCATGGTAGGCCTACTACTTAGAGGAAATACCACACTCCTTTTGAAGACATTCTTACTTCTCAACAAGGTGTTATGAAAACTTTGCTAGATAGAAATCCTTCAACCCATATTTCATGAGATTGTAGTTGATGAGACATTCCAATGAAAGAGACTAAATAGAGGCCTAACATTAGGAATCAAAATGTTGATAATTTAGTTAACTTTAAAAATGAATTTTTCAACATAATTTTAAAACTTTTTCTTCAACTCCAAAAAAAATTATAAGTAATTTTCAACCCTATCAAAAATAGAAGAAGTGATATCATTTGCCTCCCTTGAATATGTTTTAGAAAGATTACATCTTCCTTGTAATTCTTATACAAGTAGATCCAAATAGCATGAGTTGAAGGTTGATCAAGGATTTTGAGAAATTAATTGGGTCAAATTAGTAGATTAATAATTCCAATGTATTGATCATTATTATGATGAAACTCTTCACTTTTATACTTAGGTTCTACTCTCTTATGATTGACTGCATATCATAAATTCTTAAGGTGGAGAAAAATATCCACTTGAATGACCCATGTGTTATAGTTTCTCCCATTTAAGGGTTACACATTGATTAATAACTCCATTAAATTATCTACAAATTTCCCACTTGAATGATGCCCTCAATATCATTACACCACTATGTTAGGTTCAAAATGTTATATCCAAGGCAAAAATAAAGGCTCCAAACCTCCAAACTCCATCATATACCCAATATATCATAATTTTTCATCACCTTCCCCAAGCAAGAAGGAAAAACTACCCTGTAAAGCTCAAATGAACTCAAATTTAATCTTGGTGATTAATACCCCCAATTTAAAAATCTAAAAAAATGAACCCTAAGTTTTTAAAAGGATTCCATATCTATAGACAGCTTGGAAATTTTTTGCACTCATCCTGAGATATATGTGATTTGTGATATAGGAAGATATGGTAATATCTCTTCAATAATGAGCCTTAGAGTTGAAAAATAGAACACTTAGGATCCTCTCATAGTAAGTTATTATTAGAATAATTAGATTATAAACATTTGAATTAAAAATATATAAAATTTTACCAACCAACTCTAAAGTGCCCTCCTAATTGTAGTAACAAGTGACATGATGTAAAATCAATCTCGAGGCTAACCATGACTAGTGGTATTCTTAATCACCTGAAACTACCACATAATGTCATGTTAAATATCCCATTAAGGAATAAGGTCAAAATGTTAGGTTCAAAATAATATGTTGGAAAGGTTTCCTACACTACTCTGATTGATATATTCTACACAAAGGTCTCCTTATCATGGCCCCTGCGAGGAGAGGAAAGGTTGTTGTATGTCTCTATTGGTGGAAATGAAAAACATTGGATTGTTTATAAAATTGTGAATAAATTCAACCACTTATTCACTAAAACTAATTGGATGCACTCACATTAAATAAAATAACATTACAATTGACTAAACACAGAGAAATGAAGAGCAAGTATTTTACAATACTATATAATGAATAATATTATTTTTTAAATGAAAAATGAGTGAGTTTATTTTATAGCCATCAAATATAGCTGGAAAATTTAAGATTTGAACACAATACATGAGAGATAATTAATAAAATATCTTATATGGCCAAATTCATGTTAAAGTAGTCTACTAAGATAGGTTTACACCACTAGTATTCCCCTTAAACACACCTTGGGGGACCATGATGTTGATATCACCTCAATAATCCCTAACACCCAATACTTAGATTCCAAGTCTTACATTATTTATACATCCATACAAGCATGCACATGAAATACTAAATATTTTTAGGGGTTAGAAAAAAGGACAATTATATTTGAAATCTCTTATTTTTAAAATGGATACCAACATTTCCAAGACATTATACCAATAAAATTTATCCCTTTATGTAAATCCCACCACATTGTCACACTTTATTTTAATGCATAATTTGAAGTAAATACTCACATGGCCCAATATAGAACAAGGGATTCAAATTTTCTACAGAATTTAGCTAAGTCTAAACTATCATAATACTACACATAAATTTGGTCATAGATAATTGACAATACTAATTCTTGACACATTCCAATCCACATGACTTGCACACAAATACATGAATCTTATTCACCATTCCTCTAAGCCATTTGTATATATGTGGGCTTGATCCTTTGTTTATCATTATTATTACATAAATTTCTCAATGTCAAATACTCAGGCTATCTAAAATCACATTTAGATTGTTCCTTAAAAAGGACACATGTTTTTTATAATCCTCGACAAGTCTACTCTAGGCATATAGTGGCATATTGTGCTCCTATTTACTTGGTCCAGCCATGTCCTACACCAAATAATGGCTAGTTTCCAAATTTTAAATCATCCTTTAGAGTCTTTTCAAATGTTTCATAAGGTTAGCTAAAGGAAAGTGTCAAAATATTTGCCTATAAATACATATTAAGGGTCATTTATTTTAAATTTCTATTTAACTGGTATAAACATATACACATAAACATTGAGAAAATTTACCCTATTTTACCTAAAGTTTGAATCATTCTCAAGGAGCAGCCATAATCCAAGTCAAGATCCCTCTAAATCAAGTTGGGAGCTATCATTACCAAGTATAAAATCCATCTTATAGTTGTATAAAAATAGTCAAAAGATCAAAATTGTGAATTCACTCTAGGTGAGATAACTATGTGGGCTTGATTTCCCTCCTTGGAGTATTGGATATGTAGGCAGTGATCAATCCTCAAGGGGGTGATTAAAGTCAGCTTAGCCCATTACATTCCTCTTTTTCCTATAGTTTTTCAAGCTATCAAAGTTACCCAAGGGTTTCAAATAAAAGATAAGATAAATAATGATTTTTACGTATCAAATCCTAAGTGTGATATCTCACATTTTTCATCATCCATAGGTGCAACATGTGTAGGGATTAGTTTAGATGCACATTCAACTTGAATAAGTCTATATTCAATAGACTTGGGTGCACTAAATTATTGTTTGCCTACCACACTCATGTCCAAAAATATCTTTTGATTCTATTTTTTATCTATCACTTCCAAATCCAATATTTCACCATCATTTTTATCTATTATTTGTCATGCTCAACTCAAATAAATCTACAGTAAATATACTAAAGTGCACTATGCCACCATCCACTTATAGTGGATCTTTCCAAATTATGTTTTTGATTTTTTTCCTGATACTGAGCCTGATCAGTCACTTCTTCTAATTTTTAAAGTTAAATAATAAAAATAGTCTACATAGATCATCATGCAAGCTAAGTATATTTTTCTTTAGTTTTTTACTAAAATAGAAACTTTCTAAATTTTTTAAATTGTCTAAATCATAATAATTAATTATTATACATATTTCACATTTTTATATTTCTATTTTTACACCTATATAATCATATAACACTTCTTTATTCATTTATTTTTTAATAAAAAAATGGGGTAAAACATATTAGTGAAAATGAGCCTTTGTTTTCAAGCCTCTACTTTCTAATTTCATTTGTATTTTACTCTTTTGTCTTAGAAACTATGTTCCAACAATTTCAAAACTCATAGGAGTTTTCATTCAAGGAAAATCAATTCTCAATTATTATATGTGTCATGGTGTAAGGGGTGTTTCCCAAATATTGAAGCCATTAGATAGCACTATTCATAGTTTTTAGTTTTCACATACCTCATGGTATATCAGAAATGACTAAGATTCTATTTTCAGCAATAGAAAGCCTTTGATCACTTTTTATTATCGTGTACTAGTAAATGGTTAGCCCAAAAAAATTACTCTCAACATAACCCTATAAGACATGATAGTGTGGCTACATGAATAGTGGAATCCTCATTATGTAGTGCCTTTGTGTCCATATTCACTATTTATGACTAGGATTAGTATATCTAAGAGCCTATAAAGTAAACACACATTTGTCTAGTTACACCCTCTTTCCTCATTGCACTTTTTTTTTCAAAATCAAAAGCCCAATCATAACGATTACATCTAGTTCATATCTTTGGAAGTTCAATATTACATATTTTCTTAATTTCCAGGTTGTTATCCATTATATGTATGCATTAATCAAATATAAAAGTCATGATAAGGTTAATAGAGTCAATGTACAATTGCAAGCCTTCATAAATTCATATTATTGCAATATCTAATATGAGCTCTTATCTATCACTACTAGGCACCAAATAGATTGTATGACTTAGTTTTTCCCACCCTTTCCTAAACCATAAAATTACCTCAATCCTCATGATGTTTCTATTATTTGATTAAGGCTCATTTAGAATACAATTTCCATGTTCTAAACACTCGATGAGGGAAGATACCTCATCTGCCAAGGTAGAACGAAAGTGGTTAACATGTTTATCCACAACCCCCACCACCTCCCATAAGGAAACCAAATCAATCTAAGGGTTATGATATCCTTGATCAACTTAGAAATACCCATGCCAAAATTTATATTTTGGAGTTATTAAAATGATAAACATTTTTTAAGGATATCATATAAGATGTTTTGCATGATACAAATCTTATTGGTGATACACAACCAACATCATTGGCTTCTATCATGAATACACTAAAGGATGCCAGCTAGGTAATCACATTCAATAATTAAGAGTTTCATCTTAAACACATAATAGAATAGGATCTTCCACTATTTGTTTAAGTTTGAATACATGAAAAGGGAAACAAGTGTGTTTTGGTAGACAATGGCTCAAGAGTGAATATTTTTAGCTATATGGTCTTATAATAATTGGGTATTTATGTGAATAATATTAAAATATTATAAAATATATATGGGGCTTTGATAACACCCCTTGCCAAACACTTTGAGTTATTACATTGGATTTACTAGTAGGCCCCAAGATACCACCCATTTTTTTTAAATGCCAAACCAACTACACATAAACTTATTTTTGGGTGGACCCTAGATTCATGCCATGAAGGCTATACCTTTTACATTCTACATATATATCAAATTTATATATTATGGGTATGAATATACTATTCAATCAAATGATTCACCTTTCCCATATTGTAAAATGGCTCAATCAGGACTTGATGATCATTATATTATACCACTTGTACAACCTATTACACTTGATCAAATGAAGATCTTGCATTTAAAAATAAAGATCTAATTATAGAGGATAAAATAATGAGGATAAATTAGGATATTTTGAAAAGTTATGATGATCCTAATTTTTAAATAATGTAATAAGACTTAACTAAAATTAGTTAGGGTTTAAACTAATAACCTCCATAAGTGTTGTAACCATTTACTTATAACCAATTTTGGATTACATAAATAAAATTAATGCACTGATCAAATCATCAAGTGATTTCACAAACATCTCTTCATTTTATAATAGTGGTATCAAATCCACCACTTGAGGAAGACAAAAAAGGTACGAGTGTTCATCATTTAAGAAAACCCTAGTTTACACAAGGGAATTAGAGATCAAAAGTGGAAAGGAAAGCACAGTGAGGAGGAGATCAAAGGTGAAGAGGAAAGCACAGTCCCATTGACCTTCAACTTACACATAGAGTAGTCCCATTTAAGTTAAATGTGAGAGGAGAAAAACATATAGGTTTTTTGCATCTAAGAGGGGAAGACACATCGAGATAAAACACATAACGATCATGGAAATGATTTAGTCGTTATCGATCCACACACTTTGTGTTTTACAGTCATGAATGTCTTGAAAGGGCATAGTGTTTTCAAAACAAAGGGTTGAAGGGTCAAAAGGGCATGAATTCTAGTTTGTATTCATGGAATGATGCATCATAGAATGTCAAAATGGCACAAATTGATGATTCTACATAATCAAGAAGGAAGGTATGCAAGAGAATTAAATGTGAGCACAGTCTAGAAGGAAGGTACATAATAGAGTTCATGAAGGGATTTCACATATAAGTCATTCATTCCCATTGCTTCTCATTACAGGCATAAAAATAAAGTGCAATAGGGTGATTTTTTAGCATTAAACAATGGGAAGGGCATAGCAATAAAAGTTGTCTCGAATGAAAGCTAAGTGAGTTTCATGTTCACCATTTTTTTTTTCATATTATAAAAAAATTTGGGTGATGTTGTGGGTGATGGTGTCTTTAATTGCTCTTAAATTCTGAAATCAAGAAAATAAATTAAAAAAATAGGACAATTGTGCAAAATTTTATTTTATTGGTTACAAAATATTTTTCAAAGTGAAAAATGGCTAATAGCCAAAATCTCATCCTTCTTGAGGTCCAAAAATTAACTGGGTAGAATTATAATGTATGGAGTCATAAAATATTAATGATTGTAGAATTTTGTGATTATGACAAGATAATACTTGACACAAAACACTGGCTCATAATGAATTTTGCCAATTATGACAAAAGTCATAAATAAGCCCTTCTATTGTTCAAATTGTCTATGTTGAATGACATGATTTTGGAGGATCAAAATATTGTATAAGTGCACTATGGACCAGTCTTAAAAATAAGTACCAAACTTTAGAAAAAAGTGGAGTACTTTATTTGAAAAATCTACTATTTTTATTTAAAATGTCAGACGGTGGGTCTCTATTAGAGCATTTATTATGGATGAATTATCACCATGACTAATTGTCAGCCATCCACAAAAAGGTGGATGATGATGATATGGTAGATCTTGTTCTAAATAGCCTAACACCTTCATATGAATCATTTGTGGAGGCCTTACACCTGATGACAGAGAGTAACACTCTCACTTTTGATTAGGTGAGTTCATATTTGTTGTAAAAAGAATGTAGGTAGACACACTTTAATGATCCCAATTCTAGCCAATTGAAAAGTGCACTTATTTCCCAATCCAAAGGGAAATGGAAAAGACATTCAAATATGTCTTCATCTTCCCTAAAATTCAAGGTAAAATGTTATTATTGTCAAAAAATTGGTCATATTAAGAAAGAATGCATAAAAATACAATATGATCTAACACATAACAAAAAGGCAAAAGGGCATGCAAATGTGGCAGTAGTTGAAGCTGAATCTAAGGAAGAATATGCTCTTATGGTATCATTTTATGATAAGAAGACTACCAATGATTGATTTTTTGATTCTGGTGCATCATGGCATTTTACATGTCAAAAAGATTAGTATGTTAATTTCACTACAAAAGAAAGCTTTTTAGATTCAATTTCCTTGGGTGATGGTAGATCACATTTTGTTGAAGGAATAGGAGATATATGCATTTTATTGAATAAAACTACTAAGTTCATAGTCAAGAATGGTATGTATGTACCTAAGATGAACAAAAATCTATTATCAATCAGTCAGTTAACTAAAAGCCCTCACATTATAGTTACTTTCTTAGGAAAGAAATGCATTGTGTCTGATATAAAAAATGATAAAGTCATAACCCTAGGCATTGGGAAAAATGGCTTGTATAGACTTATTGATCTTGACACTATCAGTTTGAATGCATTAATTATGGAGGATAATACTAGTGTTAGATGACATGAGAGATTTAGACAAATCAATCTTCAGTATTTGGCCAAACTCTAAAAATTGAATATGGTTCTCGGATTGCCTAATATCCAGGTCAAGTAGGATATATGTGCAAGTTGTTTGGCTAGAAAATAGAATCAAAAACCTTTTCCCACTGAAGGTGCCTAGAGATAAAAGGGGATCCTTGATCTTGTTCATGCAGATTTATATGATCCATCTTGGAATTCATCTACTATTCTTGGTGCAAGGTATTTTTTGTTATTCATATATGATTTTTATATAAAAATGTGGGTCTACTTCTTGAATAATAAGTCTAACTATTTTGTTGAGTTTTTGAAATTCAAATCACTAGTATAAAATCAAACAAGTTGGTAGATCAAAGCCTTACAATCTGATAATGGGGGATAATTCACTTTAAAGCAATTTCAGAACTCTTATGATAAGGAAGGAATTCATTGGTAGCTAACAACCCCATACACTCCTCAGTAGAATGGAGTGGTTGAAAGGGTAAACCACACAATCATGGAGATGGATCGATCCATGATACATAATATAAGTGTATCATATAAATACTAGGGAGAAGTACTAAACATGGAATTCTACATACTGAATAGAAATCTCTATAAGGCTTTGGATAACATCACTCTAGAAGAAGCATGGTCTAGCATCAAACCAAAGGTAACACATTTTTGTGTTTTTAGGTTTCTACATATGTTCTCATTCCTAATAAAAAGACAAGTAAACTAGATTCAAAATGTGCATGATATTTCTTTGTTAGTTATAGTATCAATCCAAGGCATATAGACTAATAGATGTGTTTTCTAACAAGATCATCATTAGTCAGGATGTTGATGTAAAATAAATAGAATCATTTTTTTATTTTTAATCAGTAAATTATCTCTGATAATCTAGAGGTTTCTAGTTTTGTACTTTCTTTAAAAGATGAGGACCCACTTGTTTTTAAAGCACCATCATAGTCTTCAATGCAATAATCTATGGATAACTCTCTATTAGTGTATCAGTGTCATTGACTTGAGTCGACCACTTATCCATCTATTGTTTAGTAGGAATAGGAATCCTTGGTATAGAAGAGACCCAAGTGATATCACACCACTCTATAAGATGTACAAGAGGGTGATCTTCCTCAATATCATACATGGTCTTGGTAGCCAAGAAAGTTAGTTGTGGATTCAACTGATGATGAAGATATTATGTATTTTATTCTTGTTTATGATATTTTTAGTATTTCAAATCCCTAAAAATATTTTGATGCACAAGGCAAACCTAAGTGGGAGAATGAATGCAATCAAAATATGAAGCCTTGATGAGAAAAAATACCTATAAATTGGTATATTTACCTCCAGAGAAGCAACCCATTAGCTGTAAATGGGTGTAAAAATTCAAATGCAAGGTTGATGGTACTTTGGACAAGTATAAATCCTATCTTGTTGTGAAATAATTTTCACAATAGGAGGGAATAGACTATGAGGATACTTTTGCTCTTACTACAAAAATTATCACATTTCATTTACTTATTTCTATCACATCTCAGTTTGGTTAGAAAGTATTTCAAATGGATGTCAAAAGTGATTTCCTTAATGGTGATTTGGAGGAAGAAGTATACATGGTATATCCTAAAGGTTTTCAAGAAGTTGGTTATGATCATTTGGTTTGCAAATTGGTGAAGTCTCTTTATGGGCTTAAATAGGCTCTTCAAGCCTATTACATCAAAATTAATAAACATCTATGAGATTCTAGATTTAGACATAGTCTATTTGCTCTAAATATCTATAGTAAAATCACTGATGATGACATTATGATACTCATTATGTTTGTTGATGACCTTGCCATCATAGGTAGTGGAGACATAGCGATTCAGAAAGTTAAATTAGATATGTCCACTGCTTTTGATATGACTGGTTTAGGCCTCTTACAATATTATTTGGCTTTATAATTTTGGCAAAATGGCCACTCCATTTTCATTACTCAGGTCAAGTTTGCCACCACTCTTTTGAATAATTTTGGATTGATGGATTGTAATTATGATTCTATACCTATGGAGGTAGGGCTGAAATTATTAGCTAATGATGATTCATCATTAGTCAATGAATCATTATATAGATAGTTGGTTGGCAGCTTGATATATCTTACCACTAGTTAACCAAATTTATGTTTTTTTTTTAGCTACCTTTCTCATTTTTTGTCTCAACCAAATCTAGTACATTGAACAGTAGCAAAACATGTTTTATGATATGTCAAAGGAACTTTTGAATTTGGTATTCTGTATTAGAGGATAACAGATTTTAGATTGATTGGTTATACAAACTTTGATTAGGGAGGATCAATTGATACTCACAAATCTACCATTAGGTACATGTTTTCTTTTGGTTTAGGAGTTGTTTCATGGTAGAGCAAGCTTTAACATACCATTTCTCTCTCTTCCATTGAAGTAGAATACAAAGCAGTAGTCAGTGCCAATTATGATGTAGTTTGGCTACGTTAGATTCTAGTTGATTTGTAACTTATTCATATACACCTACTCTAATATTTTGTGATAATGAAAGTGTATTGAAGTTATTAAAGAATCTTATTTTTCATGCTTACACCAAACACATCGAGATACATCATCACTAAATTTGATAGTTGATTCTAGTGACGTTTCTCTTCACTTCTATATTTCTACAGATCTTCCTATAGATATAATGACAAATTATTTTTGTAAAGTTTTGAATCAAACTTGGATTTTTCTCTAGTTTATTCATTAAGAGGGGGTGTTAAATAATGTAATAAGACTTAACTAAAATTAGTTAATGTCTAAACTGATAACCTCTATAATTGTTGTAACCATTTACTTGTAACTAATTTTGGATTGCATAAATAAGATTGATGTACTGATCAAATCATCAAATCATTTCATAAACATCTCTTTATTTACTAACACTAATTCACAATTACATATTGGTATGATAGTGGTTATGATGACATGCAAAACCTAGCAGATGACAAGTTACGTTAGCTCAATTTCAACCCTATTAATCCTAAAGAATAATTATCACAAGCTCTATTCACACATGTGGGAAATGTAACCTTTCAATTATGAAATAAATATCAATTAGAAACTCCTATGGAATCATAATATTCAAATAATAGGGAAAAAGCTATTGTCCAAGAAAAAAGACATAATGAAAGCACTAATATTTTTTGCAATATTAACTCACAAAAATAGTAAGATTAAATTCATGCTTTATGTCTAAGGGTCACATCACTTGAATAAAATATTTGAAATACTTTCAATCCTTCAAATATAACATCTTTTAAAGATCAAATACAAGGCAAACAATAGCAACAAGTTGAATAGGAACATATACAAATAACACAATGCAAAAAGGATAGGTTTATATAAGAACAAATCCAAAGGACAAGTTACAATCAAAAAAATAAAATCAAGTTCTAATTAATCATTATAGTATTATCAAGAAAGTATTTCTTATAAAAGATGTAAAAAATCAAGACAATTCAAATATAGATAATATGTTTTCAAAGGAGGCAACCAACAAATGTTCATCATATTTAGAGCCTTTGATTCTTAGTCTTCACATTGATGGCAAGCAATGGGTTGAGATAAAGGTTTATTCCCTTCATGAGGCCAATATATGTAGAATGACATGTCTTCAATATTTTAGGTATAATAAACAACATTTTATAAATATTACTAGGCAAAAATATTGCATGGTATTCATTGAGTTATTTATCACACTCGACACAAAAACATGTTCTATTACATTTCACATTGACCCTATCATAGAACAATGTCAGGTGAATTTTGTAAAATCATGGATGAGAGCAATTGGGACAACATTGCATAAAGATCATAACTCTATCACATTTTATCATGATGTTTAAATGGTCACAATCTCACACACAGATCGGTCCCTCATGCAAGAGCAAATACAAGATAATACTTTTACATATATTCTTCCACTAAAGACAAATAGCACAATCATATCAGAATCACATGATATGGCAAATTTTAAATCACTGAAGAAAATTTAACATTCACTAACACACTATGGTGTAAATCAATTTACATGTATATATATAAATAATCACCACAATATCACTATGCTTTTAAAAATCTAAGAAGATGGATATGATCTCGATTCAAATTATACATAAAATTGACATGATACTCCTAGTAATGCAAGACCCATACACCACCATACCATTCCTATTGGGGGTTTAACACAAATTACAAAAATAAATTACATATGTTATGTGGTAACTCCATTATAATGTCACGTGTACTAAGTTATTAGTTAAGCAAACAAATTTTAAATATTTCAAAAATACAAAAAATTAAAATATTTCAAAAAATATAAATAGATTCAAAAAAAAAATTATAAATAAAAATTATAAATTGAACTTGATATGAGATGTTAGTTTTCTTCTTTATGTATGTTATTTATCATACATGTTGGTAGATATAATATTCTTTTCCATACACATTCATTTCACAAAGTATTTGAGTGTGATGTAGGATTATGCATTCTTAGATGTTGGACTTCCCTTCTACCCAGTGGTCATGCCTATGTTGGGGGAATATAAATCTATATGTTGCACTATAACAAGTTATATCTATCTAAGTCCTCAAATGTTGTGATGAAATACATATCTTACAAGTGTCATTCTATTCACTCATATTTTATATTGTGCAAATAGATATGCTACTTTACTAAAATTATGGCATTGATACATATGGATATAATTTACTAATGTTTACTTTTTCTATGTTCTTTTGATGTTGTTTTATTTATTCAATAAAAGACTTAAAGTTACTTGTTTACTGGGTGTGTCCCTTGTCCCTTATGTTCAAATTACTTAAGCATATTTATGATATCATTATTTGATATGTGTGACATTTGAACATGTACATTGCTTATTTCCTTTCACCTTGTGTGTGTGCAATATTTTCTCATGTGACATTTGAAAATATCCCTTGTATGCGACCATTATCCTTATTATATGACATTTTGTGACATTATTATGTGTTATACGTGTGTGCTTGTTGAATGATGCACATGAGGTCTAGGTTTTCACCTAAGGATAGTCAATTCAACCATGTTATAAGGTTTGGACAAAAACACAGACAAAATGATAACTAGAATAGAGAATGAAACATTAGATTCAACACATGAATCTATTCTTTGTATTTATCATGAAGGAGTTCTAATATTTATCACAATTTTCAATGATAAATTATGAGTAACAAATATGATAGCATAATGCTTCATCGAGTGCAAATGGAGAGAAAAATAAAATACACTACAAAAAAATTTATGTCTTTGTACTAGAATGAGGAATCCTGAATAGAAATCAATTTTTCCATAAATATCAAGAATGGGATGACCTCTTAGTTTCCTCTAGTATCCATTTATCTTCCTAGATAATATAGATCAAATCTCATGTTTTGTCTACATTAAAGACCTAGTTGGTTTCTAGAAATGAACAAAACAAACTTGGAATGCTTTTTTGTCTATACAAGACCCTATCATAATTTTTGGAGTACTCGACCACTACAAGAACCATTCAAGTTTTTAGAGGGTGACAAAATAATTTAAAACTAGGCCAAGACCAAAACAAGCATTGCCGTCCCACATAGAACTAAGAGACACATGTTTGGAACACACGAAGAGATCCAAAGCCTATTCAAGATTTGAATCCCTTATAGGGATACACGAAACAACCACCAAAACTTTTGACCTAATTAGCAAAAATTTCCTAATTACAAATATTCTCAAACCATAAGGACCTATTCAAAGATAGAACTCCAAATAGAAAAGATAAAATGAGTAACAACCACTTAATATTAATCAACATAGAAAACCTGATTATAATGGAACTTCCAAGTTTGATTAATCATAACCTAATCAAGAGAATAACCCTAATTACAAATACAACACCATCTACCACTTCATCGAGACTTATTCAAGAAACTAAAACTCAATTACAACTATCAAGGCACTAGATGGTTGCATAGACCTAATCAAGGTCTTTAAACCTGATCATAACTGCAAAGATGAAACAATGAATCTCAAGACTTAATCAATAATAGAAACCTGATTAGCAAAGGTGAAATCCTTCAAGTCTTTGATAGACATATTTGGGGAAATGACACCTAATTATCAAATAAAAGCTTTCCAACATAAATCAAGACCTATTTAGACTTCCAATGTCTAATTACAAATGCATTTTTAATCATTACCACACACAACCTAATCAAGATATGGAAAAGTCTGATTAGGTCTAGAAGTCTACCAACATTTGAATAAATGAAGATAATCATTAAACACAAGGTAAAAATAACTTTACAAGATGATAAATGAAGGATAAGGTTGTGATTATTTAACACAAACATGCTATTAGGAAAATGTCCATCATGGAAAATGAGAGAACACCAAGAATAACACACACAAAACCATTAAGAAGTAAACAACTTAGAAAAAAAATTATGTTTTTATACAATATAGGATATCTTGTCTTCCATGGATGTTCCTACATCATACACTCATGGTAGATGAAAATGACCTTGAGATCTCAGTCATGAACCTATAGTGAGCTACTCTATTGATTTACCATGTTTTACAACCTAAAATGACTTTATTTAAGTTACGTCTTTAGCTACTTTACCCATCCACTTGACCAAGTACTTATAGTACTCATAGCCACATATTTTATTACAAATATTAAAGTCTATAATAGATTCTATTTCCTCCTTAGTTGCTTTTGGTAGTTGATCCTTCCAATATCCAACTAAAAAATCCATGTTATCACTTGTGTCCCCTTTAACATATGGGGAAAAATCAGCCATGTTGAAGATGGGTAAGATGCCTACTCCATTTAGAAACCCTATTTTGTATACATTAGCTGAGAACTTCCTTAAAAATATGCAAGGTATACTCTTTTTCCACTATATCTTGTTATATTTTAAATTCAAAAACCTATATTTGCGTAAATGTGTCAATAGAAAGTCCCCAACTTCAAATTCACCTCTTATGTAAACTAGTATGATGCTTGTATTTTCCATCACTTTTTTTAAGTCTTTTCTTGACATATTAATGCACCTTGTGCATAGCCTAAGCATAATATTCACCCTCTGCACTTCTCCTTCTCATGTCAAATATACCTCTCAATGCACACACCCCTCTAAGTTTATTCCCATACATAATCTAAAAAGTACTTTTGATTGACTGAATCATTGTATGTAAATTTAGTCTATGCCAACATCAAGTCCCATTGTTTGGGCTTATCACTAATTATACATCTTTATAAGTTACCTAGACTATGATTGACCATTTTTTTTAGTCCATCCATTTGTGGGTGATAGGTTGAACTAGAGTCTAATATCATTCCAAATGTATTCCAAAGTGTCCTCTATACATGTCCAACAAACTTCATGTCTCTATCTAAGATAATGTTCCAAGGCAACTCATATAACCTTACAATCTCTTGAAAGAACAAATTATTTATAAGGGTAGCGTCACTAGTCTTCCTACAAGCCAAAAAGTGAGCCATCCTTGAAAATATGTCCACAACAACAAAGATAAAATCATTACTATTGACTAATGTGACACCCTTGTCAAATAAGTCAACCCCCTATGTAGTTAAAACTTTCATAGAGTCTTATAGATTGGAAAATGTGCACCGTGGTCTTAAATAATGTCATATAACATATTCATCTTTGCCACATTTGTCTAGGTTGATCTTATGTCATTTTATGTCCTTTTGGGTCATTTAAATGAAGTTGTAAAATTTATAACCAAATTAAAAGTGTGTCAAAGTGTAATTAAATGTGTCTGATGTTATGTAGGTGTTAGGAACCATTTTTTAAACTGACATTCTATAGGTTCAACATTAAAATCAAGATTTTAGTTGAAAAAATGGAAGTTTCAGTTGTTGTATAGACTGTACAATAATTTGGCACAAGGGAAATATTTATTAGTGTCTCTTCATATCCCAACAAGTCATATTCAATATCAATTTATTTTGAAAATTCCAAAATTGAGAAAAATTGGTTCATCTCTCTTTGCTCCCTTTGGCAGTTCAATAAAGTCAACTAGTTTGCAACTGGTATAGACAGGAGGGGCATAGCTAAGATGAATGATTTTGGTGAATGAATGTCGTATTCATGTCCTTTCATTCCATGGTAATGGTTTTAAAATTGGTGTATTTATATTCATGAATAAATTTTAAGACTGTTAATACCTCCAAACTATCTGCATAAACCCAACACCTTTGGTTTTCTTATATGATTGCATTAGTTTGTTTAAACCAAAATTTGTACATGTAATTGAAGAGAATTTCCTTCCTCTTCATGTTGTTTCTAACTTATCTTTCATGTGTGAACATGGATTAATTGGAAATATCACCCTCATTGTGCTAGAAGTGTAAACACAATGGTCTGTAGAACATGTTTTAGAAGTTGAAGAGTTCATTTGCTCATTTTCCTGGGAGAGGCTTTAGGTAAATAATGGTATATGTTTGTTTTCAACCCCTCAAAACTTGTTTGATCAGATTCTCCATGGAATTATATAGAG
The DNA here is from genome assembly GCA_037957365.1 of Torreya grandis. Taxonomy (NCBI): domain Eukaryota; kingdom Viridiplantae; phylum Streptophyta; class Pinopsida; order Cupressales; family Taxaceae; genus Torreya; species Torreya grandis. Next base: position 3,978,513 of record JARHVA010000727.1, on the reverse strand, counting down.
ATTGGTAGAGATAGGATTAAGCAATCCATGAAACTCCTTACACACATTTCATTATCTCAACACCACTAACAGTTATTATGAGAGAGAAATGTTTACCTTAAACAGTGGTATATAATTGTGAATAAATGTTAGAAGGAATTGATTAATGATTGTAGACTCTAAACATGAAAATATGAGATATATTGTATGAATGTGTATAATCCCAAAGCAGAGTCAACCGTTTAAAAGGAGTATCTATAGTCTGTTGGAAATAGGTTCTAAATAGACATATTGTTAGAGCAAGGGATTCCAAGTGTGAGTAGTTTCTCAATATGACAACACTATAGACTGAGCTTTGAAATGGACTTAAATGGAGTTATTAATTCATAAACATAGTTTCAACCATTTCAAAACCCATAGGTACAAATTTGAAGAAAGGGGCTTAAGGGGAAGCCTTACCTTAACTTCTCTAAAATAAATTTTTGCTCTAGATAGTTTCATCTATTGGTTGAAGATCATGAAGTTTATGTGAGCCTAATAGTTTTTGTCTTATAGCCTAGATCTAGATATCACATCTTAACAAAATAAATATGTTTCTAGGTTAGGATAAATTATGGTAGAGATGAGTTTAACTCAGTCAGGATCCCACTATATCCACTTAGAGAAAGCTATAATGCAATGAGCCAAATAAACTTGGAACAACAGTGATCATATAGTATATTGATGGGAACATGATGTCTAGGTATATGATGAGATTAACTAGGTATGAGATTATCCCTAATTAATCTATGAGAGATCAAATTTGTGGGACATAGTACTCAGGTATGAAACAAGCACTTAAAGGAATCTTATATTCCCGAAGATGTACACCTATAGGTCGGCCCATACTACAGACTAGACTAAGCAATGAAGGATGCAAGGTGATTGATGATTAAAGGGTTAAAATGGAGATAATTATGTAAAATCACTCTCAAAATGATATATCACATTCATGTGACCTTCAAGGATAGAGTAAATAAAACAACTATTAGGTTTTGAACCCTAACCTACAATCAACTAAACATTGCACACAGTCATCAGACTTAGAAGCTAGTGTGGAGAGTTTATAGTGTTGAAGTCTCTATGAGTGTGATCAAGCATTTAATCCTAGTAAAAATCATATTCATGATTTTTAATAGACCTCCATTATCTTAGCTATTCAGTACCAATAGGGAAATTACCCTTTGTTTTGTCTCAGACAAAGGGCACTCCATATGCAGTATAATATGCAGATCTAGCACAAGAATGTTGACTGGGTGAAGGGAAGAGACTTAATGACATCATGAAAATATTTTTAAGGGTTATTTTAGATATGAAAAAGTGTGAATATTCACATACAATCATTGAAACATTCACTGGTGCTTATATGCATAGAAGACATAGTTAGGCTTATTAGGCCTAGAACTAGGCCTAAACCCTACATGTGCCTAAACTCAATTAAAAATACCATTAAATCCTTATAAACATTTTTAGGACCTTAACTGGAAATTTCAAAATTAATTATAACCATTTTTTTTCAAATATCATCACAAAGATGGTCATTTTGATCCAATTTTATCTCAAGCCTACTCAAAAACCTAGTCAAGAGCTCGAGAGGCCATATTCTTATGCTCACATCTCTATGGACAGGGTGCATGGTGCCTCAAGGAACTATGAATATTTTAATGAGGTCCTTAACTCATCCTCAATGGAATTTTTTTGGATTTTAAACATCTAACCTGTATGAATCATTGTTAACAAGTTAGACTACCAAAAACCCTCTTAAAACCCTTGTTTAGACCCGATAGAGAAAACATGAAATAAAGTGCATCTAGAAGGATTAAAATGATATTTAATTTTTCTTTAACCTATATATCACTCACCCAAGATCCATTACATCCATTTTATCCATACTTTCATTCGTACGAACAAACTAAAATTTGATTTTTTTGCAAGTTTTATTGTGTTTTGTAGGTATAGAGGAGAATTCATAGATGAAATCCATTAAAGGAGGTCTATATGGACTTATTATAACTACATATTCTTTTATCTCACCTAATTAAAGCATATAAACTCATCTAATAATATTTTCATTGTAGGCAGTCTTGGATAGATAGTGAAAAAATAAGTGACGGCCTAGTGAGAAGATGAGAAGTTTGATATTAGATATTTTTGAGGTCTAACTAATGGAGTATAAGATAAATTATCTTTGAATATATGTCCTAACACATATAAAATGCATATTTTTGAGAAACTTCCAGTCACCTTGATGATAAATGTGAAGATTGAAGTTAAGAGGGCTCGTAAGTGACTGTAGATAGTGAACACAAGTGTCATGAGGAAGGCTGTTAGTTAGAGGGGTATTTGATGATTTTAAAATATTGTTTCTAACCTCCTATGATATATAATATGTTTCAAATATGTCCTAAGTTAGTTTCAAATAATCAAGTGATGCTTCATCATGAGGGTAGTTTTAAGAAGGCTAATGAGGTCTCTACACCAATTCTAGGAGAAGGATGTAATTTTGACAGACATTTATTTAAAGGGACCTTCATGACCTATTTCACACTTAATTCTCTTGAAATGTAACTAGTTCTCATAGTTTGACACTTTTCCTTGTGACCCTTCTACTTATATTATTCTCTCTCCTCTCTTATGCTCTATAAATGCAAGCCTTTTTGGCATTTGTATCAAATCCACACCTGGTATGGTGAAGCCCTACTAGTTTGAATATTATATTTACCTTTGGAATAAATATTTATAATCTAGTTTTGAGTTCATAAGATTCTTGTCTAAGTGTGTGAAGTGGTGTATAGTGGGATGATAATTTATAACTATCTATCCTTGTGTTTTATTCACTCTTTCATGTTTGGTGCAAGTTTTTCTCCCTCTAACAGGTCACATGAAGTGTAGTCAAGTGTATTTGTCTATCTCTAAGTGTAATAAATAGCATTAGTGTCTACAATCTAACCTTTTATTCACTCACCTTGAGAAAGTTTAATGTATATCACCTCCATGTTTGAAATACTTATGTTAGATAAATCTAGGATATTGAAACTAGTATTGTGAGTCATGTTTCATAGTTCAAGTGTATGGTAGTCTAGTGGAGATCATTTTGGTGTATCACCTCATTAGGATAGTTTTCTTTCATGCTTCCTTCTATCTCTTTCCATCCAAGATAATAGGTAGTGTAGGTGATAAGCTATTAAAGACAAATTTAGGGATCTAGTCCTTAAACATAGAAGTTTACCTCTGTTATAGGCAACCCATAGACATAGAGGTAATCCAATGTTTCACTCAATCTAGAGAAGGCTTGAATAACCTCTTTAGGGTGCAAGATTGAGTGACAACAGTTTTGGCATGCTCAGTGGGATCAAGGTCTAGAAGAGTGGAATAATTATAGATGTGTTCTTCCTCTTATCATATTTTGGAAGGATTCAAGCAAACACCAATGGTGACTCCTAAAGTAATCATCTAGTTGTAAGCAGCCCAAGTACTTTTTGTAAAATATTTTGATCAATTCTTGTGTTTCATGTGACTAATGAAGTTTATATGGATGATTATGTTGAGAATCCCTATTATACACCTCCCTATGAACCTTATTATGACCCATGTTATACCCTTCAACAAACCTATCAATGTTTTTATCAATCCTATAATCCATGGCAGCCCTATGATCATCCTATTCCTTCTCCATATGAACATGATGTTCTTAAACAACCCTATGAAGAACCCTATCAATAATAATGTCAAGAAGTGTCTCCCTATCAACCCTATGATCTATATCAATGTCAACTTGATTCTTATCTACCTTGTCATGAGGAATTAGATGATCTTATTGATTGAAAAATAAAGTATTGGGAGGCAAGGTATAAATTCTTAAAATCTCAAGTTAGGCAACTAACTCAACAAATTGAAGCTTTCCAAAACCCCTATTATCCTCCTCTTACTAATTCAATTCCACCTCAAGTTAAATCCTTATTGGAACTCATGTCAAACGTGATAAAATTAGAAAGGGTGATGAATAAGTGGGATGAGGAACTTGATGTGATCCCTATTCATCTCATAGAGAAGTTTAGTAAATTGATTCAATTCCTTGTGAATGAGTGGAGGTTGGTTGAACAAGAAGCCCACTATGTCATCAATGATGATTTATATTAAATGAGATGATATATACAATTATGGGTAGATAGGTTAGAAAGGTGGGAAAACCAAGATCTTGAATATGATCTTGTAGTTGTTGAAGAGACTTAAGAAGGCTATGAGAAAATTGAAACTCTTATTAAATAAGGTGTCTCTCCCATTGTTCAATCTATCTTATCATCTCCCCATGATTTTATTCAACAAGCCTCCATTCCCAAGCCCATTCATGATCCCTCCATCACACCTCATACTCCTTATCCAAACCATGATCCTATTCACCACCCTCCCACCTCATCCCCTCTTGAAGGAGAACCTCTCATATAGGAGGGAAGCAAAGAATAGAAAACTCAAGTTGTAACTAATCAAGCAGATGACATGAGAATATATGATGAAGAGATCAAAATAAGGAATCCCCTTGGTGAAGAAAAGTGTAATTAAATCTTCTTGAGTGAAAAAAAATATGTTGAAGGTTATGTTACAGTTGTCCACAAAGAGTTTGGTCAAGATATGAAAGAAGAGGTGCTTGATAAGGACTTCACATCGGCTAAGTTAGTTGATGTTCATGTGTATGGGCAAGAGATTGAACCTAAAAATACAAATGAATAAGAAGTTGATGCTACTGCTATGGAACAATATGACTTGTGTTAAAGGTTCAATTAGTTATGTAGTGAATTTGAGGCCCTTCAAAGGCCTATACCTCTTGTTGTTTAGTTAGAAGACACTCTTAAAGCTACATTGCCTCTTGATGGTGTGCTCCCAAAATAAGATCTTATGCCATCTAAACTTGTTGAAGTTACAGTCAGCATTGAAGTTGATCAAGTGCTCAAGGACCAAGAGGATGAGTTTCAATATTTTGTGGTTCTCGAAGAGAAATAAAATAAGGATGATTGGCATTAGCATGTTGAAATTATCCAAGAGCTTAAAAGTCTTTGCAAAGTTGAAGGTCATGTTCAAAAAGAGATTAATCAAGACATAAAAGATGTTAAAGAATTGTTTAAAATTCTAAGAGTAGGTTACACTCCTCTTCAAGAAAGTTTTACTCTAATCGAGAGTAGAGAATGCAGCTTTGGCAAGCAAATAAACATCCAAGAAAAAATTAGTCCCTCAAGTATGTCAATCCAAGAAGCATATACACTCCATGATGATATGTTTGAGGTCATCAAAATGGGCTATCATCTCTTCAATCAATTGGAATAGTCTTTCTCACTCTTGAAGTTTAAAGAAAAGTTCTATTGGCCTCAATTTCCCAATAAGCAAGAGGTTATTCCTATTGGATCCATTCCTACAAATTAATCACAAGATTCATCCCAATTCATGTCATTGGATATGATAACTTACAAGGAGTTTGAATAAGGTATGTTCTTGGAATATAATGATGCAAAGCTCCTTTCAAAACTTGGTCAAGTTATAGTGGAGTACCATGAGAAGATTAATAGCAATTCACCTTCATAAGTGATGTGTTTGCATCTACTGTCATTGCAATTAAAGTCATGTCAAAGAGATTGATAAACATGAAAAAATTTAAGTCATCAAATCCAATGCTCAAAGGGAAACATGATTCATGTATTCCTTCACTTCATGGAGAAAATAATGGTTCAAGCTTCCCCTTTCATCCAAGAGGAGAAGGTTTACTTTAGGTTAGTGTGTATATATTTTATTCTTCCTTTAAGTTGGTTGTGTGTTTCCCCTAAGTGTTCATGAAAACATAAGTGTGTTTGATTTGGTGTGTTATCTTGTGTGTTTATGTCCTATTTTTTGGAATGTTTTGGTGTTCTTTCATATGCATTTAAATTTCAAATATAGTGTATAGGTGATTCCATAGCCCAATGGATAGGAAAAGGTAACTAGTATTTAACATAGCAAGCTCACTACCCCTAGGAAATCACCAAAATGTTGACTAATTTGACCCCCTTGTCAAATAAGTTAACCCCCTATGTAGTTAAAACTTTGATAAGGTCTCATAGGTTGTAAAATGTGCACCATGGTCTTAAATAAGGTCATATAACATATTTTATCTTTGTCACATTTGTCTAGGTTGATCATATGTCATTTTATGTCTTTTTAGGTCATTTTAATGAAGTTGTAAAATTTATTAACAAAATATAACTATGTCAAAGTGTAATTTAATGTTTCTGATTTCAGTTAGGAGTTAGGAACCATTTTTAAAACTAACATTCCATAGGTTCAATGTTGAAAGCAAGAAGATCAGTTGAAAAAGTGGGATTTTTAGTTATTGTATAGACTGTACAATAGTTTTAGCATGTGGGAAAGCTTTAGTAGTGTCCCTTAATATCCCCACAAGTCATATCCAAGCTCAAGTTGCTTTGATAGTTCCAAAATTGAGCATAATCAGTCTATGTCTCTCTTTGTTCCTTTTGGTAGGTCAACAAAGTTAACCAATTTGTAGCTGGTATGGATAAGAGGGGAAGAGTTAGGATGAATGATTTTGGTGGATGAAAATAGTCTTCATGGCATCCCATTTCAAGGAAATGGTTTTAAAATTGGTGTACTGAGCTTTATGAACAAATGTTAAGACTTTTAATACCTTTAATCTGCCTACATAACCCTGACACCTTCAATTTTCCTATCTAATTGCATTAGTCTATACAAACCAAGAGTTGTGCATGTACTTGTATATAATTTCCTTCCTCTCCATGTTGTTTCCAATTGTTATTTCAAGTGTGAACATGTATTTATTGGAAAGGTCACCCTCATTGTGCTAGAAGTGCAAACATAATGATCTACAGAACATGTTCTGGTAGTTGTAGAGCTCATTTGCTCATTTTCTTAGGAGTGGCTTCAGGTAAAGAATGGTATCTATTTATTATTAGCATAGGTTACTGAAGCATCAAAGCATGATAAGGATGAGGATAGCTATGAGATACTTCATATACTCGTAATCATTTATCATATAAAGATACAAATTTGGATGATATAAACATAGAAAGCATTAATTATTATGCTTTATTGAGGAATTAAGAACAATCAATATTGCATAGACTCAAATAATGCATTCACAATTATTTAGATAGAAATTATCCAAGACATTAAACACAAGAATGCATGCAAGGAACATAATAAGAAATCACATAGTAACCATAACCATATAATCTCTATTGATCTCTTTTAAAAGTGAAACCCCCTTATTATTATAAACAAAAGTATATATAGATGTTTCTAGTCTATGTTGTTCATCTTATTCTCGTATTTGGCACCAAAAGTGAAGTTTCTTCATAGTCTAGACTATTACAAGTCATAAAGATAAGATAAAATAGACTTATATAATGACAAAATGAGTTCATAACGCATGAATATCAGACAAATATCCTATGTAGCTTTACAATCCATGTTCTTCTACCAACACTTTTCTAGACCTAAAATGTTATCTCATCTCGAGATAACATTCTAAGATCTTTAATAATGCACAATTTATTGAGAGCTAAATAAAAAATTGGATCAATAATATTTACAATAATCGTTTAAGGTGTCATTCTAATTTTTACCTCTTATGCACTACTTAGTTGACCTTTCAAGTTTTTAACTAAGTACCATACCAACCTACCACCCTTTGTGGGTTTTCAAAATGTTGGCATAACCAGGTGACCACCATTTATGGGTTTTCAACCAACCTAGTCCCACATATCTTACTAAGTCTTCCCCAATATAAAATTTTATTAAAAAATTATACTTTGTGTAGTACTTAATGGTGGTGGCATGGATGCAGATGAAGGTTGACCGAAGGAATCCTTGGACTAAGATTGAGTAGCCTTGCACCATGTGACGATCTTTTGGAGACCTAAAGGTGGCTTATATGTAGGTGTATTGATAATCTACGTAATTGAGTTGGTGAAGGGAGTCAAATCCATTTTGTATGCATTTTAGTCTAACATCACTTCTTATATTAACCATATTAATATGCACAATGGAGCATGAAAGTCAATGATCTACTTGAGGTTTGCATCATTAGTTATGATCAAGGTGGCCTTAGTGTTTTCAACCCATGTCTAAATTTATCTAATCAGATACTCCATCTTATCAGTGTGTCTTTATGCTTGAAGATTGATGAAGGAAATACATAATATCTAGATCTACCAATTTAGTAGGTTGTCATGCATATTATCCCTAACATTTAGTGATTCCAAGAGTGTTTCATCTTTATCCTCCCTAGTTTTAATATGACTTGACATGGTTTCTTTGATTGTGGTGGCCTTTGTAAACTCCATGTTGGAACTGACTAATGAGGTATCTAATTTTTTCTTCCAATATATTAAGCTACGTGTAACCTATTGATCTTGAATTATGATAGCATTGTGCATTTCTTAGTATTCCTCTAGAAGAGTGATGAGAGTGGTAGCCTTGACCTTGACATCTTAGCCCAAAGTTTCCACTATGCAAAGTTTATGTGTTACGTACCAGTATTTTGTTAACTCAGAGACAAGTGTCTTGAGTCTACATTGGTCAGACATTACTTGATCCCCAATTGCTCGAGTGGCCAACTCAGGACAAGTATCATGGATAAGCTTTGTATCTTCATGCATTTGAGCCTTCAATTCAATTTTCTTAGCCTTAGATTAATCAACCTCATACTCTAGAGAGGTGGCCTTCTGTGCAATGGACTCTTAGAATGCTACAACACCCTATAACTACTTCTTTAATGTTAATCTATAAATATCTAATGATGTTCCCTACTAAAGTTATAATGTTGCCAATGTGCCTATAGTAGCTAAAGGACATGGTCACAAGTGGAAGTGAGAAGGTGGTGTGCCAAGAACCCATAATTAAAATATCCCATAGCCAAACTCTTCATAAAGGCAAAACTAGTTATTGCTCACTTGTTGCAGCTATGGATGTATCTTCTATTTGCCTCAGTTGCTCTGATCCACCTAGTTATTATTTAGGGACTTGTTATTGCTATGTCATAGCATCTTCTATAGTATTTAGTTATTAAGTAGTGTCTTCATCTTATTTTCTATTGGATTCCTCCACTACTTTCCTATTGAGTTCTTCATCCATATATTTCTTTTTCTCTTATTCCTCCTCTTACAGCTTTTATGCATGCTCTTCTTCCTTTTTCTATTCCTCAAGCATAATAGCCTTATCTTGTTTGGCCTTTGCCTATGCCTATTTCACTAGGTCAACCTATGCCTTGGATACACCTATTTATTAGTCTTGTGTTTGACCCTATTTTTTCTACAGGGCTTCATCTTCTTCTTCTTTCTTCTTTTTTGTAGCTTCATCGGCTTACTATTGTGCGAGAGTGGCATCCTCCAAAGCCTCTTTGCCTATGTTATTACATCTTTTTATTACTTATCTTATTCTACCTTGGCCTTGGCAATGAGCATAGCCTCTGTATTCCTCTACTCTTCTTCCATCTTCTTTTGGTGTGCCTCCTACACCTACCTTACTACATTTATAACTTCTAGCACCTTCTTTGCCTCCTGGATAGCCTTTTTTTTTTCAGCCTCTATGTCTTGGGCCTTTTGCATGGCCTCAACTTATCCATCTTGGTGATGTGCTTATTGAACTTGAATTATTGGTCCTTCTCCTTATGGTGATTATTTTCTTCTTATCATGCTCATCATTCTATAGTGAGAGTTACTTATTTCTATGATGCATGTTGTTCTTCATCTGTAGATGATCTAGCATTAGCTCTTTGGCCTCTAGGGCTTGTTCTGAGGGTGTAAAATCACTCAAGTGGACCATAAATCTAGATACAGATGTTTTTTTGTGCCCCAAAGTAACCAACCTACGTTTGGGTGGTAGTGAAGTCTAAGAAGGAGAAGGCTATAGTTCTTACAAAATGTATGCCCTACTAAATGTGAATTTTTCTAGGGTAAGAGAAACCCTAGACTCTCATTGAGTTTTAGTTATATGTACCAGAGGCTCCTAAAGACTTTCAGGTAGTGTCACAAATATGTCAATGGCTATGTAAGTGGTATAAGGTTGCTACTCAAAGAGGGTGTCTATTATATGGATTTGTTCAACCTCTTCATGTATAATGTCAACAATAATAGATGCAAAGCATGGTTGTAGTTCCACCCAAAGATTTAGAGGGGCCTTATTATGCACTTGAACCATATGCACTACTTTCTAAAAGAATACCTCCTTCTCCTCCTCATAAAATTTGCCTACCATATCTACGATCATCACCTAGTAGACCTCCTACTTGTCCATTCCCATCTGAGGTAAGTTGTAGGAACTTATAATTTGAGGTACTTTAGGTTCATCCAACCAATTTTATGTGTTCCTCATCTTACACTTTAAATGAGGTGACAGTGGTTGTTATTTGATGAAGAGATTGTGCTTACCTTTCTATTATTGTGAGGTTGTGGCTTCAAGTTGTGGCTATGTTGGAGGGATTGTTGTGCGAGGTGGTATGACTTGAATAGGTGTGGCATGCCTAACTACATATGATTTTTTTTTGGTGACCTTATCTTGTGTGATGAACATGGTAATAAAATATGGTAGGGGTCCAAATGATGACCTAGTCAACTCATGAATGTGAATGAAGAAGTCTTTTAGAAATAAGGTGACAATAACATGTTATCCCAGGTACTACATGACATCCAATGACACCTATGGATGTGTATAAATCATATCCAAACACTCCACCCACCATGTCTTTAATTTTCCCTCATGAGCTAGGTTGCCACACTCAGGTGTCAAAATCAAGTTGAAACATTGTTACACTGGATAGTAATCAATGTCTGGGTGCACCTCTCTTTTAGGTGAGTTCTATTAAGTGAAACATAGTAGAAAGATTAGGAATTGGTAATAGAAGGTATACTTGGAAGTCATACAAAAATTTTCTATATTTTTAAGTATTTCCTATATAAATTAGTCTAGATAATTAAATTTCTTATTGTGGTGGATTATGTGATATGCAATGTCAACTACTCCTTTGGGGATTTGCTTCACAAACTTAGTGGTCTACCAAAATTTATGTGTGATGTACTCAACCAAGATGTGCACTAGTTCATCTTGGATTTTTTCAATTGTTATTCCTATATACACTTGGATATATACGTCTCTAACCTCCTAAAGTATAGGAGGCATTATGATCTTGAAGGGATCAAAATAATCACCCCATGTAGACATGCCCAAAGCTCGGGCCATTACTTCAATGTTGATGACTATAGTGGTGATGGGGCCAATATAAATGTTGTTATAATTGTAATAGTTGAGAAATATTTGCACAATATCCCCTAAATCTCCAAATGTAGGCATCCAAATCAAGTGCTCGATGTCTATCTTTAGAATTGATGTGGGGTAGAAAGAGAAAGTGGTTATGTAGAATGTACTGGATCTACTCAGAAGAATTTTTGTTCTATTGCTTGAAGATTATCAAATAGCTCTGGGTCAATATATTTAGTTTATCAAAGTGAAATATTGATTCCCATTGATTCCTTCTAAGCATCAGTCAAGTTTTAGATGAGCTATGAATGATCCATGATATTGGAATACTAGAAATGAGAAACTTTTTGCTTTTTTCACAGTATAAATTGGCTCAACTCTGAAACTTCATATCATAAAATGTTTGCAAGAATGAAATATAAACTTGGTTCACAACCTTATGCCTTTATAGATTTCATGCCTATTTCTTTTTGCATAAATGTCATGCTAAGTTATCCCTTTGATATCAATGTGAATTATGATGTGGTAAATCTTATCCGATTTAAAAATTAAGGTAATTAATCATTGGCACATGCATTGAGATACACCATTATATTCTTGGTTGTCCATAGTAGATTATGAACTGATGATGTTGACCAGCTATTTATTTGGTGAAGATTAGATCAATTGAACCTTAGCTCTGGCATTAACTACTTAGGATGACTATTATATGACTGAGATATTAGTGGATGTGACTTGACTGTACATTTACCAAAATTAATTACTTTCTTTCACTTCTAATGACATCAATAATGGCACACCTAAATTATTTGATATACAGGCATCACACATTATACTTGTTTTCTTGGTTCTAAAAGCTATTGAAGAGATCATATACAAACACACACATGCACACATATAAAAATAAACACATAAGAAAACATATAGAAATGTTAAATCTTAATCTACTTGGTGCTACTCAACACCCACTCATTTGGTAGAAAGAGATCAATTAAGACTATTGGTAATAGGGCTTAAGCTTAAAACCATTCACCTACCCTAGAAAAATGGTTTCCTATAGATCTCTTAAAATAATGAATCCTTGCTATGATATTTTATGTATAATGTAAGACCCTTTCCACATGATCTATAATTACCTAGAAATGCTCTAAAGTGACTATCATATAACAAAATTAGTTGATCTTTGTGAAACTACTTATATCATAGGTTCTTATCATGCCATGCTTTCTAGATCTACTTATGAACTTCCTACGTCTAAGATGCTCTATCGATACTCATCCATCCTATTTAATTTGATAATCTTGTTTATGAGAGACTCATGATACCCTAGTCTTATAACCATTACAATGCACAGACTAGGTACCAAGTATTCCATCAGCATTACTACTTCAAGCCCACAAAATAAATGAATTAGAGTAAAACATGTAGCTCTTTTATAGTGCATTTAATAGGCCTAAAGAATTGTAGGAATGTGATCTTCCCAATCACCCTCTTGACATCATAGATCTTTGTCAACATCTTTCCCAACACTTTATTAGAAGCCTTAACTTGTCCATTAGCTTATGGATGGTACATATTACTTCTATGATTGGAAATAGTGAATTATTCAGCAAGAGCTCTGATATTATTTTTCAAGAAGTGTGTCCCTTGATCACTGATTAACTTGATGGGTCATCCAAACCATGTGATAATATTCTCATAAAAAACATTAATGCATCCTTTGCCCCATAGTTGGGTATCACAATAGCTTCAACCCATTTGGTAAATTAATCTATCATAGTGATAATATACTTTACTTTATTATGTTTACTCAGAGGATTGATTGGTGTTACAAAATTGATTTCTCACTATTCAAAAGTTTATTCATCTTACAAAGGTTGCAAGGGCATTTCATCCTTTTGGTGTGGCTTACCCATTCATTGACATACATCACAATGTTCTGTTACTCTATGTGCATCCTAAAAAGGGTTTGGCCACCATAATCCACTCTATAACTATTTTCATTTAGTAGCATCTCTGAAAAAATGACCTCTTGCTATTCCTTGGTGTGCTTCCTATAAGATTTGTGGGTATTCATGTTCAATAACTACCCTGCACAATACTTCATCCTTCCCCAAATGATACAAGAGCCCATTTATAATAGTATATGGCAAGGCTCTAGTGATAAACTACTTCTTGTCTCTTTCTTGGTAGTATGCATGGAATACTCCTTGTTTTAATAAATCAATAATTGCCTCAAAATTCTCAAGTACTGCAAAAACTCAAAATAGATGACCATCAAGATAATCTTCTTGTAGTTCTTCCAGTTCTTCTCCATTCATGCGGTGACTATAATGATCTAGCTAAACATTTTATTTGCTTGGATTGACATTGATGCAAAATTTAAATTCTTGAAAGAGCATCAACCATCTTAAAATGCATCCTCTGATCATAGGCTTATTGACTAGGCAATGCAGACCTTGATGATCCATGAAAACATCAAATGGTGTTGCAAGAAGATAATGTCAAAATTTTTATAGTATGAACACTATATCCAATGCTTCTCTTTTAGTTGTCATGAAATTATTTTCTACATTAGATAACTTTGACTTGAAAAATGTATGAGGTGGTCTAATCCACCATCTCTTGGTTTCACAAACACAGCACTGATTGTGATACTAGAAGCATCAACATGCACATGAAAGGACTTACTCCAGTCTAGAAAGATGAGAATAGACATAGTGACCAGTTATTTCTTCAATTATATGAAAGTTGATTGACACTCAAAATTCTAGACAAACTTCACTTCTTTGTGGATCAAATACTTCAATGGAGATGAAATGGTTGCATATCCTTTGATAAACCTTTAATAGTAACTTGTGTGGCCTAGAAAGGATTGCACTTTCATGGAGATGATTGGTGGAGTCATAATAAGAATGACTATAATTTTGGCTTGGTCCACCAAAATGCCTTTATTTCACACCACATGACCTAGAAGGACACCAAAAGGTGTAAAAAATAAACATTATTTTCAAATTTAAGGCAATGCATAGAGCTTGGTAGCATTCTAGCATGAGGCACAGCTTGGACAAGTGCTCTTTAAACAAAGAAAAGATTGCCCAACCATCTAGATATACTTCCAAGAATTCATGAATGAAATCCTTAAATGCAATCACCACTTCTCTAGAAAAAATTACAGGTGCGTTCTCTAGGCAAAAAGGTATTACCTTATATGTAAAGGATCCACATTCGATGGAAAAAGTTGTTTTATCTCTATCTTCTTCTACGATGGGTATTTTATGATATCCACTGAACCCATCCATGAAAGAGTTAAATTCATGACCTATGATATATTCTAAAACTTCATCTTTGAATGGAATCAAAAATGGATCATTCACACATGCATCATTCAATATTTGATAGTCACCACATACTCTAATATCCCATATTTTCTTAGGTTGTACTACCATAGGACTAACCCAATCTGCTTTCTCTATTAGATAGATTATACCTCCTTCTTGCATTCTATCTAGTTCAGCCTTCACTTTCAAGTTCATGTTTATATTCTCAACTTATATGGCCTTTTATTGATGGGTTGTGCACACTCCTTGAATTTGATATGCATTTTATCTAGGGAAGGATCTCCTCTTTTGACTTCTAAATATTTTGTGGGAAACACATCTTGATAATCCTGTAGGAGTTGCATAGCTTTTGAAACTTTGGATTTAGTCCAATATTCACCTATATGTCCTAGTTTAGGATTCTCCTTGCTTTTGATGTTTTCCAAATGCTTTTTAATATTTTGTTAATAAATCTTATGATTTTTCTCAACAATATATTCATGTATTATTGTTTTCCCTTCCTACTCTAAAATTTGTATGTTGCGTAGTTTTTCTTTTTCAGTGGGTTATATGAATGGATCCTTTAATGGTTTTACTAGTTGTTCAGGTTCAAAAAAATTAGTCAGATCAATTTCACCATCAATATCTGAATCTTCAGTTTGCTCCTCTTCATTCTATATTTAGTGGCATGACTACATAAGAGATTGTTCTTCCATCTAGGTAGCTTTATATCTTTGTAGTGTTCTATTTAAATCATGGGTTACATTCTTATATGGAGTAGACGCTTAAATCCTCTATGCACCCATGGCATAGGAAATGTCTGATTTTAAGCAATGCATTATGAACCATGGGATTCTCATTTTTAAATAAAAAAGTCTAGATGAAGTCACTCTGCACCTGTGCCCAATGTTTTGTCTCCATCCTATGTTCTTGATGCATATACCAAGATGATGGTAAAGGGGAAAGTGTATAGTGAAAGATATGAACCTAGTACTTAGGTGCTACACATTCTTTAGTCCAAACCTCAACACATTTCTTGATATAGATTTCAGAGCACTCACCTTCCTTGAAGTAAGGCCAATTACTTTTGATGACCTATGGTAGTTGAAATTTTTTAATCATAAGTTCTCATGCATCATCCTAATTGAGTTGATCATTTCTATGAATTATCCACCATGTCATTATAACTCCCTTTAAAGTGTAGTTCAATGTGCTAACCCACTGACTAATTGTAGGCACATGAACTTGTAGCCATAGAATGAATTGATTGATGTCCTTAGTTGCATAGTATGAAGGAAGTTGTCTTTCCATGGTGAAGATCATTCACATAGGCTAGAGTTTTTGATCACTATGAGCCCATTTTAGTAGATGCATATCTAAGTCTCCACTTACATATAAATCTATTTCCCAAGGAAAGGTGCCTTCTCTAGTTGGATCTATATAATCCTGTATATGATCATCTGCTTGATAGAGAAAATTAACTTCTAAGAAAGTAGGGGATTTAGCAGACATGGATGCACAATCCTCTATAATAAATTGAGGTGTTAACGATTGAGTAACTACTAGTTTAGGATTTCATTGTTTAGATGTCTTCAATTGTTGAGTGATTAAATATTGCATATGTAGTTTAGTATGCTGATAAAATAATTTACACTCGACTATGCACAAAGCTTTTAGGTTCTCCTCAAAGTTTACTTTCATCCAACTAGTTTATTGTGCAACATAAAGAGAGTTTGGTTCAGCCATAATGATGTAGGGTTTGTGCACCTTATGTAAAGTAATGACTACAATCTTATCTCCTTGAAGCACCTCTAACTAATTTTACACAGTATTTATAGTCATCTGACTATCATATACCCATTTCTTACCAATCAGTACAGGGTAATAAGTTGTTGTCTTCATATTGATGACTTCAAATTCACCTCATAGGCTCAGTTATCTGACTTTGATCTCAACATATTTTAACCAACCAATGGGTTAAACTCTTCCATAGTCTTCTAAGCTCAGAGTCACTGGGTTATAACTGAGAACTGACCATCCAATCACATCCCATGTAGACCTGGGGATCATGTTAACCACGCTACCAAAATCAAAGACAACATTTAGAATTTCATATCCTATAACTTCAATGTCGATTCATGCATCTACATCCCATGGCTTCTTTGGTTTTACATACCAAACAAGTTTTTTATCTTTTTTTACCCTCACTATGCAAACTCTAGTAAATTATGTAGCAAGTTTGTGATTTTTTTAGAAATGTCTTCATTGTGTAGTGTACTTAGTAGCTTCAATAAATCTATCAGCACATATCAAATCCATTTTGGTGTATAATGCACACAATATGACCATACATTTGGGCATCTATTATGGCATCATCTCCTTCAGTAGTGTCTTGGTGTTGAATATTCTTCAACATCTGTGCAGCTTTATACATGAGCCCCTTTTTGATAGTTGGGTCTAGGTATTTATCCTATTTTATTTTAAGAATCCCTGGTCCTAAAGCATTTTGAGAGGAGACAATCCTCTCTCTATGTGCTAGTGTGATCTAAAACTCAAAATTTTTGGTTGAAAAATATTTCAAGAACACAAAAATAACATAGTAACAATGAATTCTCTGAGAAGAGATGTTTTATTACTCAAGATCGCAATACAACTATATGTTTATCTCTAGGAAGAGATGTTTGATTTCCATTTTGGGTTACATCTTAATTTATACACATTATGAAATTAGGGGAATGATGTGTAAGTTCACCAATATTGAGGGAGATTAAGTGGTTTGACTTATATGATTCAAAACAATACAGAATTTGAGGAATTACTATTTTTAGAAACTTACTATTTTTAGACTGCACTACTAAAATTGAAATTTGGGTCACTTCCATTGGGTTTTCTAGGATAAAAATCCATTGATCAAATATCCATGACATCTCACCACATTCTCCTCATTATTATCTTTCCAATGGTTCAAACGGTGAATCAATTGGAGCTATGATGCAAAATTTATGGCTCTCTAAATTTTCATCATCAATTAGGGTGGCACCATCACCTGAATTATCACCTAAATTATTGTCTGGATCATTCCTCCCTCCTTGAGAAGCAATGGTCCCCATTGCATAAATGTTTCTCATCAAGTGTGGTAGTTGTGTCTTTATTTAATTATCTATGATCCACTCACCTTGGTGGCTAAGTTGGCCCCTTTTGATCACCTGATAAAGTGGAATAAAATGTCCTCTTATTGTCTTCATCTAGGTATCCATAATTTGATCCTTCTTGTTAGGTTGTGGATCTAAAAGCTTCACTGATGCAGACATGGAGGAGGTTGCAAGATGAGTTGCTGAGTGTCACGGAGACTGGCGTTTGGTTTGGCCAACCGACGTCGGCAGTATTAGACAAGGAAGCAACCAACGTCGGTCATTTATCGGCCAGCGTCGGCGACCCCAGGCGGATAGGGACCGACGTCGATCGCCTGTGTGGTTCGACTGCGAGCTAATTATGGGCAGTTAGCTAACGAACCAAGTGTTTGCATGAAGAGATCTATTTTTAGACTGAGAACTGCGGATCTAATTATTGTAATTAGATGTCTAATTATTGTTTGGATGAGATCTATATAATAGACTCATGGTTGTATTGAAAAAGTGTTCTAGTTTGAGTTGAGCAAAGTTTGCTCCTTCTGTGTGAAGTGAGTAAGGGTGTTCCTCCTAGTTCCCTATCAGTGCCAAGCTTGGTACTGGTTGGAGAATCATAAGGACTTGGTGAGGCAAGGACAAGGGTTCTTCAGGGTGTAGAGTGATCTACATGGTAAGTAAGATCATTGATCTGCAGGTGTATGTGTGTGCAAGGTCAAGGTTCATAGGTGAGCAGAACCATGTTTGATTTGCAGGTGTGCAGGATCATATAGACAGCAACACAACAGGGAGCAGTATCAGGCAGGATCTACTTGGAGTACAGGTGTGTACTCAGATAGAGCAGAGAGGAAGGCAAGGGAGTTCCTTCCATAAGTATGGTCTGTTGAAATGCAGGTTATTGCAGGTTCATGGGAGATCTACTTGAAGTACCTTGAGTACTTGTGGAGCACGTGTAGTGCTTGTGGAGTGCGTGTAGCACTTGTGGTGTGCGTGGAGCACAGGAGGTGAACACCAACTCTGTATTTTGAGTTGGGTGTTGGGACCTGAGAGGGAGAGCTTTGGGGAGGAGAATTACTGTTCACTTGAGGTGTGGGAAACCTCTATAAGGTGGTGGAGAAGAAGTGGCATCTTCTTTATTGTATTCTTTTCTGTATAAAGTGTTAATACAATTTGTGTATTGTCTCTCATATCATGTGTTATTCTAAATTCTAGTTACTTGGTGAATCTGGTTAATTTCTGCATATTAAGTTGCTTGGTTTGGTAATCAATTGTGTGCTTCCGGTTTATATCTCCCAACAAGTGGTATCAGAGCTAAGGTTGCAGGAAGCAGGTTTTGTGTTTGGTTACAGGGCACTCTCAAGGGTTTCTGATTGAGTGGGAGTAGAGCAACCGCAGATCAAAGTAAGCTAAGAATGGAGGAGTTGAAAAGCACAGATGGTCACTCACGGTCCTATGGAAAGAAAGAGCAGGTAAAAGATTATTGTTGGTTGGTAGCAGATCAGCATGAAGGAACTGAAGAAGCAGATGTAGCAGGTGTTGTTGCACAGGATGCTCTAGGAGGTTTCTTGGATAAAGTTGAATCTTGGATAAAAGATTCGGTTGCCTCTTTCCATGCAGTTCTAGGTAGAGGAGCTGGTGAGCCTTGCCAAAGAATTGGCAAAGGGGAAGTGAAGCTGAAATTGCAGGCGGCCAACACACAAGTGTTGATGAAGGTCATGCAGGTCCCAGGTTTGGAGATATGGCTAATTTCTTCAGAAAGATTGGGTGATGAGAGATGCACAAGAACTCTCACAGTGGATGCACTTGAATTAGCTGGTGGTAAGAAAATAGGTACCCTTTATCTACTTGTTTATATTACTGATTCTTCTTTTTTTGCGGAGACGTGGCTTTGTAGGCTTGGTCACATGAGCAGGAAGGAGATGCATGTTCTTAAGCAGAAGACAGATATATTTGACAGGTTTAAGAACTGGAAAGCCTTGGTGTTTATGGAAGAGATGGCGGATAGAACCCAGTGGATGTGGCTGGATACTTCTGAGCAGGGCAGTTTGGACATGGGTTTTGATTCAAAGAAGCTCGCGAGTAAAAAGTCATCACTCACAGGCACACACAGGTACCGATGTCGGTTAGGAGGAACCAGCGTCGAACAGACAGGTGCCGATGTCAGTCATGTGCAGACCGAAGCCGGCGATGTCGGGCAGGGTAAGACCGACGTCGGTCATGGGACCGACGTCAGCAGTATGTAAGACCGATGTCGGTCAGAGGACCGACGTTGGCAGCAGGGACACCGCAGGGTCAGTAGTCAGGGACAGACGCATGGGAATCGACGTCAGTCGGATGCAGACTGTGGGGTGACTGAGGTCGGTCACTGTAACAGATTTTGGGTGGACAGCACGCTGTCAAGGAGTCTCAAACACCCATACGAAGCACTGAAGACGTAAGTAGGCCCTCAAATTCGTTGTTCCTCTTCTTTATACATGTTGTTGATTATAGAGCAGGAAGGATCCAAGAAACAGGTGTGAGCTCGGCATGGATGAGGATGTGATTCCTTGGAGGAGAACCAAACAAGTGTGTTTTGGTAGGGTTGCCAGCAGGTATGAAAGCACAGAGATGAATGGATACCTTAGTAGAAGAATAGAGAGAACGGATACGTGAGACGGAAGACCAGGTATATGGTCTTGTGGAGCTGCAGGATAGTGGTACAGGTTTTGACAGGTGGAGGACGAAGCATGGCTTCAGTCAGTGTCAGGGTAACTACTGTGGTTTTGTCTTACCAGGGGGATGATGAGTTGCGACATCATTCTGTTGCTGTATGTGAATAGTATGCTAGCTAGCAGGGGTGTACATACAGGGTTTTGCTGAGCTAAGGGTAAGATTAGTTCAGTGGCATGTCAAGAGGAGTTTGGAGCAACGAAATTCTTTGACATGGGAGGCATGGAGATCACAGGTTGATTTTGTCTCGAGTGGGAGCTGATGTGAATCAGGTGTTGGCAAGGTTCAGGATGCAGAGCCGGAGCACACTAAGGGCTAGACAGGTACAGTGTCCAAAATCACATGAGGTCTGGCATAGACCTGAGTATTCCCATGCAGTGGGAGCTGTCAGAGAGTTAGGAGCCAATTCGAGGAAGTGGATTCTCAGGTACTTGAGAGGGACCGGCAGCAGGGATTCATGCTAGGCAGGGTCAGGACTTCACTACATGGATTTGTAGGTTCAGATGTGGCAGGTACTCGGATGACAGGAGGTACATCATAGTGTGTGTGGTGGGTTATCTTCAATGCTGAGCTTGAAGAGGGATACAAACCAGGAAATAGATTAGACGGAGTATAGGTACAGGTACATTGCAGCTATTTATCTCCAAGTGGGAGATTGTTAGGTTGTGGAGCTAAAAGCTTCACTGATGCATACATGGAGGAGGTTGCAGGATGAGTTGCTGAGTGTCACGGAGACTGGCGTTTGGTTTGGCCAACTGACGTCAGCAGTATTAGACAAGGAAGCAACTGATGTGGGTCATTTATCGGCCAGCGTCAGTGACCCCAGGCGGACAGGGACCGACGTCGATCGCCTGTGTGGTTTGACTGCGAGCTAATTACGGGCAGTTAGCTAATGAACCAAGTGTTTGCATGAAGAGATCTATTTTTAGACTGAGAGCTACGGATATAATTATTGTAATTAGATGTCTAATTATTGTTTGGATGAGATCTATATAATAGACTCATGGTTGTATTGAAAAAGTGTTCTAGTTTGAGTTGAGCAAAGTTTGCTCCT
This sequence comes from Torreya grandis, assembly GCA_037957365.1. Taxonomy (NCBI): domain Eukaryota; kingdom Viridiplantae; phylum Streptophyta; class Pinopsida; order Cupressales; family Taxaceae; genus Torreya; species Torreya grandis. Next base: position 3,957,031 of record JARHVA010000727.1, on the reverse strand, counting down.
TCTGTGTGAAGTGAGTAAGGGTGTTCCTCCTAGTTCCCTATCAGTGCCAAGCTTGGTACTGGTTGGAGAATCATAAGGACTTGGTGAGGCAAGGACAAGGGTTCTTCAGGGTGTAGAGTGATCTACATGGTAAGTAAGATCGTTGATCTGCAGGTGTATGTGTGTGCAAGGTCAAGGTTCACAGGTGAGCAGAACCGTGTTTGATTTGCAGGTGTGCAGGATCATATAGACAGCAACACAACAGGGAGCAGTATCAGGCAGGATCTACTTGGAGTACAGGTGTGTACTCGGATAGAGCAGAGAGGAAGGCAAGGGAGTTCCTTCCATAAGTATGGTCTGTTGAAGTGCAGGTTATTGCAGGTTCATGGGAGATCTACTTGAAGTACCTTGAGTACTTGTGGAGCACGTGTAGTGCTTGTGGAGTGCGTGTAGCACTTGTGGTGTGCATGGAGCACAGGAGGTGAACACCAACTTTGTATTTTGAGTTGGGTGTTGGGATCTGAGAGGGAGAGCTTTGGGGAGGAGAATTACTGTTCACTTGAGGTGTGGGAAACCTCTGTAAGGTGGTGGAGAAGAAGTGGCATCTTCTTTATTGTATTCTTTTCTGTATAAAGTGTTAATACAATTTGTGTATTGTCTCTCATATCATGTATTATTCTGAATTCTAGTTACTTGGTGAATCTGGTTAATTTTTGCATATTAAGTTGCTTGGTTTGGTAATCAATTGTGTGCTTCCGGTTTATATCTCCCAACACTTCTCCACTGAAGAAAAACTCTATGGATCAATCTCATCAATGTCTATTTGTTCTACTATGACTAAAGTGTCCAATAGAGGTGGATGATATGGTTTGAGGAGCTCCATGTTGAATGTTGAATGCAAACCAAGGTAGGCTGGTAGGTTCAACTCAAAAGCATTTTCTCCAACCTTTTTGGTGATGGTGTAGAAACCATATCACAGAGGCTGAATTTTTTTGTGTGGGCCTGCAAGTCATTCCTTTTAAAGCTATAACCAAACCTTTGCACCCACATCAAAATGGTGTGTAGTCTTATGTTTGTCATGGCATTGCTTATACTTTTGATTCATCTTCTCTAGGATGTCATGAACTTGTTGCTAGATGTGTTGTATTTGTTTAATGAACTTTGTTGTTTTTGCTACCTCAGATATTCCATGAGGTGTGTATTCTATGGTGGAGAATGGAATAGTTATATCAATTGGTACCATGGGTTTGAACCCAAATCATACTTGGAATGGAATGTGCTTGGTCGAGCTATGTAGGGCCTGATTGTATCCATGTTGTATGAAAAGAATCCCCTCGTCCCAATGTTTGGAGTGATACATCTGAATCATGTGACCAATCAAGTGGTTCCCCACCTCTATCTGACCATTAATCTATGGATGGAAGACTATGGACTTCATCAGCTTAGTATCCATCATCTTCCATAGAGTGGACCAAAAGATGCTCAGGAACCTATTGTCTCGATCTAAGACAATGGGCTTGGGGAGACCAAAATGGAGCCATACATGACTTAAATATAGTTGAGCAGTTTCTTTAGTAGATATATTTTTCTTTCAAGCAATCATGATAGACATTTTTTTAAAATGATCAAATACAAAAAAAATACAGTCCTTGCCATGTTTTGAAGTAGGCAAACCTAAGAGAAAATCCATTGAGACAGATTCCCAAGACCTGGTTGGTTCTAGCAATGGCATGTACAATCCTTGCTTCTTATTTGTTGGCTTGGCTATCATACATGGGGTGCAAGATTTGAGATACCTTTCCACATCCTTTCACATATGGGGCTAGTAGAAGTTTTTTAAAGAAATACTAATGTCTTTTCTACACCAAAGTGTCCAGTTGTCCTACTGAAATGTGCTTCCCATATCATCTTTTATTGCTCTACAACTGGAACACAAATGTGCCCCATATGACATAGGATATTATCTTACAAATATAAATTAGAAACATGTTTACTTTTTTGAAGCACCTGATATGTATTAGCAAAGGTAGGATCTACTTCATATAGAGTACCCCAAGTGGTAGTCTCATGTCCACACAGGTCAAGAACTATTGTGAGTGCAGTAATTGGTGGGTCGCTCAAATAATCTACAGCCATATTTGAGCTCCCCCTTTTGTATTTGATTATCAGATAGAATTGTTGAAGATATGTGGCCCACTTTTGGTGCCTTTCATTTTTGAGTTTGCTATATGTCTAGATGAATTCCAATGGTTTGTGGTCAGTGTGGATGACCATCTCTTTCCCCAAGATGTAGTGTTTCCATTGTTTGTAGGCTTAAACAATGGCATAGAGCTCCTTATCATATGTCAAATATTTCTTGACTGTATCAGTGAAAGTTTCACTATGACATGCAATAAGATGGCCATGTTGCATGATGACAGCTCTCATGGCATATTCAGATGCATCTTTCGTCAACTCAAAAGGTTGATGAAAATATGGCAAAGCAAGAACAGGGGTTGAGCAAAGTCTGTTCTTCAAATTCTCAAATGCCCTTTGATATATTTCACCCCACTAAAATGTATCTTTATCTCCTCCTTTAGTCACTTGGGTTAGTGACCAAGTAACATGTGAAAATCCAAGAACAAACCTATGGTAGAAATTTGAAAGACCCAAGAAGCTAGGAAGTTCTGTGAGGGTCCTTGGTGTAGGCCATTCTTGAATAACTTGAATCTTTTTTGGATTAACATGGACCCCTTCCTAATTCACAACATACCTAAGGTACTAAATTATTGTCATCTTGAATGTGCATTTGTCGATATTTTCATACAACTTGTGCTCCTGAAGAGTTTGAAGCACCTTAAAAACATGTTACAGATGTTCCTCCCATGTTTTGTTGTAGATGAGTATGTCATCCAAGTAGATAACCATGAATGAGTTGGTGAAGGGTCACAGGATGTCATCCATCATCCTCATGAAGGTTCTAGGTGTGTTAATTAAGCCAAAAGGCATAACCAACCATTTGAAGAGCCTCTCCTTAGATTTGAATGTAGTCTTCCAAACATCAATGGGATCAATGGGAATTTGGTGATAGCTAGATTTGAGATCAATTTTGGTGAAGAAATTTGCACCACATAGTTGGTCTAATAGGTCATCAATCCTAAGGAGAGGGTAGCGATTCTTCACAGTGATTTTATTTAGAGCTCAATAGTTAATGTAAAGCCTCCATGTTCCATCTTTCTTTGGTACCAGGACAATTGGGCTACCACAGGATGAAGAGCTTAGCCTGATATGACCCTTTTGGATCAATTCTTGAATCAATCTTTTTATCTCATCATTCTCCAAAATTGATTTGTGATATACAGGATTATTAGGTAAGGTGATTTTGGGATCAAATCAATAGAATGTTTTACTTGGTAATGCAGTGGAACTCCTGTGGGTGACTTGAATAAATCATCATATTCTCCTGTGATTTGTCCCATCTACTTCTATTATTGTGTTGATTGTGTAGTCAAGACTGCAACATTGGCCTTTTTGGATTTTTGTGGTTTGACCACCATGAGAATGAATTGCTTTATCTTTTCCACCAACCTCTTACATTGCTTGGCATTGATCAAGGAGATAGATGTGGGAGGTGGTACCTTTGGTAACCTATAGTGTCATGTTCCAAGAGTGAGGTTGATTCTTTGGGTTCATGATTCATAGATGCCATGTCGATCATACATGAATGGCTGACCAAGGAGTACATCACAAACATCTATATTGACCACATCACACAAGACTTCATCTTGGAAAGGTTTTATTGCATATGAAAGAAGACACTAATGGGTGACACAGAGGTCTCTCCCTGGGCTCAACCATCCAATACTATATGGCTTTGGGTGAGGCTTCATGGATATATTTAGACTTTTCACAACTTTAGCAGAGATTAAATTATTTTGACTCCCACTATCAAGAATGAAATGCAGAGGCTTACCTTTTACCCATAATTTGAAGTGAAACAATCTTTCCTTGTCATCTGTATTTTCCTCATGGGTCTATGATGAAGTGATAATGGTGTCAGGCTTAGCATCTACAATCTCTTCTGCATCCTCTTTGACTATAGGTTATGTATGAGATAGAGTAGTAAGTGTTGAGTATTATGACTCAAAACGTAGTGATTTGATGGCTCAAAATTCTTCTTTAGAGTGAGTTCTATTTTTGTGGTAATCACACCATTTTTCATCCTTCCCCTTCTGGGGTTTATTATCTTGAAACTCCTTTTTCTTCCAATTTTGGCCTCATGTTTGACCTTCTTTGTCACTTTTATATTTTGAAGGCTGACTCTTTGTATTCTTTCTACCATGCTTCTGCACAATCTTCACTGTGAACTTGTATGCCTCACCAAGGGTTTCCAAATTAAAGAGTTTCATTTCCCCCTGTATGTACCATCATAGTCCACCATGATATTTGACAGTCTTATGTTTCTCACTTTCTTGGATGCCCAATCTTGTAGACAAAGAATGAAAAATGTTTGTGTAGTCTTGAACAGATTGATCCTTACCTTGGTGAAGTTGTTGCCACTATATGTACAGATCATCATATGCTCTAATGGGATACTATTCTTCATTTACCACTTCCAAAAAGTCATCCCAAGTCGGTTCCACCTCAAGGCCAACGTCATCTGTATTGAACCTCTTTATGTAGACTTCCCACCAATTTTTCATGAGCAATGATGTTTTCAAAAGAGGAAAAGTGATCTTTTCTCCATTGGTGAATTTATTTGTAGAGAAGTAGGAAGATAATTGATCCAACCAATTTTATACTACAGTAGCATTTATTTTGCCTTCAAATGTAGGAATATCAAAATTCACCTAAACCTTGAAGGGTGTTGGGGCACTGAAAAGATGTTCCATGGATGAGAAGCCAGGAAGTGCAGATGAAGAGCCAGAATTTCCCATCGAGATTTATTAGAGAATTTGGAAAAATTATTTTAGCATCTATGTTTGTTTCCATTAGAGGGATTCATTCAGCATTTCTTTGAAAGGATTAGATGTCTCGGTGTCATCTATGATTTAAAGTCATTTGGAGTGAATAGGTGGATAGTTTGGAAGCTCTATTGTTTTCCACCCAAACTTCTTATAGCCTGACCTCATCCTTGAGATCATACACTCTCAAGACAAACCGCTCTGAGACCACTGATCCAAAACTCAAAAGTTTTAGTTGACAAAAATTTCAAAAACACAAAAATAACACAGTAACAATGAATTCTTTGAGAAGATATGCTTTATTACTCACGATCGCAATACAACTATATGCTTATCTTTGGGAAGAGATGTTTGATTTCCATTTTTGGTTACATATTAATTTATACACATTATAAAAGTAGTGGGATGATGTGTAAGGTCATCAATCTTGAGGTAGATTAAGTGGTTTGACTTCTATGATTTAAAACAATACAAAATTTGAGGAATTACTATTTTTAAAAACTTACTATTTTTAGACTGCACTACTAAAATTGAAATTTGTGGCACTTCCATTGGGTTTTTGTGGGTCAAAATCCATCAATTAAATATCCATGCCATCTCACCATATTATCCTCATTCTTAGCTTTCCAACGGTTCAAACAATGAGTCGATTGGAGCTACGGTGCAAAAGTTATGGCTCCCATAAGTTCCATCATCAATTAGGGTGGAACCATCACCCGAATTGTCACCTAAATTGTTGCCCAGATCATATTGTAGTTTAATGGTGTTCATAAATGCATCTTCCTTAGGTTGTGCATTCACCATGTTAACATTATTTATGGCCTTTTCCTTTCTATGCTTTTCCAAAATAGGATAGTCTTTTATCTCGTGTTGCTCATATACCCTAAAATATGCACAGTAAGATTATCTTTGGGGATTCAAAGGGCAATTTTGTTATACATGATTATACTCTCCACATAAGTAACATTATAAAGGAGGGTGTTATTAATTATTTCCTCTACCACCTTGGTATCCCCCTCTATCTCCACCCCTAGATCCTTCTTTGTTCGACTGATAACCTCCTCTATAACCTCCCTATTACTATGATGTATTCCAATGTTGATGTTATTGGGAATTATATTCAATCCCAAATTGTTGTTGTGAAACTTGTAGAGTCCAACTAAATTATTGTTGTTGTATCATTGTCAGATTCCAAGGTATTGAGTACTGGTATTGTGGTGAGGGTGGTGTCCAACCTAGTGAAAGAGCGGTTTATCCAACTAGATCTTGAGGCTAATACTGAGGCAAACTAGGAATCCATTATAGACCTACTTATTTCACACAACTATTATCAACCTATGGGCATAGAATCATTTACTTCATTGAGGACACTTGTTTCATAGTGATGGCAAATACATTATTTGTGATATCTTCTTTGAGCTCCTGCAAAGCCCTACAATTATTTTCATCATGATTATGCAATTTACAAAAATTGTACTACAAACTCTGTGGGCTTTTGACATACTATTCTAGGAAATGGCACTACATTGTTATGTGCCCTACTACTCTACATGTTTCATATAACTATGTCTTGATCTTAGGACAATTTTTCTTGTGATGTCTTTCTTTCCCACACTCCATGCACCATAGATTTATCTTAGGTTTATCTGCTTCATGATATAATTCCATCCTCTTCATAAAAGCTTAAAATGTATTTTTAATCTTAGAATCCATTATGGGAGCTTCCCCATAATCTTTGATTTTCTCCACCCAAATATTAGTAGCTCTATCATCTGCCTTAATATAATATTAGGTATGTGTTCTAGAAAACTTAATCCTGGAGCACAGTCCTTCGACAAACCATGCAGATTTATCTTTATCTTCTAAGGCAAAATCCATATTATTCATAACATATGATAACCTATGATCATGATCAAAAACTGATTCTCCTAACTTATGCCTAACCTCCTTTAGGTATTGAATAGTTTGACTTGTACATTTCTTGATTTTAAATTCTATAATGAGCCACTCTCTAACCTATTATAGATTTGCCCAAGCGATATCTCTACAGTATATAATTTTAATTGATCTTCCATTCAATGCCCCTATTAATTTTTACTTATTTATATCCTCATCGGTAATACCCTTAGCTTTCCATCTCATTTCAAGTGTTAATAAGTGTTGCTCAGGGTCCGTAGACCCATCATATGTCACCAAGATGATAAATGCTCCTAAAGCAACCATAATATAAACTAGTGTCGAATGAATATGTTTTGCATCTATTATAATGGGAGGTTGCATTCTATGTAATCTTGCTTGTACACTGTGAATATTTATTTGTGCACTAGGAGAGTTAGATTTTGCACTCTACTTTTTTGTATTTCCTACTTTTTTTCTATTTGGTTTCAATGAATCTTATAGCCTTCAAAGCCTTACGAATTAAGGTTGTTTTAATTTTAGTACCCCAACAATACACTTGTTCTAAAAATGAACCTTCCCAATTATTGTATGCATGTCCTTCTAGGTGAAAACTTTTACTAAAATAGAACCAATCAGGTTGTAGGGATGTGTACTTTTCCAGTGAACAATTCTTTCCTATGACTTTTTATCTTTCCATGCTTGAACTTGTGATTACTTTGTGACTTTATCATGTTTCTTTGCTTAATATTTCATGTCTTTCTTTTGATAATACATGTTCTTGTAGCTGCACACTACATCTATCATCTAATTGATCTACATATATATTATTCTCATTTTCATATTTAAACATCTCTTCTTCCTTTCGTTCTTCATCACTTCTTTCTTTTTGTCGGCATTCATCTTATTCTTTCATCTCATCTTATTTTGTCATTTCTTCATTTATTTCTTCTCATTTATCACATACTCCTACTCATTCTTCATCTAATTTACTTCTACTCTTAACTCTACTCATAGCTACCTGGGTATTTTTCTATTTCCTCCATATATTTTGTTGTCACAACTCATGTTCTAAATCTAAACTCTTCTTTTGACTCTTCTTCCCTTGTGTCTTCATTATAGATTCAGGATCAAGCCTTATCTACTCAACTAATTATCATTCACTTTCATGTTGTACACACCCCCATACACCCGAAGTGACTCCTCCATATTGGCTGGAGTAGGCACCAAGGCCTTGTTCAAAACCAACATCTTCACTAGGGTAAGTAGTCACTACAAAAATTTCCATCGAATTCCTCTAATGAACAAGTCCTTCATAGCTTTGAAAGTTATGTATCCTTGTATTGTAAACTCAATTACATATTTATCTACTATAGTAGCAACCCAATGATCTATTGCTCTTTTCCAGTTAGTTTTTTATCTTTGTAACCAGTTTATCTTTTCTTCAATCTAGATTATAGTCTCTTTTATCCTTGGGTTAAAGCAATAATATTCTAATTGTGCTAACCAATTAGCTAGTAATTCAAGCAACTCACATTAGAAAATTTCATAAATTTTTCCATAAATATGCTCTTGAATGATCTCTTATATGGCAAGACCATTCCTTTTTTATTCTTAATCTATGAAATTACATATCCTTTAATCCAACCATATCTAAATATCTCTCTACCCTGGGAACCATCTTAGCATAATTTCCTCCAAAAAGAGTTCCACGCTCACTGCACCATTGTTAGCAAAAGTTCTTAAAGCATCAAAACATGCTAAGGATGAGGATATTTATGAGATACTTCATGTGCATAGAATAGTTTATCATATAAATATAGGAATTTGGATGATAGAAACATAGGAAGCATTAATTATTCTATGTTATTAAGGAATTAAAAACAACTAGTATTGTATAGACTAAAATAATGCATTCAGAATAGTTTATCAAAAAAGTAGCCAAGACATTACACATAATAATGCATGCAAGGAACATAATAAGAAATCACACAAGTAACCATAACCAAATAATCTCTATTGATCTCTTCTAAAAGCATAACCCCCTTCTTACAAAAAAAATTATATATAGATGTTTCTAATCTATGACTGTTCATATTCTTCTTAAACTTGGCACCAAAAGTGTAGTCTCTTCATATTCTATCCTATTACAAGTCATGAAAATAAGACAAAATAGACTTATACAATGATAAAATTAGTACACAATGCATGAATATCGGATAAATATCTTGTGCAACTTTATAATATGTGTTCTTCTACCAACATTTGTTTTCAACCCATCAGAACCTATTTGATCAGATTATCCATGGAAAGATCTCAAAATTGGTTGAAATAGGATTGAGAAATCCATGAAACTCTTTACACATATTCCATTGTCTCAACACCACTAACAGATACTTTGAGAGAGAAATGTTTACCTGAGACAGTCATATCTAATGGTGAACAAAGGTTAGAAGGCATCGATGAATGATTCTAGACTCTAAACTTGAAAATAGGAGCTTTTATTATTTGAAGATGGTTTTAAGGTCTAGAATCTTAAAGCATATTAATTATTTTAAAGGAGCATCTATAGTCAATTGGAAATAGGTTTTAAATAGTCATATTGATGGAACAAGGGATTCCAAGGTGTGAGTAGTTTCTCAAGATGACAACACTATAGACTGAGCCTTGAAAGGGACTTTAATGGAGTTATAAAGTCATAAACATAGTTCTAACCATTTCAATCAAACCTATAGCTGAAAATTTGAAGAAAGGGGCTTAAGGGGAATAAACACAGCACACAGTCATCAAACTCAAAAGCTAGTATGGATAGTTTTGTTGAAGGCTCTATGAGTGTGATCAAGCATTGAATCTTGGTACAAAGCATAGTCATGATTTTTAATATACCTCCATGGTCTCAGTCAGTCAGTACCAATAGGGGAAGTACCCTCTATTCTATCTCAGATAGAGGTCACTCCATAGGTAATATAATATGCAGACCTAGCATAGGAATGTGGAATGGATGAATGGAAGATAATTAAAGACATCATGTAAAGATTTGAATGGTTGTTTTAGATATGAAAAAAGTGTGAATATGCACTTATATTCATTGGAACCTTCACAGGTGGTTATATGCATAAAAGACACAGTTAGGCCTATTAGGCCTAGAACTAGACCTAAACTCTACAGGTGCCTAAACTAAATTCACAAGACCATGAAATCCTTCCAAGCCTTTTAAGGACCTTTAAGGGAAATTTTAAGATCAATTAGAACCATTTATTTATAGAGAGCATCACAAATTTGGTCATTTTAACCCAATTCTATCTCAAACATACTCAGCAATGCAGTCAAAAGCTTGAGAGGCCATATTCTTGTGCTCACATCTATACAGATACGGTGCATGGTGCCTCAAGGAGTTGGGAATAGTTTAAGGGGTTCCTTAAATCATCCTTAATGGAATTTTTTTGGAGTTTTAACGTCTAGCCTATATGAATCATTTTTAACAAATTAGACCACCAAAAACCCTCCTAAAACCCTTGTTTAGACCCGATGGATAAAACATGAAATAATATGAATATATAAGGAGTCCAATGACCTAGAAAGTGTATTGAACCTATACATCACTCACCCAAGCCCCATGACATCCATTGTATCCATACTGTCACTTATATGGATAGACTAAAATTTGAGTTTCTTGTAGGTTTTGATGTGTTTTGTAGGTACAGAAGAGAATTGGTAGATGAAATCCATTTAGGGAGGTTTTTAGGGACTTATTATAACTCCCTATACTCATATCTCACCCAATTGAAGCCTATAAACTTGTTAATCTTTTCATTGTAGGTAGTCTTGGATAGACAGTGAAAAGATAAGTGATTGCCTAGTGAGAAGATGAGAGGTCTGATATTGGATTTTTTTAGGTATAACTAATGGATTAGAAGACAAATGGGGTTTGAATATATTTCATAAAACCTCTAAAATTAATCTTCTTGAGCAATTGGTACTCACCTTGATGACAAATGTGAAGATTGAAGCCAAGATGGATAGTAAGTGACCGTAGATAGTGAACATAAGTGTTAAGAGGAAGGATATTAATTAGAGAGGTATTTGATGACTATCACATCTTGTTTTCAACCTCCCATGATAGATAATATGTGTCAAAGACTTCCTAAGTCAGCTTCAAACAATCAAGTGATGCTTCATCATGAGGTTAGTTTCAAGAAGGCTAATTGAGGTTTCTACAGCAATTTTAGGAGAAAGATGCAATTTTGATGGACATTTGTCCAAAAGAACCTTCATGACCTATTTCACACTTCATTTTCTTTCAATTTAATGGGTTCTCATAGTTTAACACTTATCTTATTGGCCCTTCCATTTCTCTTCTTCTCTCTCCTCTCATATGCTCTATAAATGCAAGCCTTTTGGCATTTATATTGAATCCACACCTAGTGTGGTGAAGCCCTGATGATTTTAATATTATATTTGCCTTGAAATAAATATTTCCAATCTAATTTTGAGTTCATAAGCTTCTTGTCTAAGTGTTTGAAGTGGTGTATAGTGGGATGATAAGTGATAACTATCTATCCTTGTGTTTCATTGACTCTTTCATGTTTGGTACAAGTTTTTATTCCTCTAACAGGTCACATGAAGTGTAGTCAAGTGTAATTGTCTATTTATAAGTGTAATAATTAGCATTAGTGTCTAAAATCTGACCTTTTTTTCACTCACCTTGAGAAAATGCAATGCATATCACCTCCATGTTTGAAATACTTATGTTAGAGCAATCTAGGATATTTTGGCTAGTATTGTGAGTCATGTTTCATAATGCAAGTATATGGTAGTCTAGTGGAGATCATTCTGGTGTATCACCTCATTAGAATAGTTCAATTTCATGTTTCCTTCTATCTCTTTCCATCCAAGAAAATAGGTATTGTAGGTGATAAGCTATTAAAGACCAATATAGGGAGCTAACCCTTAAACCTAGAGGTTTACCTTTGCTATAGGCAACCCATAGGCCTAGAGGTAATCCAATGTTTCACTCAATCTAGATAAGGATTGAAAAACCTCTCTAGGGTGAAATATTGAGTGACAATAATTACCTCGTTGTGTTCTTGAAATCCATGTTTAATGCATTCCATGGTCTACCTAGATTAGGCAATGGTTGATAAAAGCTAGTATTTTGAATTCTTTCTTTAGCATGTTGATAAATTCAACATTATTGCACTAATTTCTTGACATTCATGCCCATTTGTGGCCAATAATACCTCTCATTCAGTTGTTATAATGTCTTATCATATCGAAAATGACCATAAAATCATTTTCTATGCTTCGCCTTCAACAAGTTCTCTCTCATGGAAACTTGTGGTATGCACAACATTCATCCCTTGAACAAAAGACCATCTTGTATCATGTATTCTAACCATAGATTCCTATTTGTATATGTTGGATTCCTACATGTTTCCCATGCATCTCAAAAATAAAAGTCCTCATAAAACTCTGTCATGACTTCAAATCTAATGACCTCTACTCTCAAAGCATTCACTACTAGAGTTTGCCTATTCACGGCATCCACTACCTTATTGGACTTTCCACTCCTATGCTTCAAAACAAAAGAATAACTCTGAATAAACTCTTCCCATTTCATATGGAGTTGATTTAGCTTACCCTAGATTTTTATGAACTATAAAATGTGATTGTTTGTGTACAACACAAACTCCTTTGGCAACAAGTAATGCCACAACTTCTTACGAGCTTGGACCATTGCATATAATTCTTGGTCATAGATTGAGTACTTACTTTTTGCCTCATTCAACTTCTCACTAAAATAAGTAATGGGCTTACCCTCTTGATAGATAATCATTCCTATGGTTATTTTTATTGTATCACAATCAACTTGAAACACTTTAATAAAATCTAGTAAGGCTAACATTGGGTGTTATATTACTCTTTCCTTAAAAAATTGAATGTTACTCTCTACTGCATCAGTCCATTTAAACTTATTCTTCTCTCCAATCATAGTCTCTATTAAAGGTGCATATATACCACTAAAATTTTTGATGAATTTCCTATATAAATTAGCTAACCCATTTAAACTCCTTGCCTTAAACATGATCTTTGGCAAAGGCCAATCAACAATTAATTTGACCTTCTCATGATCCATATTCAATCCCTTTCTTGAGATCACAAACCCCAAGTACATTAGCTCCTCTTGTGTGAAACTTCACTTTTTTATATTTACCAATACGTGATCCTCTTTAAAATTATCCAACACCAACTTCAAGTAATGTAAATGCTCTTCTTTTGAATGACTAAAAATTAGAGTGTCATCCAATTAGACAATTACATACTTACCCATGAATGATTTCAGCACTTCGTTCACGAGTCTCATGAACGTAATTGGCACATTCAATAATATAAATGGAATGACCAACCATTTATATAACATATTCATTTTGAATGTGGTCTTCCACTTATTTCCTTATTGTATGCAAATTTGATGATACCTACTTTTCCATTCAATCTTGGTGAAGTACTTTGCTCCACTCAAACAGTCCATTAAGTCATCCATTCTTGGCAATGGAAACCTATAGTTAATGGTGATCTTGTTCATTGCATGTGAATCCATATACATTTTCCATTCCCCACCTTTCTTTAGTGTTAATACAGTTGGAACTTCACATGGTCTCAACCTTTCACATATCAAACCCTTTCTCAATAGCTCCTGCACCTGCTTTTTATCTCCTCATTCTCAATGGGAGTCAACTTATAGGCTGCCTTATTAGGAAAACTCACTCCAGGAACTAAGTCCATATGATGACTTATACTCCTTACAAGTGGTAGTCCATTTGGAAATTCACTTGTCAAAATGTCAACATAGTCCTTCATCATATTATAAATTTTAATGGGTAAATCACTTACCGTAGTGGTCACAAACTGTACTAGTTTGGAAATTAATGTGAAACACACCTCTTCCTCTTTATCCATTTTCAATAACTCTTTACTAGATACTAACATGGCCTTTGAACTATTGTCAACCTCATCTCCCTTGTCCTTAAATGGACTCAATTTGAATTTCTTTCCATCCTTTGTGAGAATATATGTGTTTGCTCTTCCATCATGTACGGCTCTCCTATCAAACTATCATGGCCTACCCAATAGCACATGACATAGTCCATGGGCATGATATCACATAAAACCTCATCCTTATGCAAACCAATTGAAAATTTCACCACACACTACTCATTCATGAACACATAATGCCCCTTAAGCAACCAAGAAATTTTGTATGGTGTAGGATATTGGAAACATATCAGCCCAAGTTTTTATACCATTTCATGAGAGAATAAGTTATCAATACTACCACTATCAATTAAAATTTTACAAAACTTACCTCTGAATTTACAAATAGTCCTAAATAAATTCTTTTCTTGTGTCATTTTGTTCACCTCCTTGGTTGGTTTCAATAGCACTCTTTTTATCAATAGAGCCTCTCCTTGTTCTGGCTCCTCCATATGACTTGGAAACCCAATACTCTCTTCATCTCTAAAAGCTACATGAGTTGTCCCTTTTGTTGTCCCCCAAAAATGACTTCTTATTTTTGGGATAACATATGAACTATTTTGGCTCTGCAATACCAAAATTGTCTCTTCCCTTTCCAAAAATTTGTTCTGAGCTTTCAAATTCCTCATTTTTCAAGCTTTTTCAGTAAAGGGATTAGCAAGGTTCAAGGGTTCAATGCGTTCAAGGTTCAACGTCATCGGCAGGAGTTGAGCGCACTCGGCAAAGTTCAAAGTTCAACCATTTCTAAGGTTCTTTGGCCTCGAACACTTAACGAGTCTCAAAATCTTGAACTGTTAAACCGTTGAACCTTGAACCATTTTGGTTCATCAATTCAATGGGTTCAACGTTCAATCAGTTCAATGCATGGGTTCAAAGGTTGCCTCAGCTAAGGAAAGATGTGCGTAAAAGAAAGAGTTAGGTAGATGCCACCAAGTGTCTTCAGTCGAGCCCCTTTATGCTTTGTTTCAGAGAAGTGGTGAAAGGTGCCACGTGTCCCTTTTGAAAACTCATCGGAATTTGGCACGTGTTTGCATCCACGTGACTACTAAAAATATTTAGACCGTGCCACATGTCAATGTTGTAACTCAACAAAATGTGACACGTGTCAGCGTTTGCTTCTCAGAGTTTTGTATAAAGTTGTAGGGTTCCTTTCAACAAAGCTTCTTCTAGAGTTCCACAGAGGGCAACAAGTGGCAATCATGGAAGGCTTCACTTTGTGTTCCTAAGAGCAGCGGACCATGCCACATGTCCCATGCAGAGAGCGGCGGAGGCTGATGAATGTCATCATCCATGAGAGCCTAACTGAGCCCTAAGCATTTCTATGGTTTTGCAAAGGCCTGAGAAGGCAGATGCTACCAAATGTCAATAGCAAAAGATGCCACGTGTCTCTGGTAAGATTCAGTGGAAGATGCCACGTGTCTATAGTTAAAAGTAGTGAAAGGTGCCATGTGTCATAAAAGGAGGACACTCACAATGCAGAGGCATGCATGAAGCCAAGGAAAGGATTTCCTTTGGATAAATTGTCTGAAGGAATTCCTTTGGACATTTTTGTCTAAAGGAAATAAAGGACCAACAGCCCACTAAAGAAATCAAAGGCCTGAAGGTCACTTGGAAGATCATGAAGGGCAGATGTCCTTGCAAGGGGGATACTCGGCACATGAACTGAACCTTTCCAAGACCCTGAAGGGCATGTTCCCTTTGGGAAAGGTTTGAGCCTCAAAGCGTGGAACCCACCACGTGTCCCGACCCAGTGCAGTGAAAGCTACCACTTGTCTACATCCATGCCCCCTAGCCTCTAATAGTTTCAAAGCTTATTCCAATAAGATTATTTCAAAATCACGGATGCCACCATGTGTCCTCACCCATGTCACATTAGGATGACAGGCCCGTGGATGTCAAATTTAAAGTGACTGGTTAGCCGTTAACCTTCAATAGAGGAAAGACCCACGAATGCCAAATTGGCTGCATTTAAGTGTCTGATTGATTTTTGTAGACTCAAAAGATGAACCCAGATGCATTCAAAAAGCCTACGGCTAGGGTTAAGAGAAGGAAGAGACAGAGAGGGAAACTTAGCAGGAGTTACTGCCAGTAGGTGAAGCAGTTCACTGGGTAGATATTTGGGGTCTGCTAACATTGAAAGCACTATTTATTTGTCCCCTTGGAGGTAAAGGTAGAGTAGATAGTTGCACAGCTAAATAGGTGAATGAATGAGTGATTCAGGTTAAGGAGGAGGCACTAGAGATGAATCGACACGCCACAGTTAAGGTAGCCACCCTACTCTGGCATGGTCCTTCCTGACAAGATCAAGAATGCATCCAAGGCATTAAATGCACCGAATGGGTCACTCCATGGGAGAAAGTTCCAAGCCTCCCTCAGGCCTCTATATAATGTAATCTCCTTTATCATTTGAAGGGAGATCTTCCCGTTACCAGAAGCAAAACTCTACCCAAATTGAAAGGTGAATACTGAGACTTTGAGCTCAGATTGTAATTTCATATTATTTTATCTAAATGAAAAAGCAAGTTACTTGCAGACTTTGTGCTATTATAGCTTGTGTTATTTTAGGAAATTATTCTTATGTCTGTTTCCTAGGAGCATTCTTGTTTATTTGATCTAACAAGTATAACTAGTGGAAGTAATCAGGAAGGTGTCCTGAAGTAAGTTATGGAAGACTTTGTGTTGTCTGCAATTGTCTTTAGTGTGTTTTTATTTTTTGTTTCTGTGTAAAGGACCTTGGGACAACTTTGTGCCCCATTGTTCTTTGTACCTCACTCTAGGGCAATCAAGGTGGAGACTTTGAGCTACATCTTAGATTGTTGGTTACTTTGGACCTGGTTACCAGTCACTTGTTACTAGAAAGAGTCATGTTGTTTGCAAGAACAAACACTTCTGAAAGAAGAGTAGTGCCTTCTATCACTTCACCAAGATTTCTACTATCCAAGAAGGGATCTGGCTCTTGGTTGAATGTTACTTTTGAAAGAAGAGAAGTGCCTTCACCAATCACCCAAGATTTCTCCTTTATTTGTTAGCATCATCTCTGAAAAAAGAGAGATGGATGGTTCATTCCACCCCTGTGTCTTACTTTCTACTTATATATATAGTATATAGCCTCTGCATATTTAATAAGGAACCTCCCCTTGTGAGAGGAGAGATTTTTCCCCTTTGGATGTGGTAAACCTACAACACTGGATGACCAATCTCCCTATGTTGTGGTGATAGGAACTATTTTGGTCACCAGTTAGCTAGCCGACAAAATATTCACCCAATAGTTTTTGGCGACTCTGCTGGGGACACAGTAATTTTGTGCAATTTAGAACCTCAAGTTTTAGATTGAAACATCACCTGTGTCTTACCCATTATCATTATAACCTTATCCATTCATTTCACTATGGAAGAATGAACTACTCCAGTGCTTTCCCATTGTTAATTTTTCCTCCCCAGCCTCACGCAACAGTTTTTGGTGACTCTATTGGGGAAGGACAAGCAGTTTGAAGCCTCAAGCTTCAAACTAAAGTGTGACCAGTCCTTTTCCATTTTTGATTCACAATCAAGAAACTCCATGCTATACCAGAAGCCAAAGAGCTCAAGGTGTTGTTGACCCTGTCTTTGAGTTGGCACAGCAAAGATATTTTGACTTGCTTTCTCCCCAACCTCAAGTTCAATGATCTAGGAGTGTCCCTCCTACCCGTACCAAGACACCAACACAAGGTAGAGCTACTTTTCCTACTGTTAGCAGAGCCTTGCCTATGCCTATCCAAATTCCACCCAAATTTGTTATCCCTACTTTCAATAATCCCATCATGGTAGCTCGAGGCCCCTGGGGTAACTCTTTTGGCCCGCTTAATTTAACTCCACCCCTGCATGAACTTCCACGAAGATTGAGAAAGAATTTCCCCAAATTCTTTGGGGATAGAAAAGTTCATCCTGATGAACACGTTTCAGCCTTCAGCATAGCCTGTGGCGTGATAGGCATGGAATTTGAGGACGTGGTAGTTAATCTTTTTGTGGAAACACTGCAAGGTGTTGTTGTAGACTGGTTTTACCACCTGCAAGCCTGATCAGTAACTGATTGGGACACACTCAAAGCCAAATTTGAGGCTAGATTCAAGCCTGCAGAAGATGCACATGCCTTATTGGCCCAACTCATGCAAATGAAGAAGGAGCCCCAAGAGCGTATGAGGGATTTCATAGCAAAGTTTGATAAGCTAAGGAACTAAATTCTTGCTATTGCTCAGTCGACCCCTGAAAACCTCAAATGCTTCTTCATCAACTCACAACTACCTGAAGTGAGTTTTCTGCTAAGAAGAGCCGGTCACATAGATCTCAAAGTTGCTTAGGATTTGGCTACCAAAGTTGAAGATGACCTTATCTTAGTAGGAGAGATCCAAATAGAGGTAAATCTTCTTCTTCTTCTGAATACTCCCCTTCAACCACCACTGATCCTATGATGCAGAAGCTAGCAAATGAAGTGCTAGCTCTCAGGAAGTAAATAGCACAAGAAATGTCATCTACTCTTGCATATAGAGATATACCTAGGAGGACATTTCAAAATCAGACGTACCAAGGCAATGCTGCCAAGAATCAGCGATAGCAAAATCACCTTCTTCCACAGAGAAATCTCACCCTCAAAGCACCTCCAACTAACTCAGCAGTTGGATATCTTGAAGCTGAATCAGACTTCTCATCCCAGCCTGAGTTGAATCCTAAAGATGACGCTAATATCTTCACTGAGGAAGAAGAAGAATTATTTGGTGACTCCCATATTGGTTTCTTGAACTATCAGGATGAACCCAAAAGTGAAGGCAATGCAGTTGAGGGGTCATATGTTGTATTCACCTAGTCCAAGAATCGATCAGCTCAACAAGCTGATAAAGAGAAAGTAGAGGAGTGACCTCAACAAGCAATTTCAATTATTAAGCGGGGATCCACTCTTCCTTTCTAGCCAAAGGGCCCGGTGATTGCAAGAAAGGTAAGTACCCTAAATGCCCCTACGCCTTTTACTTCAAACTCGCAGTCCAGTTTCCCCCCCCCCTAAAATTCAAAAAGATGAGCTCTCATCCTCCATACCTAGTTCATTTCCAGCATTTGACATAATTGATCATATTAAGAAAACCAAAATTTAAATGTCTGAATTTGAATTCCTCCAGTCCCATCTTGAATAATTAGATAAATTGGTTCAGTGTGTTAAAAAATAGAATGTCCCTATTGAACAAGCAGTTCCCAAAGTGACACATGATCCCCCCAAAGATGCATCCACTAGGAAAAATTTTGTCATTTCCCCTCCTACCGCTCCTAGTAGGACTGAACCTTTTTATGTCTCACTGCTAATAAATGGACGACAGCTAAATAATTGCATCATTGACTCTAGAGATTTAGACAATGTCATGCCTGTTAAAGTAGTTGAATCCCTTGATCTCACACTGACCAAGATGTTTGGTAGATGCTTCTTCATGGAGAACAAATAAGTGCTACTATTAAAGGCAAATAAAAGATGCCCAATTTGTTAGGTTGTGGAGCTAAAAGCTTCAAACTTTGCAAACTGAGGAACAGATGGTTGCTGAGTTCTACAGGAATCGGCATCGGCAGTATGACCGACGTCGGTAGAATCCAGCGCAGAAGGCCACCGGCGACGGCAGAAAGTCGGCCGACGTCGGCAGAACCAGACCAGCAAGGACCGGCGTTGGTCACCTGTGTGTTCCCGAAGTGTTCGTTTCACGGATAGTTAGTTAAGTGAATGATGAGTTTGCATGTTGAGACCAGCCAGAGTCTTGGGTTGCGAGGATAATTGTCTAAATTAAGAGTCTAAGTTAGTGTTTGAGTTAGGGATCTATTTATAGACTCATTGGCATGTATTGTTTAAGGCATGAGATAGAAAGGAAGAGTTCCTTCTAGTTGTAAGATCTATGAGTTGCAGGTTGTTGCAAGCTCATTGGTGATCTACATGTAAGTTTGGTCTTTAAATTGCAGGTTGCAGGTTCATGAGAGATCAGCTTGAAGTGCTATAGAGTGCTTGATGTACCGGCAGGGTTATTACTGACTGGTTGGTGAGGTGAACACCAATTCTGTGTGTGAGTTGGTTGTTGGGACCATTTTTGTGTAGGAGAGTGTGTGTGAGAAGAATTACTGTACACTTGAGGTGTGGCGAATCTCTGGAAGGTGAAAGAGTGTGGTGGCTCTTTGATGTATTCTTTTCTGTATAGTGTTAATACAAGATAGCGTATTGTCTCTCATATTCTGTGCTATTGGTGAATTCTAGTTACTTGTGTTTCTGGTTATTTCCGCATATTCAATTGCTTATATTTGGTAATCATACTGTGCTCTATCTGAGGAGCAAGATCCTAACAAGTGGTGTCAGAACATGTTTGTTGTTCTAGATTCCTGACAAGTGGTATCAGAGCAAGGTTGTTAGCTCATAGCTTGATACCACTAACAAGTGGTATCAGAGCTTTTGGTTGGGATACTAACAGATTGGTGTAGATCTGGGTAGTGTGTTTTGATTACAAGTTACTCACAGGGTTTCTGTTTGAGTGGGAGTTGAGCAATGACAGAAAGCAGTCAACTACGAATGGAAAAGTTCAATGGCAAGAACTACCAATTATGGAGGATGCAGATTGAGGACTATCTGTATCAGAAAGATTTGTACTTACCGTTGGGTGGGGTTGCTAGCAAACCCTTGGATATGAAAGATGAAGAATGGGAGGTTCTTGATCGGAAGGCTCTGGGATCTGTTAGATTGAGTCTTGATTCATCTGTGATTTCCAGCTTATCACAGTGTAAGACAACGGTGGAGTTGATGAAGTCTTTGGCAAATTTGTATGAAAAACCCTCGGCTTCAAACAAGGTATTTCTTATGAAGCGTTTATTTAATTTGCAAATGTTGGAAGGTGGATCTATTCATAGCCATCTTAGTGATTTCCATGGTTTGGTAAACCAGTTAAGTTCAGTGAATATTGTATTTGATGATGAACTTAGAGCTCTCTTAATCTTGTGTTCATTACCTGAAAGTTGGGAAGGTTTGGTAATGGCAGTTTCTAATACTGTGTCTCCTTCAAAAGTCTTAAAAGTGGATGATGTTGTGAGCGTGATCTTGAATGAAGAGATACGCAGGAAAAGCACAGGTGAATTATCTTGAAATGCTTTGAGTGTTGAAGGAAGAGGAAGGCCAAGAGAAAGGACAGAGCGTGGGAGATCAAGGTCGAAGACAGGCAAAAGATCCAAGTCCAGGTATGGCAGAATAACCTGCTAGAAATGTGGAAAGCAAGGGCACTTAAAGAGAGATTGCAGATCGGGTGAAGATCATCATGAAGAACATGAAGAAGAAGCAGATGTCGTAGGCTACGTTGCACAGGATGCTCTGGTATGTTCTTTGGATAAAGTAGAATCTTGGGTATTAGATTCTGGTGCCTCTTTTCATGCATCTCCACATAGAGAATTTTTTCATGAGTATGTCCAGGGAGACTTTGGAGAAATTTGTGTAGGGGATGGTAAGTCTTGTCAGATTGTTGGCAAAGGCAAAGTGAAGCTGAAATTGCAGACAGGTGACACATGGATGTTAAAGGAGGTCATGCATGTCCCAGTTCTGAAGCGGAATCTGATTTCAGTTAGAAGTTTGGGTGAAGAGGGTTGCACAGTAACTCTCACAGCGGACTCTTGGAAGGTTACCAAGGGTACACTTGTTATAGCTAGAGGTAAGAAAGTAGGTACGCTTTATCTATCTACTTGTTTTACTGATTCTCTTTCTGGGTTATCTACTTCAACTGTAGATTCAAAGATGTGGCCTGATAGGCTTGGTCACATAGATAAGAAGGAGATGTTGGTTCTTGAGTCAAAGAATATGCTTTCGGATTTGGAAGGCATGGATCGTGGTTTCTGTATGCAGAAGAAGAAAGTGAGGTTTCTTGAGGAATCCGATGTTAGTGACAAGAACGGGAAAGCCTTGGTTTTCAAGGAGAAAGTGACGGACAGAGTTCAGCACAAGGTGCAGAGGAATTCTGAGCAGAGCAAGGGTGATTTGGACAAGGTTTTGATCCAAAAAGAGCTGCGGGAAAAAGTCAGGTCTCACAAGAAAAACACAGAGACCGACGTCGGCAGGAAAACCGGCGTCGGCATCCAGACAGGGACCGACGTCGGCTATGTGTAGCCCGACGTCGGTGACTCGGGGCAGAGAGGAGACTGGCGTCGGCCAGGGGAAACCGACGTCGGCAAAAAGGCAGTCGCAGGGAACCGACATCGGTCGGCTGTAGACTGAGATGTGACCGGCATCGGTTACTGAGACGAATTTTGGGTGGACAGCTAGTTGTCATGGAGTCTCAAGCGCCCATATGGAGGACTGAAGGTGTAAGTAAGTTCTTAAATTTTTCATTTCCCTTCTTTACACTACTTGTTGCTCACTTATGGCATAGAACCAGGAAGTTATTAAAGAAGCAGAACAGGTAGATCCAGGAAACAGTGGGAGCTTGGCATGAATGAGGATGTGATTCCTTGGAGGAGAACCAAACAGGTGTTTTGGGTAGTGTTGCC
Source organism: Torreya grandis (assembly GCA_037957365.1). Taxonomy (NCBI): domain Eukaryota; kingdom Viridiplantae; phylum Streptophyta; class Pinopsida; order Cupressales; family Taxaceae; genus Torreya; species Torreya grandis. Next base: position 3,934,658 of record JARHVA010000727.1, on the reverse strand, counting down.
AGCTGGAAGTAAGCACTGATAGACGAATGGATGTTGAAGATGAAGAAGAGCAGAAATGGATACGTGAGATGGAAGATCAGGGTATATGATCTTGTTTTAGCTGCAGGGCAATGGAGGTTTGATCATTGTGTTTCTCTTTACCAGGTTGGATAGTATTAGCTACACTATTCTATTTTCTGTATGATGTGCTTGTTGCAGGGTTACATATACAGGTATTTCTGAACTAAAGGTAAAGCTAGTTCAAGTGTTTGTCATGGAGAATCTGGGAGCAGCAAGATTCTTTGGCATGAGTGTGTTCTAGAGACATGGAGGTCTTGTTGACTTTGTTTCAGGATGATTGTGTGAAGCCGGTTAGCACGCCGATGGTTAGACAGTTCATAGAACAGGTGTCTTGATTCACATAATGAGGTTGAGTGCATGGTATGTACTAAACCTGAGTTTTCCCAAGCAGTGGGAGTTGTCACAAGTTTGGAGTCAATCCGGGAGAGTAATATTGAAGGGCAGTTCAGTGGGACCAGCAGCAGGTGCACATGCTATGCAGGGTCAAGTTCTTTTTCTACATGGTTGTAGATGCGGATGTGGCAGGTAATTTGGATGACAGATTTTGCACCACGGATTTTGTGGTGGTTGGTCTTCAAGAGTGATCTTGAGGAGGGATACAAAGCCAAGGAAACAAACTAGACGGTGTATAGGTACAGGTACAGGTTGCAGCTGTTTATCTCCAAGTGGGAGATTGTTAGGTTGTGGAGCTAAAAGCTTCAAACTTTGCAAACTGAGGAACAGATGGTTGCTGAGTTCTACAAGAACCGGCATCAGCAGTATGACCGACGTCGGTAGAATCCAGCGCAGAAGGCCACCGGCGACGGCAGAAAGTCGGCCGACGTCGGCAGAACCAAACCAGCAGGGACCGGCGTCGGTCACCTGTGTGTTCCCGAAGTGTTCGTTTCACGGACAGTTAGTTAAGTGAACAATGAGTTTGCATGTTGAGACCAGCCAGAGTCTTGGGTTGCGAGGATAATTGTCTAAATTAAGAGTCTAAGTTAGTGTTTGAGTTAGGGATCTATTTATAGACTCATTGGCATATATTGTTTAAGGCATGAGATAGAAAGAAAGAGTTCCTTCTAGTTGTAAGATCTATGAGTTGCAGGTTGTTGCAAGTTCATTGGTGATCTACATGTAAGTTTGGTCTTTGAATTGCAGGTTGCAGGTTCATGAGAGATCAGCTTGAAGTGCTATAGAGTGCTTGATGTACCGGCAGGGTTATTACTGACTGGTTGGTGAGGTGAACACCAATTCTGTGTGTGAGTTGGTTGTTGGGACCGTTTTTGTGTAGGAGAGTGTGTGTGAGAAGAATTACTGTACACTTGAGGTGTGGCGAATCTCTGGAAGGTGAAAGAGTGTGGCGGCTCTTTGATGTATTCTTTTCTGTATAGTGTTAATACAAGATAGCGTATTGTCTCTCATATTCTGTGCTATTGGTGAATTCTAGTTACTTGTGTTTCTGGTTATTTCCGCATATTCAATTGCTTATATTTGGTAATCATACTGTGCTCTATCTGAGGAGCAAGATCCTAACAAGTGGTGTCAGAACATGTTTGTTGTTCTAGATTCCTGACACAATTTGCATTTGCTACCTTTCCACACAAAAGAATCAAGATGAGTGTCTTGATAGCAGATGCCCTAGCATCATATGGTATCCTTCTTGGGAAAAATTTCTATAGGGATGTTGGTGGTGAATTGAGCATGGATTTATCAGAGGCAAGGATTCCAGTCAAAGGTGTCATGAAGAAGTTGCTCCCTGAAAAGGAAGCAAAATACGTAGTTACCCAGACCTCAGCACCTAAAGCTCAAATCTTGTTTGAGTCTTTAGGCATGGGTAACTACTTTCTATCTATGGATGAAGTTCATGAGGCATTCGATGAAGCTCCTATAGGTGACAACCTGGAAATGCATTTAGGTGGAATAGCAGAAGAATTGGCTGAGCCCAATGCAAGAGTGGAAGAATCCCCTCCTCTGAATAAAGAAGAACCCAAATGAAAATTAGTATCAAATGAGGTATGGATTCTTGAATTTGATGGCAGCTGCTCCTCCACCAGTTTAGGAGCTGGGGTTGTGTTAATATCTCCTCGAGGAGATATTTTTCCTTCATCTTATAAGTTGCAATTTAGCAACACTAATAACACAGCCGAGTATGAATCTCTGTTGCTGGGATTAAAAGCTACTAGGGACAAAGGCATCAAACTCCTTCATGCTAAAGGAGATGTCGAATTGGTGGTTTGTCAAGTGAGAAACCTGTATCAAACTAAGAATGAAAGATTGTGCCACTATCGTAATCTAGTATAGGATCAACTTGAAAACTTTGATGCTTTTAGCATCTCTACAATTCCTAGAGAATTCAATGATCGGGCTGATGCACTAGCTGTTTCAGCTACTCTCTTGATCCCCCACCCAGACTTCAAAGGAGACAGGTACACTGTTGAGTTGGTCTTTAGACCAAGTGTGCCTGATAATGCTAGTCATTGGTAGGTATTCAATAATGACAATCAAATCATTGCCTTCTTAGAGCAAAAGGATAGCTTCAAATGGCTACATTTTGAAGGCAGTGAACCTCAAGAGCCTAAATTGACTCTTGAGTCAATTTCAAGCACAGGTGAGGAGTTCTTGCAACTAAAAGGGAAAAAAATTCCAAAGGCCTTATTTTTATTGAGAAGCTGTTTGATAAGCATGATAGATTTATCAAACAGCAGCAAATGGATTCAAGCTCCTCCCAGGAGTTTGATCAAGTAAATCTGGGAACCAAGGCAGACCCCAAGATGGTGAACATTGGAAAATGTTGTACTCCTGAAGAGCCTTTCAAGTTCACCGCTTTGCTCAAAAAATACATGGATTTCCTAGCGTACTCCTATGATGACCTGAAATCACTCTGGCCTGATGAAATTTGACACAACATTCCTCTCAAGGCTGATTCAACACCTTATAGGCAAAAGTCCCAGCATTATAACCTAAAAATATCAGGTACTATTTTATCTAAAATTCAAAAAATGCTAAATGCCAGGATAATCTTTCCAATCCATCATTCCACCTAGATTGCCAATATAGTGCCTGTAAGGAAGAAGAATGGTGAAATTTGCCTTTGTGTGAATTTTAGAAATTTGAATCAGGCATCCTTGAAGGATAATTATCCATTGCCAATCATGGATCAAGTGCTGCAGACAGTGACGGGCTAGATGGATTCTCAAGATATAATCAGGTCAAAGTTGGTGAAGTAAACCAGAATAAGACTGCTTTCACCACACCCTGGGGCACATTTACATATAGGAGAATGCCTTTTGGCTTAATAAATGTTGGCACTACCTTCCAAATAGAAATGGACCTTACTTTCAAGGATGAGATGGGTAAGTTCATCGTAGTTTATCTTGATGACTTGACTGTCTTCTCTAAGCATTGCCTAGATCATGTGAGCCATTTGCAACAAGTGCTGAAACGTTGCCGCCAGAATGGCATTTCCTTAAACCCCAAGAAGTCAGTTTTTGGAGTAATAGAGGGGAAACTTCTCAAACACATCATGTCCAAAGGAGGCATAAAGATTGACTCGAACAGAGTCAATTCTATCCAAGAACTTTCCTTGCCCACAAGTAAGACCGTTATTCATTCTTTCTTTGGAAAGGTGAACTTCTTACGGAGGTTCATCCTCGAGTTTGCCGAGAAGACTAGGCACATTGTAAACATGATGAAGGGAAAGGCCACCTTCAGCTGGACTGAAGAAGGCAAGTCGGCATTTAAGGATATCAAGACTGTCATTGCCCATGTTCTAATTCCGGCTTGTCCAGACTATAACAAAGAATTCACCATTTACAGCTATGCTTTAGAACATACACTTTCAGCCATTCTGATTCAACATAATAAAGAAGGTAGGGAATCTCCTATTTCCTTCATGAGTTGTCCTCTCAAATCTCACGAGCTAAAGTACTCAAATATGGAGAAGCACGCTTATGTAGTGGTGAAGGTAGTGAAACATTTTTGTTTCTACATCCTCAATTCTCGAGTTACTACCTTGGTCCCCGACACCACAGTGAAATCTATACTGACTCAGTAGAAGTTTGGGACAAAGAGAGGCAACTAGGTCGTTAAGATCCAGGAGTTTGATCTGATCATCAAGCCAATGAAGTTGGTGCGTGGGAAGGGGTTGTGTCAACTGATTGCTAATAACAAACCAGGAGGAATAGAGCATGAAGAATCAGAAGTGGATGACTCACTTACAGTCCTCTTTGTCTCCACCACAAATGAGTGGTATTCAGGTATTGCTCATTTTCTTACTTATGGTGAGTGTCCTGCTCACCTATCTTATAAGGAAAGGAGAACCATCAAGTTGAAAGTTACTAATTTTGTCCTCTGGGACAACAGCCTATACAAGAGGAACCTTGATGGAACGTTCCTTCATTGTGTGGACAAGGAGCAACAAAGCTGACTTCTAAAGTCCTTCCATAATTTAGCCTGTGGAGGACATTTTTATACCCCTGTGACTGCCCATAAGATCCTACGAGCCAGGTATTATTGGCCAACTCTCTTTCAAGATGCATACAAGTGGGTCAGGGGATGTGAACTATGCAAGCAGTTTGTTGGAAGGTCCAAGTTAGCTTCCCTACCCCTCAAACCAGTGATCATAGAGGAGCCATTCCAGCAATGGGGGATTGATTTTATTGGAGTTGTAAACCCATCATCAAGTGATAGACATGACTATGTCCTCACAGCAATAGACTACTTCACCAAATTGGTAGAAGCGGTTCCAACCAAACATGTTACTTCAGAAGTAGTATGCAATTTCCTCAAAGAAAACATCATGTCCGAGTTTAGGGTCCCAATCAAAATTGTCACTGACAATGCCACCTATTTCACTTCTCAGGAGATTACTCAATTCTGTTTCCATTACGAAATCACATTCTCCCACTCTTCTGATTACTTTCCACAAGGGAATGGACAGACTAAATCAAGCAATAAGAACCTGGTGACTATCATCAAGAAGCTGGTGGATGACAACCAAAGGACTTGGCATAAGGCATTGGTTGATGCTCTATGGGTAGACAGAATTACACCCAAGAGGGCAATTGGTATGTCTCCCTTCCAACTCCTTTATGGTTTCAATGCTAAGATACCAATCACCTTGGAATTGCCAGCTTTGAAATTGGCTAAGGCGATTGAGGATCAAACGTATGAGAGCTCACTTGAAAAGAGGATCATGTGCCTTATTGAGTTGAATGAGCAAAGAACTATAGTGGTGGACCGAATTGCTACCCATCAAAGTCTGGTGAAGAAGCTCTTCTACCGGAAAGCAAAAAATTGTGATTTCTAGATTGGAGATCAAGTCCTGCTGTGGGACAAGAGAAGAGAACCAAAGGGGATGCATGAAAATTTTGATTCCCTATGGAGGGGCCATTTGACTATTCATCAGCTCAACGGTAAAAATAGTTTCCTATTGAAGTATCAAGATGGCACTCTCTTTTCTCTACCTCACAATGGGCAACATCTGAAGCACTTCAACTCTTGAAGTATCGAATGAGTTCCCTTGTACATATGTATATTTGTGTAGTCTTTTGTTTCTATTTTGTTCTTTTATTTTCATTTTTGGAGCCTTTCTTTTTGGGTAGCATGACTCCGTAGCCCAATGGCACACTTCAAGGCACTGGAGATTCTATTTTCTACTCCCCTCAACTATTCTGAGTTGTCATCTTAAGGAAGTTCCCCAGCAGGAGCCAGCTGTTGTCTCCCAAAAATGACTTCTTATTTTTGGGACAACATATGAACTATTTTGGCTCTGTAATACCAAAATTGTCTCTTCCCTTTCCAAAAATTTATTTTGAGCTTTCAAATTCCTCATTTTTCAAGCTTTTTCAGTAAAGGGATTAGCAAGGTTTAAGGGTTCAATGGGTTCAAGGTTCAACGTCATCGGCAGGAGTTGAGCGCACCTGACAAAGTTCAAAGTTAAACCATTTATAAGGTTCCATGGCCCTGAACACTTCACAAGTCTCAAAAGCTTGAACCATTGAACCGTTGAACCTTGAACCATTTTGGTTCATCGATTCAATGGGTTCAACATTCAATCGGTTCAACACACGAGTTCAAAGGTTGCCTCAGTTAAGGAAAGACACACGTAAAAGAAAGAGTCAGGTGGATGCTGCCAAGTGTCGTCAGCTAAGCCCCTTTATGCTTTATTTTGGAGAAGTGGCAGAAGGTGCCACGTGTCCCTTTTGAAAACTCGTTGAAAGCCACCACGTGTCTACATTTGTGTGACTGCTAAAAATATTCAGATCACGCCACATGTCGACATTGTAACTCAATGGAATGTGACACGTGTCGGCATTCGCTTCTTAGAGTTTTGTATAAAGCTACAGGGTTCCTTTTGACAAAGCTTCTTCCAAAGTTTTGTGGAGGGTGACAAGTGGTAATCATGGAAGGCTTCACTTTGTGTTCCTAAGAGCAGCGGACCGTGCCATGTGTCCCATGCAGAGAGCAGCAGAGGCCGATGAGTGTCATCATCCGTGAGAGCCTAACTAAGCCCCAAGCATTTCTATGGTTTTACAAAGGCCCAAGAAGGTGGATGGTACCAAATGTCAACATCAGAAGATGCCACGTGTCTCTGGTAAGATTCAACAGAAGATGCCACGTGTCTCTAGTTAAAAGCGGCAGAAGGCACCATGTGTCATAAAAGGAGGACACTCACAATGAAAAGGCACGCATGAAGCCAAGGAAAGGATTTGCTTCAGACAAATTGTCCAAAGGAATTCCTTCAGACATTTTTGTCTGAAGGAAATAAAGGACCAATAGCGCACTGGAGAAATCAAAGGCCCAAAGTCCACTTGGAAGATCATGAAGGGCAGATGCCCTTGCGAGGGGGACACTTGACACATGAACTGAACCTTTCCAAGACCCCGAAGGGCATGTTCCCTTCGAGAAAGGTTTGAGCCTCAAAGCGTGGAACCCACCGTGTGTCCTGACCCAGTGCAGCGAAAGCTACCACATGTCTGCATCTACGCCCCCAGCCTTTAACAGTTTCAAAGCTTATTCCAATAAGCTTATTTCAAAATCATGGATTCTGCCACATGTCCTCACCCATGTCACAGCAAGATGACAGGCCTGCAGATGTCAAATTTAAAGCGACTGGCTAGCCGTTAACCTTCAATAGAGGAAAGACCTGCGAACGCCAAATCGGCTACATTTAAGTGTTTGATTGATTTTTGCAAACTCAAAAGATAAACCCAGATGCATTCAAAAAGCCTAAGGCTAGGTTTAAAAGAAGGAAGAGACAGAGAGGGAAACTCAGCAGGAGTTACTGCCAGTAGGTGAAGCAGTTCACTGGGTAGATATTTGGGGTCTGCTAACATTGAAAGCGTCGTCTATTTGTCCCCTTGGAGGTAAAGGCAAAGTAGATAGTTGCGTGGCTAAACAGGTGAATGAATGAGTGATTCAGGTTAAGGAGGAGGCACTAGAGATGAATCAACAAGCCACAGTTAAGGCAGCCACCCTGCTCCGGCATGGTCCTTCCTGACAAGATCAAGAATGCATCCAAGGCATTGAATGAGCCGAATGGGTCACTCCATGGGAGAAAGTGCCAAGCCTCCCTCAGGCCTCTATATAATGTAATCTCTTGTATCATTTGAAGGGAGATCTTCCCGTTACCAGAAGCAAAACTCTGCCCAAATTGAAAGGCAAATACTGAGACTTTGAGCTCAGATTGTAATTTCATATTATTTTATCTAAATGAGAAAGAAAGTTACTTGCAGACTTTGTGTTGTTATATCTTGTGATATTTTAGGAAATTGTTCTTATGTCTGTTTCCTAGGAGCATTCTTGTTTATTTTATCTAACAAGCAGAACTAGTGGAAGTAATCAGGAAGGTGTCCTAAAGTCAGTTGTGGAAGACTTTGTGCTGTCTACAATTGTCTTTAGTGTGTTTTTATTTTCTGTTTCTTTGTAAAGGACCTTGGGATGACTTTGTGCCCCCATTGTTCTTCGTACCTCACTCTATGGCAGTCAAGGTAGAGACTTTGAGTTACATTTTAGATTGTTGGTTACTTTGGACCCGGTTACCAGTCACTTGTTACCAGAAAGAGTCTTGTTGTTTGCAAGAACAAGCACTTCTGAAAGAAGAGGTGCCTTCTATCTCTTCACCAGGATTTCTACTATCCAGGAAGGGATCTGGCTCTTGGTTGAATGTTACTTCTGAAAGAAGAGAAGTACCATCACCAATCACCCAGGATTTCTCCTTTGTTTGTTAGCATCATCTCTAAAAAAAGAGAGATGGATGGTTCATTCCACCCCTATGTCTTACTTTCTGCTTATATATATAGTATATAGCCTCCGCATATTTAATAGAGAACCTCCCCTTGATGAGAGGAGAGATTTGTCCCCTTTGGATGTAGTAAACCTGCAACATTGGACGACCAATCTCCCTATGCTGTGGTGATAGGAACTATTTTGGTCACCAGTTAGCTGGCCGACAAAATATTCACCCAACACCTTGAACTCACCATTGTTTGGAGGGTTTTTTGGACAATCTTCCCACTTATGACCAGCATACTTATTGCAGCCAAAACACTTACCACAAAAACCTCCACCTCTACCTCATCTATATGAACCTCTCCCTCTTGAAGAGTATCCTCCTCTCATGCCAAAATTTTGATTGTGTGAACTGATATTTTCTCCAACATGGTTTTATTGACCTCTTCCACTGTAGTTTTATCCTCATCCTCTCAATGGCCGTCCTCTACCTCTAGATTTTGCTTGTTTCCTCTTTGTTAGCTTTTCCTCCACCTTCAAAACACTTTGATAAGCTTCCTCTATGGTCCATAGGTTCAATAAACCGATTTCATTTTGAATATCAAATTGCAGTCCATTCACATTCCTTGCCACTTTCTCGAGATCATACTCATCATGTCCCGCTTTTATTATGAGTCTATAGAATTATTCAGTATAGTCTTTGACACTCGTCTCTTTCTATTTTAAATTCTACAATGTTTAGAATAGGGTCAATTTATAGTCCATGAGTAAAAGTTTCACCTTCAATTTTACTACCATTCTCTCCTATGACCTAATTTTCTCCTTATTCTTCCATTATCTTTTTGTCTGCACATTGTCCCACCATAGTGAGGCATGACCTTTCAGCTTTGGACACACGAACTTCACTTTCTTATGTTCCTCTATAGACTTATAGTCAAATTATTTCTCCGTCTCTTTTATCCAGTCCACAAGCTCTTTGGGATTCAAGCTACCATTGTAGCATGGTGTATCAAGTTTTGACTTACTTCCAAGCTTCGTCATAGCTCTAAGAAATCTTGTCTCATCTTCATTTTTCATATTCTCCAGCCCAATCTCTTCATCTTCTTCCTCTTCCTCACTCACATCATAACCATGAGTACCTCTCCACTAAGCCAACTCTATTTCATCCAACCTTGCTTACATACCTTTCATCATCTCTACCAAATCATCCACACAAGGTCCCCTCGCTCTTGCCCCTCTTCGAATAACATTTCATGGTGTGCCATTTCTTCAACAATGCAAACTTATTTTCCACAGCTTATCGATAGACTCCACTTAAGTCTCCTCTATGCACACTCTATCCCAGCTACAAAATGAATCTCTAATACCAAATGATGCACACAAGGTCTAGGTTTCCACCTAAAGATAACCATTTCAACCATGTTGTAGGGTTTGGGCAAACACAGTCACAAAATGAGAACTAGAATAGAGAATGAAACATTGTATTTAGCACATGAATCTATTATTTATATTTATCATAAAGGAATTTTGAGATTTACAGCAAGTTTTAATGATAAATTATGAGCACCAAATCCAGCAACATAATTCTTCACTGAGTGCAAATGGAGAGAAAAATAAAATGCATTAAAAAAATTGCCATGTCTCTATACCAAAATGAAAAACCCTGAATAGAAAGTCATTTGGCCATAAATATCACGAATGGATTGACCTCTCAGTGTCCTCTAGTGTCCATTCATCTTCTCAGACGCTATAGATCAAGAAGAAGTGCAAAATAGAGCAGATCATGTGTTTTATCTACACTGAAGCCCTAGTCAGTTTTTGGAAATGAACAAAATAGACTTGGAACACTTTTTGGTTTATATAGGACCCTATCACGATTTTTGGAGTATTTTACCACTACTAAACCCATATGGGCTTTTGGAGGGTGCCAAAACAATTTAAAACTAGGCCAAGACCCAATCGGGCTTTGCCTTCTAGTATAACACTGAGAGACACATGTTTGGAACACACAAAGAGATCCAAGACCTATTCAGGATTCAAATCTTGAATAGCACTACATGAAACAACCACAAAAAATTCTAACCTAATCAGAAAAAAGTTCTTGCTCACAAATATGCTCGGACCACCAAGACCTATCCGGATATAAAACTCTAAAAATAAAAGAGAAAATGAGTAACAACCACTTAGTGTTAATTAGTGAAAGAAACCTGATTATAATGGCACTTGTAAGTTTGAGTAATCACAACCTAATCGGGAGAATAACCCTAATTACAACTATAACAATGTCCACCACTTCATCGATACCTATTCAGGAATTTGAAACCCGATTATAACTACCAAGGCAATCGATGGTTGCATAGACTTAATTGGGGTCTTTAAACCCAATTACAACTACGAAGAAGAAACAATAAATCTCAAGCCCTGATTAGTAATAGAAACCCGAATAGCAAAGGCAAAATCCTCCAAGTCTTTGACTGACCTATTTGGGGAAATGATGCTCGATTATCAAAGTAAGGCTCACCAACATAAATCAATACCTATTCATACTTCCAATGTCTGATTATAACTGCATTTTGAACCATTACCACATATGACCTAATCGGGATCTAGAAAAGTTCGATTAGGTCTATAAGTCTACCAACTTTTGAAAAAATGAAGTTTGTTATTAAACATAAGGCAAAAACTCTACAAGATGATCAATGAAGGAGAAGGTTGTGATCATTTAACACAAGCATGCTATTAGGAGAATGGTAGTCACAAAAAACAAGAAAACACCAAGAAGCAAAAAAAAACTTAGAAACAAACACTATGTTTTTGTGTGATACAAGATAGCCTATCTGCCATGGATGCCCCTAAATCATTGTTTGATTAGTGGTGCCATGGTCTCCATCATACATTTATATGACATAGTCTACTTTGAAAATGGTTAATTTATTGCATACTTTAATGTTATATCTATCTAAACATGACACTTGTGTGCCTAAAATTCAATATGTTACATATATGTTTCAAATGACAATTGCATTTCTATGATAACGTACTCTCCAACATGATGATATATTACTATATGAACACATCTTTATCATGATACCGTTAACTCTTATTTTAAAATGAGTGACTTGCAGGGTACATCCCTCATCTCAAAAGAGGGGCATCATAGTGGCATTGCCTTAGAAATTCATACCTTCGTAAACAAATTTGGAACAAAATACAAGTTTAAAAATATAGAGTACAAATTTCCAAAGGTTCGAATTAATGTAAAATATGATTTTATAAAAGAATACAAGTTTTTCAAATATTCAAAGTAATTCAAAAATCAACCACATGACAGATATTGAGACATTCTTACAGATTTTGGGAGCATATGACATGCATATGGACTCACTTTTTAAAGGTTCGAAGTACATAATTATACACACTTGAACGCACATACATAGGTATATGTGTAATAGTTGCAATATCAAAAGTTACAGATTGAAAATACTGTTACATTTGAGTGTATAGATGCATAGCACTCTATATCATTGGCACATATTCAGAGAGGGCATGAACTCATTCATGCTGAAACTTATTCAAAGATGCAAAAATTCAAGGTTTTACATTTTCAAAGTTCAAAGAGCAAAATATGCAAAGTCAAAGGCAAAATATTCATTTCAAAGCAAATTCTATGAGCAATGCAGTCATGATGGGGGCATAAATATTTTTCATTCTCTTTCGATCATGCAAGTCTAGAATCTATATCCATTTGTAACGATGTGATTCGAATGTGTACGAGTGATGTATATTCAAATCTACTGACACTCAACGACCTTGGCATCACTTCTAGTGAACCTAACATGGTTCTATCTTTTTGGATTAATACATTGAGTACTATTCCCTTTTCATGAGAGTTGAAGTAATGCATCTTTCCAACTCAAGAGCTTGATTAGTAATTCAAAATTAAAAATTGATCACTTTCAATTTGTCATTGGTTCAATTTCTCTAAATTTTTCAGTAAGTGGGCATGGTTCTCCATTATCAGTTACATGTTACAAAACAAATTGGTTTCACCTATATATGTGGGTACTCCTTCCTTGCTTTCTTTTCAAAGTTTCAAATTTTAAAATTAAGATTTCTCGAATTTTTAAAAGACCAAAATGACTACTTCATGAGCTATTGCAGAATTTGTTAAATTCGAGTGCCCTACACAATTTAAGTATCTCCTCAAAAATAAAGTGTGTTGTGCACACTTAAGTTCAACAATTTATCCTTTAACAAATTCATTACTACAATAAAGAGGGGGTGAAATGTAGACACATATATTTGGTTATAGATACTTGACAATACCAATTCTTGACATATTCCAAGCCATGTGACTTGCGCACAAATATAGTACTCTTATTTGTCATTCCTCTAAGCCATTTTTCTATACGCAGGCTTGACCTTTTGTTTTCCATCATTATTATACAAAACTCTCAATGTCAAATGCTCAAGCTATTTAAAATCAACTTCAAACAATTCCCTACAAAGAACACATATCTTAATATTCTTGGACAAGTCCGCTCTAAGTAGACAGTGTAGCACTGCATTCCTATCCACTTGGGTTGGCCACGTCTCATGCCAAATAATAGCTAGTTTCTAAATTTGAAATCATCTTTTTGGGTTTCCCTGCACATTTAATAAGTTGGTTAAAGGAAATGTCAAAATATTCACCTATAAACACATCAAAAGTCATCCATTTTTCCCAATTGCTACTGCACATTGAACAAATCTACCTTATTTTGCCCAAAAATTGAATCATTCTCAAGGAGCAGTCATAAGCCAAGTCAAGAGCCCTCTAAAGCAAGTCAGGAGCTATTATTGTCAAGGATCAGATCCATCTTCTAAGCGCATACATATCATCAAAGGAGCACAATCGTACATTCATTTTAGGTGGGAGAACTATGTGGGCTTGATTTCGCTCCTTAGAATATTGGATACATAGGCAACAATCAATCATCAAAGGGGTGATTGAAATCAACTCAACGCATTACACTACCCTCTTTTTTTGCATGTTTTCAAATTAAAAGTGCCCTAAGGGTTTCAAAGACAAGGGAAGACAAATAGTGATTTTTGTGCAGCCAAACCCTAAGTGTGATATCTCAAATTTATCATCATCCACAGGAATAACAATTGCAATGATTAGTTCAAATGCACAATCAACCCAGACAAGTTTTCAGTCAATGGACTCGAGCACACTACACCGTTGTTTGTTTAATGCACTCCTATCTAGAACTATCTTTTGCTTTTACTTTTGATCTTTCACTTGTAGGTCCCTACTTTCTATATTTTTTCCTATATGTTGTATGTCACAATCAACTCTGAAAGCCCACAGTCAACAGACTAAAGCACACTATGTCATTGTCCACTTATAATAGACCTATCTAGGGTCTATTTTTGTTTTTGTTCCTGATACTGAGCCTATACAATCACCTCTTCACAACACTTTCAACCAAAAATTGCAAGAAGTTAGTGATATTCTTTGAGATGTCTTCATTTCACAAAAAACATTAATTATAGTGTATTTATCAATGCTTAAAGCAACTTCTTATCATAGTATATTCACTATTTGGCCATACATTCTTGCTTATGTTTTGGTTGCTTAATTGTACCATACTCATTTTATTTAATTGATCACAAGAGCTTAGTTGCTTCCTTAGTCAATTCTTTCTCTCATCTGACATATAGATATTTGGTATCCTGCACCTTTCTTATGCGTGGCTCCTTTGGTATTGCTAGTGATGGCAAGCCTTGTTCCTTTCTTTGAAATATAGGAACATATACATTCTTAGCTTTTTTTGTGGTTTCAAAGGGGATTTTGGCTTCAAACTCTAGGTGCGTAACCACCATGTTCACATTGTGTGCCTTTTTATCTTGTGTTTTTTTCTAATGCCTTCTAAATTATGCTAGCCATAAACTCCAAAATATGCACAACAAAACCCTTGATTAGGATCCAATGGGTAATTTCTCACGATGTGATTTACTTCACAACACATATAGCATGCAGTTGGTTGCCTTGTTTGTCTTAGACATAATCTCCTTGATTGGTATCCTCCTTGCATGATGACCACCTTGTTGCTAGGATTCCAACTAAAATGGCTGACTCCAACCCACGTTGAAATTTTTATTAACATTTCAAATAAGGAATTTGGCCCTTAATGTTGTGACATGTATGCATAATGTTCTACATCAGGTTTTATTATTAAAGAAACATATTATTCCCCTTCACTCCCAAGACAAGTATATATTTGTTGAAGTTGATTTTCAAATCAATCATAACATGAGAGTTAGTTAAGATGTATAACATTCTTGTTACATCCACAATATTAAATCACCGTTACCAAATAATTACTTGAATTAGATCACTTTTAATTGCAATACCATCAAAAGAATAAATAACTTGCTATAGCATTTATAAATTAGGAAAAAGGAAACAAATAGTTTTGCTTTAAGCTACAAGAATCCGTTGATATATCACAATAAAGTAATGAAATTCAAAACACAATGAATGTGGTACCTACTTCACACGCAAACTAAAGCATAAAAACAGATGGAAGAAAATTACTGCTGAGATAAGCTTCACATATGTCCACATTGTTGGTTGCAATTGAGACACCAAAACTGATATGAAAGCAACAATAATTGATTATAAACATCAACCCCAACAATTTGAAAATGAATGGCAACTGCCATTGTAAATTGCCTTTGTAAACAACGCAGCTCTTCTATTAATATAATGGATATGATTCTCCATTCCACAAGGATTCAATACTTCCCACGTGCCATCATAGGCTAAATGCTCCCCTCTTCTTTTAGAATTTACCACTCCTTTTATTTTTGAGATCCAGAATTGGTGAACAAACATGGATTCTGTGTGCCTTCAGATTGATTTATCAAAATTGTTTTTGAATAGGAAGCTGTTCTTAGTATGGATTCTGGTGGTTTTCCTTCCTTTTGCATTGGTGATTGTCATTTTCAGTGCACCCGATTCATTCTTGATAGAAGGAATTACAGGCACCTCTGGACTGGGCCAGGCATCAATATTCAATTCTGTAAAATTTAGTGGTGATCGAGAAGAACTTGCACCTCAACCAATGTTGGTTTTGCCTGTTCAACAAAAGGCTAATGTCAACAGCATCAATTCCTTGCTTCTCAGTGATGGGATGAACACAGAAAGTAGCTTTGAGAAAAAACCTCCAATCAAACAAATAAAAAGAAATGAAAGTGAAGTTAAAGCTTTAAAGGATATTCAGTCAGGTATGTTAAAGTTTTGGATTTGCAAATAAATAAAATAAGCTTATGTCCACAGTGTTTATGACAACTGCAAAAAAATTATTTTGAACAGTGAAGGGGTTGTGGGAAGTTAAACGCTGTTAATGATTATGTTATTAACAACATGGTTTTTGGCAAGGGGTTTCTCCATTAGCAGCTCCTCGTATTCTCATGAGGGCTAATTTAGTAAAGCATGCTCATACTGAGGAACCCGTTTACATTACTGCACCCACTTTTATCAGCAAAATTGTAAAGAAAATACACTATGGTCTCATTTGTTGTGTAACCTATTATAATTGTTGTGTGAGAGTTTCCGTGTTCATATGTGTGCATTTGTGTGAGTTTCTCCACTATAATGTGTGCATTTGTGTGAGTTTCCCTGTTAGAATCTGAATCTATTATCCATCTTGCAAATTAGCACTCAAAAAAAAACAGGCTTTCAGCAGCTCCTCTAAATTTCATCTAAATCACTTCATACATTCCTACGGTCTTAGATTGCATATAGAAATATTGCTATCAAACTTCTATGAACGAAAACCATTTTCAAATGGGTCAGGCCTATGTTCAAAGTATTAACTAACTACATTCATGGAATGTATAAAATCTATGGGTATGATTTGCATATAGTTAGACTTGCATATAGTTAGATTTGCATATAGAAATATTGCTATCAAACTTCTATGAACAAAAACCATTTTCAACTGGGTCAGGCCTATGTTCAAAGCATTGAATAATGTAAGGGGATTCTGTAGATATAACACATTTTCAGCAGACAATTTACCATGTCAATACAGATATAACACATTTTCAGCACACAATTTACCATGTCAAGCCCATGTCTGTATGATCCACAAACTGGAAATGCAAATCCATGAATCGGACCTATGTATGCATCACATATGATCAGTACTACTATAGCATTCAAATGCTCATATTAAAAACCCAATTCTCCAAGAGATTTATGTATATACATGATTGAGGATATCATAGATTTATAATTCCTATATTGATAACCCCAAATTCTTTGAGATTTCTGCATGCATGACTGAAGCTACCATAGGCTTATGATCTCCAAATTTTGAAAATACAATTCTTAAATGTGATTTCTGTATTCACGATTGGGTCTACTGTAAGCATAGAATCCCCATATCAAAAACCCAACTCTTAGTGTGTTTTCTCAGTGCATGATTAAGTTTACAATAAGGTTATAACCCCCTTAATCAAAAACCAAATTCTTGAGTGACATTTGTGCACGTAGTATATGCCCATCTATGTAAAAGTTAAAACTCAATTTGATATGACTGCTTTGCTTTATTCCTATTGATGCATTTGTTCCATCTTGATTTTTCAATTTCCTTGATGCTAGGGAAGTGCAATCTTTTCAAAGGAAAATGGGTTCCCAATACAAAGGGACCACTTTATACAAATGAGACTTGTGCATATATTCAGGGTCACCAAAATTGCATGAGGAATGGCCGGCCTGACATGGAATACTTGTATTGGAGATGGAAACCAAGTGGCTGCAGTCTTCCACGATTCAATGCTACATTGTTCTTAGAAATAGTTAGAGGTAAAGTGTGGGCTTTTGTGGGTGATTCAGTAGCCCGTAATCAAATTCAATCTCTTCTGTGCATGCTTTCTAAGGTATTTTTTCCAACCATTCTAATCTCAACAATGACAATCCAAAAAGAAACGATTCTAAAGACATTTTGACTTGTAATCTCATTATAATCCCCAATGCTTTCAGGTCTTTGGGTCTTTAAAATATCTAATTCAACCTTGCCTTGTGCACCATGCAGGTTGAACATCCAAACAACACATATAAAGACAAAGATAATATATTTGTACACTGGTATTTTCCATCATACAACTTTAAATTGATGGTTCTGTGGTCACCATATCTCGTAAAAGTAACAGAGGAAGAGTTTAAGGGTGTTCCTGCTGGAGTTACCAAGCTCCACCTGGATGCTCTAGACCCAGAGTGGGTGACGTTGCTACCAAATACGGATGCCATTGTTCTATCCACTGGACAATGGTTTCTAAAATCAGGGGTCTACATTATGAAAGATGAGGTGGTAGGTTGCCACCATTGTCAAGGAATCAATGTTACACAGTTGGGTTTCTATTTTGCATTCAGACTTGCTATTAGAGCTGCACTTGAAGGAATCCATTTATTGCCAGGATTCCAAGGCATTGCTTTTCTGCAAACCTTCACAGTTGACCATTTTGAGAATGGTCAATGGGACACAGGAGGTACATGCAATAGAACTGTACCCTACAAAAAGGGTGAGGTTAAGCTTAATGGTGTTGAAAAAGAGATGCACAAGATTGTTATGGAGGAATTTGACAATGGAACAAAGGAAGAAGCTCCTAATGGCTCCATAACAAGGCTGGTAGATATAACATACTGCAGCCTACTAAGACCAGATGGGCATCCAGGCAAATATAGAGACATCACTTCTCTTTCAATAAGCAAAACTAATCAGCCTGTTCCAAATGACTGTCTACATTGGTGCCTTCCAGGCCCAATTGATGCATGGAATGAAATTTTACTTGCCATGCTTAAGGAATTTTAATCTATTTTCTCTTGTACTTAATCTCATTACACATATTGCATAGGATTATTTCAATATGATTTTGTATGAAATATATACACATATTAACAGTGGTAGTCCTTCAGAAATGATTCTAAAGGTATTTTGATTTGTAATCTCATCTAAGGAGCCTCCTCCTTGGCTTCATTCTTAAAGAGTTCAACAGTTTAAACCCAGAAGCCTATTATTTCAATGCATTAGGGTATAGACAAATCTGGGAAGTTGTATAATCATGACTTATCAAATTATATGTTCATTGTATAAGAATTTTTATGTTTAGAGAATTCATTAATTAATGAATTTCAATATTACAATTTTATAAATAGAATTTTGCAAAGATCAAACATAATGTAATTTTCTGATTCTCTTCCAGTATTTGAGAGTCATTAAGGAAACTAACATTTTTTAGGACAAATTTCTTAAGAGAAAAGCAAGCAGGACAGAGTAGGAGGTAATCAGATAAAGTAATTAGAGAAATACTAGGTACCAATGAAGTAGAAACATGTGAAGGAAACAGGGCCTGACCGTACAACTGACATCAGGATCCTACAAGTCAGTCCTAGACCCTAATGTTATGATGAATTCAAATGTTATGACGACACAAAATGTAAGCACCCATGGAACTTTGAGGATCAAATTTAAACAAGCTTAGTTGGTTTCTATTCCTAAAACCTTCGACATAAGGTAGCAGCACCTCATTGTAGACATGCTAATGAACTAATACAAACCGAGGCAGTTGACAAGGTTCATAAGGGATCAAGCAAGTCCAATCAAGAAACCTAAATAGGAGAGCAGCTCAAGGAAGAGGAGGAAATCAGACAAAGGGATAATCACATTAGGGGAATGTTTGAATAAATTTGGGCAGGTGAAGGATATAGAGAAGCGCTTCCTACCCAAAAAAGGTTCTATTGTGGAATGTAAGAGATCATGACATTGAGCTTATAATAAATTATTGTTAAGACGTACAATTTTAATGAGAGACTGACTCTTGTTTTTATGCAGAAAAGTAAGTTGGACAGTGTAACAATGAAATTTACTTGTTAGCTACCAGTTGAATGGGACAATCTGAAGAATTATTCTCGTCTTGGGATCCCAGAAAAGTAAGGACTAAAAACTTACTGGGAGTTGGGGAGAGGGAAGGCTAAATTTTACTTCCTTCTCAAGTAATTGCTAAAGTTCTGAATTTGATACCTAACAAGATATATGTTCCCAACTAGCTTAGTAGTAAATACAGGAAACAGTAGGAGATATATAAAGGGAAGATTTCAATGCAATTTTAAACAGTAAACTTTGAGATAAAAAGGTGGGGATCCAGAACCTTCCGATAAAGCTAGATTTTTTATGCATAAACATATGAATAATTTGAACCTTGTGAGCATCTTCCTGAGAGAAGGCAGGTTCACTTGGAAGAATAGGAAATGTAGAGTAGCTTTTATAGCATAAAGAGTAGATAAATATGTTATGTAGCCCATGGTTTAGAGACAACTGGATGATTGATTAGAATAAACCTTACAGGTGCATAATCAGGCCAGTTAATTTTGCTTGAATTGTCTTATATTAAGATGCCTCAAAATGTGCTTTCTAGCTTGAACTTATGTGGCTTTGGTCAGAAAACTTGCAATAGAGTGGTAGTGGAGTGAATGGAGACCAAGAGAAAAGAAATAAATATACTATTATTTAAGCATGTAACGCATATGAAACAAAAACTGAAGAAAAGGTGGAAGAGAGGGATTTTGAGAAATCTTGCAGGCAGAAAATTGAGATAGAAAAGAAACTAGAACCAATTCAAACCTAAATCCTGCGAGAGGGTCTCTGTCCACTTTTATTAAAGAAGAGAGGCCAGTTTCCTAAAGAATTAGAGGAGGTTAAATAGGGAGCAAATCATGTGTTAACAAAAGCAGCGTATGAGGTGGCTAAAGAAGGAAACAAAAATTCTGCCTTCTTCCATGGATCTACCATAGAGGGGCAAAGCATAAATATAGATTAACGATATCAGAGGAGAGGATGTCAATATTTGGAGTTCACTAAGCAAATTCAAGAGAAGTTTCTCTTAGTGACTTGCTAACCAAAAGGATAGTAGACCAGGCTGAAGTAGGGGAACAATCATGCAGTAATCCAAGCCTGAGCTCCTACGAAGATTAGGAAGCTTCTGAATAAAATCGCTATGACAAGCTTTATATGGCAGTGTTTAAGATGTAAAAAATAAGTCCCTATGTTCAATTAAATTGAATTACCTTGCAAACTAGCAGGTTGATGTCATCTCTGCAACCATGAAGTAACAAAATGCATCTATGCCCATGTTTAATTCTATAAGCAAATACAATAAACTGCACCGCATTCTCAGTACACCCCTTAATTTGTCGCCAACTGCAAAATTACAAGATCTCTGATTTCCAAGAAGCTTATTGAATGATACTTTCCAAATACATCTGAACCGAATCATCAATTATCCAATTTCACTTTACTTACCTTGCTTCAATAATCTTAATAGTCTTTCCAGGCTGTCATAAAGAAAATGTCCACGCTAAACAAAGAAGGCAAGCAGAATGAGAGTTCATATCACCTTTTAACACTATATGACATAAAATTCTCCTTGGGTTTGATTTGAGAATTTAGAAAACAAGAAATTAATAAAACAAATTAAAATGCCAGTCAAATCAAATACCTGCAAAAAATGTTTATGCTGCCAAGACAAAAAATGTGACAATTCTCAATTTGCCCAAAGACAAATAATTTCAGATTTTTTTATCCCTCCAAGAGCTGTAGACTCCAAAATTTTGGTATGAAGGGTGCATAATCATATGCAATGCCCGGGGAAATACCACGCATTGCAAAATATCCAAGTCCAGCAGACAGTGTGTTCTAATGATAACTGATAAGGCAGGGAAATTGTCATGATGATGATCCAGCCCCAATGAGTGTTCTCTTCATGTAAATGCCGCCGTAGTAATGCAGGCTTGTACGGAGGAGGCTGTCTGAAATTCCAGGTGCCATGGCTTCTCAGCCAAATGGTGTACAAAATCTGAGCATTCTGATCTAACATAATGACGTGTGAGCACTTACCAATTCACAAAAGAAATCTGATAACATCCCAAGCAGTTCAAATAATAATACGCACAACCTGCAGACTCAAGCAACCCAAAGCAGTTCAAATAATAATACGTACAACCTGCAGACTCAAGCAACCCAATTCTAGTATACAAGGTGTACTAATCTGGAAAATAATCCACTTACAATCAGCCAATTACAGTTCATGTCATGGTCCATAGGGAAGTGCTGTTTTTACAACAATATGCTGTCACTGTCAATAGAATGCCTTGCACCGTGTACACAGCAAATCCTGTAAATTCTGCTCACATATTATTGGATTCTTTCCATGGGTTCAGTACATAATTGAGGTCCTCTTGCTCATCGTTTTCAAAAATCTTAAAATGGCAAAGTTCCTTGCCAGCTTCATCTGCAAAAGTTATTTTTTTGGGTTGCTTTTCACGGTCACTTGAAAAACTGGGTTTTTTTTCAACTGGGCGCTGCTGCCAAACAAAGAAAGACTATTACAGATTACCAAACGAGATTTTCTTTCACCCTTACAAAAGATTCAAAGTTGCATGATTATAAGAGCATACCATGATTTGGCAAAAACGGCTACAATCCCGAGACATCATAGCAATCCATTTTTTAGCTGTCTCCTCAACATCTAAAGCACTTGCAGCAGCACATTTCATCTATTAAGTCACAAAAGTGTATTAAAATTTCAAACAGACAGCAGAAATAAGTTTTAAAATGTATCAGCTATATTGGATACAATATATTGAAAGACCCATCCCAGACAACAAACCACAAGCAACACTAACTCAAGCGAATGTAACCAAAAAGCCAAACAATCAATGAATCAACAAAATTGAACTGAAATAAATGATCACCTCCTCCACTGTGGGTCGAACTGCTTCAGAGTTCAGATTTTCTTCAACAATAGTCCGCATTGAGTTCAGTTCTCTTACAAGGTTGTTTGCTAAATTCTCTATATCACGCATCTGCCGCTGTGTAAATTCACTTGCTTTCTCAGCTCTAGATTGCATAGAATAACATATATCGCATTTACATGCTGTAGGGCAAATAGAAGGGGACTTAAGAATGCTTTTGATGGCTGAGGAAGGAGAAGCTTCTTCTCTGTGGTTCCCAGCATAATTGTTCTCTGACATATTCCTTTGTGGCAGAGGAGACAACTGAATGCCAAGACGATCAGCTGCTAAGGGGATATGATGGAGAATACGTGATTGAGGACTTTTCCTGTGTGGCATAGGGGAATTTCGTTGTCGTATTGGCCTTTTATTAACACTAGGAGACCCCAAACACTTAAAATCTGAACTTAGAAATGTACAAGCATTTGATTTTGAATCACATGAAACCATATTTGTGCTGTCCGCTGCATCTGAATCGCATTGCTGAGATGCAATTCCTGCTATAATTTGGAAACCATATGCTATTAGTTGGTACAATAAACCTCCCAAAAAATATGGAAAAGCACTCACATTACGCTATTCAAAAACAGTTCTTATAATTACCACTCACCTGTAGGTGGTGACTTCATAAAAGAGCGTCTAAAATCCTCAACTTGTAGAAGTCTTTTATTGTGACATGTTGACCTCTGAACTTCTGGACTTTGAAATGTAAACCCCTTTGGATTAGAATCACACAGATCAGAATCCACATCCATTTTGTCTGCAGCATCTGACTCGCATTGCTGAGATGCACATCCTGCCATAATTTGGTAACCATGTGCTATTAGTTTAAACTTTAAACTTTAAATGAAAAAAAACCAAAACAATATGGACAAAAGCATTAACCTTACAATATTCAGAGACAGTCTTCATTATTACCACTCACCTGCGGGTGGTGACTTTGTGAAAGCACGTCTAAAATCATCAACTTGTAGTGGCATTCTATTGTGGCAAGGGGACTCCAAACCATTAGCATCTGAACTTTGAAAAGTAAAACCATTTGAATTAGAATCAGAATTCACATCCATTTTGTTTGCTGCATCTGACTCACTCTGCTGAGATGCACTTCCTGCCATAATTTGGTAACAAGATGCTATTAGTCGGTTGTAAAAACTCCAAAATAACTTGGAAAAAGCACTCTCCTTAAATTATTCGCAGGCCTTAATAAATACAACTCACCCTCAGATGGCGACTTTGTGAAATCTTGTCTAAAGTCTGCAGCCTGTAGAAGTCTTTCTTGTGAGTATGGAGTCATTGACTACATAAACAGGAGAGGCGAGCAAATTAAAACTGCTGTCCACATATTTTCATTCTAGCTGAACAGATAAAAAAATTATGACAAATCAGAAAGAAAGAATGTTTGAATTGCTTACTTTTCTCACAGAAGGCAACTTTGCTGGTAGCTCCTGAAAAGCATCACCACAATCATCCTGCTCCATGACTGATTCTGTTGAAAGGAGCCCCACATGTACAGAGGATACATGGATCATATCAACAACAGATGCTGCAATGGGGCTTTCCAACTGAAAACTATTAGGCATAGAATTGTTTTTATTAACAAGATCTTCATCATCAATTAGATCAATGAAACTACTACGTTGCTTATCAATAAAGGATCCATCCACCTTGTCTTGGGTTACTTTTGCACTCGATGAAAATAATTTTACTTTGGCTCCAGGTGAAAAAGATCTACGTTGATCTACATAATAAAAAAATTCAGATACATCCAACAAGTTTCCAGTGTTTAATCTAGACCCACAAGATTTATTCATAGGCGTTGACTTACCTGTGTGGTTGGGGCTATCTGCAGCCTGTTCAAGGACAGACTCAACTAAATATGGACCCTTCTGTAAAGTCGGCTTATCAGATACACTTTCAGATCGCTGCATTTTACTTTCAGGTTTGACCAACTCCATCACCCCAACTGCATTCCTTTGGCAATTAACTCCTAAAACGCAACCTTTGGCCAAATCTAATTTACTGTCAGGATATAGCCGCCCTGAACTTTCGGAAGTGGGAACATTTTTTGTAAAATTCTCTGAATTAGTTAAATCAGTCATCTCTTGCAGTTCTCCGTTATTCAATTGAGCAGTATATGAATGTCCTGCACTTTCTGAACATATGACATTTTGACTGGAATTCTCTGGATTGGTAACATCAGATACCCCTTGTTTATGGTCATTCAATTGAAAACCCACGTGGTGCTGTATCTGATGTAAGTTAGTCCTCTGAGATCTAAATTTTTTAATTGCTTTGTCCTTAAAACATGCTAGTGTTTCTTCATCTTCAAGAACCAGAACTTCACCTGCTTTAGTTTTTGCATTTTCCTTTTCAGACATTTTCTTCCTCTTCCCAGAGGAGTTTGAACTACATAGCTTACTCTTTCCATCCAAATAACATTCATCACAACTTAAGCTATTACTAGTCAACTTATTGTCAACTTTGTGAATTTTTGCAGGACTAAATTTATTTTTTGATTTTACACACTGCAGAAAATCTTTCAAAAAACCTCCTGTTGTATCAGTATCATCAGCTCCATCACTAGAGGTTCGTTGCATGTTCTTTGAAGAACTGTCATCATTGGAAGCCTTCAAGTGTATAAGGTCCGCATCCCACTCCCCACAAGAATTCCCTTCTTGGACACCACTTTCAGAAGCTTTAGATTTGTTTTGTACTGTCTGATCACTTAATGCTGATAAACTTTTAGTTTTGAGCTGGGAACCTGTGTTTTGATGTTTTTTAATTCCAGGACTAGGTGTGGCTTGTTGGACTTCTACGCTTTTATGCTTTTTTATTCCAGAACTAGGTGTGTCTTGTTGGGATTCTACGGCTTTACGCTTTTTTATTCCAGGACTAAGTATGGCTTGTTCGGATTCTATATTTTTATGATTCGGACTAGAAGTGGCTTGTTGGAATCCAACACTTGTACACTTTCTGATTCCAGGACTAGGTGAGGAATTATCTGTGCCCAGTATAACATCCACTTTCTTAACTTTCCTAGGGGTTGGAGTCCACTCTTGTACGCTCACAACCCTTCCACTTCTAAGTGTTTTTATGTCATGGTCAACACCTGGTGGTCCTGAAACACTGTGATCAGGCACGAGTTCAACAGAGAATGGTCTGACATCATTTGAATCTTTTCGCTTTTGCTCTGACCGAACAGCATTTTTGGAAGACATCCTTTATTATGGTCTGAACAACACAGTGAACTTCCTCACTGACTATCTGCAATGCATGGAACTAGAGAAATTTAGTTCAGTGAAATGACATCCAACATACAACTAGGATATAGTGCATCATAGAAGTATTAAAAAAACAAAGAATAGTGCATAACTGCAACAATGCAGAAGTGCTCTGATCCAATTCAGGCAGCTAAAAGGAAACAATTACTGGAAATCACACTCAATGGCAGGCAAAAGCAAATCTGTCAACCACTCATACTCATATAACTATAATCAAGTACTGAGAAAATTTAGGCAAACAGAATTGAAATTCAAACTCAATGGTGGACAAAACAAGACCTGCAAGCTACTTACACAAGCAAGCATATCATCAAAATGAGAAAAAATGCACTAAATTTGAGCATTATAAAGTACTTAGAACATTTTACAGTGTACAGACATTGAAATTAAAACTGAAAAATGGACGAAAGAAGACCTATAACCCGCTTAAAATGGCAGGAGTAACATCAAGTAGTGTGAGATTGAGAACAACTTGTAGTCTATAGATATTGAAATTTAAACTCGAAGGTGGACAAAAAAGGACCTATAAGACACTTACAATGGTGCACCATCGAGCAATGAAATTTTTTTGCAACAATCGCCCTAGCTTAAACAATCCCATTTTCAATACTGTCCCAAGATTAAGTTACACATTGCAAAACAAATAAAGGCAAAGAAACATTCAAATACCATATCCACTGTATGAACCTAAGAATTATATGGAAAAATATGGGGGATTAATACCAGTTCAAAAAAAACACTATATAATTAAAAAAAAATTATAAATTATGAAAAAAAGACTGGGTCTGACAAAAGATCTAAAAGCTATGGTCGAACTTCACCAAAATTTGAAAAAAAAAAGGTATAGACCGTGTCTCAGAAATACCTGTAATTGACTGGAAAATCCTCACTAAACTGAGTCACAAAAATAGATGAACTAAAATGCAAAATACTCACTAAACCCTGCAAATACATCGCAATCGGGATTTTTTTAAAGAGTATTGTGGCCTCGCACATATGATTATTCTAACCTAGAATTTTGCAGTCCACTGCAGAAATCCATGAGCAGCAATGCAAAGGCACTGCTGCTCAAACATGGCATAGCATAACCAACAGTACAACTCTAACCCAAAAAAAGAGGGGAAAAAAACCTAAAACGACTTATAAAAGATACGGGATAAACTTAGAGAGTAACAGAAAACCCTAAATCAAAAAAACAACCGCTAACTGCAAAAACGATTTACTAACTTACTGCAAACCGCAATCATCCACCGTTTCAATTAAAAAACAAATACATTGTCGTACTTCCAAAAACCGTACATTAAACCCTGACAATAGTTTATCAAACCCTAACGCCAGTCAAAAATAGCCAAAACAGGGAAACATAAATCTCCACTAAACGCCATGTTACGTTAAACTGTTAAGCACATAAAACGTTAAAACAAAAATGAAAGATATCACAAAGAAAAATGTCAAAAAACAGCCGCATCGAGTCAAAACTGTCTACTGAAGAAAAACATCAGAAATTGTGTCTCGAGAAACGTCCTAAAGAAAGAAGAAAACCCGCCGTCAAGCAACCGTGTTCGCTCAAAACTATCAAAGGCACCAGAGAAAAAATTACAATTGGCTGAAGAAAAGCCAGAAATTGCAACATTCGCTCAAAATTATTAACCGATCCAAAAACAAGTGAAACTCGGCTCAATAAAATCGTCATAAACAGACAATTTCCGTCAAATCTATTAACTGATAAAAAATATATGAAATTTGTCTCGAAAAATGTCGAAGATCCCGTTATTTTGAGCAGAAAAACGTACCAGGATCGAACAGAAGGTCGCCGAAACGAATAATGCAGATCATATCACATTGGTGTACTTCAATGGCTGTAAATAATCTACTGTGGATTTTTTTTGGTGAAAAAGGTGAAATGTTTTGGGGCAAATATGAAGAATTGAAGGGTTTTAAGCGCGAAATAATATGGCGGGAAACACCCTATCGCATATCGTCTTGTAACTTTGGAGTGATTATGTTTTAAATTTTTATTGAGGGAATCAAGTTTTTTAATTAAATCAAAGGAATAGTATTGGATGACGTGGCGTCATTACAGTGTCTTTTTGGCTTACGCTGTCGGAAAATTATGTGGGGCTGTCAGCTATATAGTTTAGGAACATCATTCGCGCCAACTAGTAGAAAAAACCAGTAGTTCCAAAAAGGACAATGAAAGCCAATCTCCTTCTCTCTTACATGGTGGCAAAGTATGTGCGGTTAGTCATTACTTTTTAAAAATAGATCTCGCCTAAGAGCTTCAATCTCTCCAAAATCTTCATACTTCATAATTTTGTAATCCTTGATTTAGAAGCCATTTTCAATTTTCCATGAAAGAGTGAATTGATTCATAAAATCACCGTTGTTTTAGCAATACATAATGAAGGGATGTTTAGAGTCTCGAACGCGCTCAAAAATGAAAGGAATGTAGTGTTTGCAAGAAATATATATGTAAATTTACCCTATGCCACTTATTGTTTGATTAGGAGATGAAAATTACGGACCCTATCTTGTGTGATAATGTTAGAATAGGCACAATGTCAGAAATTGAATCAATACACTAACATCAACCTTGTGAAGCAACTACCTTGCTTATTGTGGAAAATTTTTGTGACGATCTTGTAATTCAACATTGCCCTTCAAATCCTACCACAGTTGATGTAGAAGCATCTCTAGTGTAGAGCAATCTTGCATCACCCAAAAATAACTAAGTCTAATTTTGTGAATAAGATTCCAGCATAGGTGTATAGTGCACAAACACATTGTTATTTGATCATTGGTGGGCGTATGAACTAAAGGGCCCTGAATCTACACACACAAAAAGACAAAACACTATTGTACAAAAGTTGGACAAAGTTTGGTTGCAATAAGTTTTTGGTCGAAGTTTTGATTTGTGTCATCGCACAGGGCATTTTTTGTTTGTGCAAGTTGTTTAGAGAAACAGTTGGTGTGCAGTTGTTCAAATTTTATGGGGTGTGAATCCATGTGGCATAACTCAAACACAGACAAGCATTGACACATGCGCAACATTGCATGAAAACACCTTCCATTACAATAGATGCCTAAATCGAGTCACATAGATACTTAGAGGCTTGTGTGTGTGAGCATTATCATGTAGAAGCGGAATTAGAAAATATTACATCAAGAGAACTTGGCGTGTAGGAAGAAACTAATGCGATTTCATGAATGTTGACTAAGATTCTTTGAGATTCTTAAAGATGGATTCTAAGGACATGTGTCACTCATCTAGACTTGAATGGGTAGCAAACAAACCATGAGGACATGTGGTAGATTGTGACAACTTGCATGACTCTCTTGACACGTAGCACTTTGAGGAGTGATGCACGTCGTGGATTGGGTTCCCAATTAAGAGAAGCCAAATCATGCACCAAGTGATTCTCTCACCCTTGTTTGTAACACACTCTCTCGCACACAATACCAAAAACTCATAAAATCTTAATATCTAATTTCAAAACAGAGTTATAAATTCAACATGAGCTATAGAGTATAATGTGATCGAGTTGTCATAGGTAACTTCAATATTACAATGATTAATCCCTCATGTTATCACAAGGTAATCCACTCAGACCTTGTCTCCCTCGCTCTCTCTCTCTTCTTTTTTATGTCTATAAATTTAGTTCCTTAGAATGTGCCTCAAATCCCCTATTTATAAGTTTTAAATTTGGTTGAAGACCACTTCTCATTGATGTGTATAGGCCAAGTTGACGGGTGAGGATTCAAAGGCAGTCATGCCACAAAAATCCCAATTGACTGATTTGCTTGTCTTGATATATGGGTTCATGCCTTCAAGGCTAACGTATTCCGCTTGAAATTTTGGTGGTCATACAAACTTGTCAAAATGACAAGGCATCCATATCAATTCAATTCACTTTCTAGTAGGTTTATGATCCTATCCGCACACTGCGTGCCAAATTTTCCTTTGTGCACAGGAGTGACACACACGACTCTTGGGTTCAAAACTTGTGTGTTATTATTTTGTGATGATTAACCTTTTTCTTGCTTAGGCACACTCAAACGCTTGAGTTTCTATGTAAAACTATGCTTAGCTGTCCAAAATGATGCAAGATTACTTTGCATCTAGGATGATCCTACATTAGACAACTTGGGTAACTGAAATGTGAGCTTTAGCTCACAAGTCAAAGTTTACGAGATTGAGCCATAAAAACCAATCTCCACTAGGTTTAGCCATGATGCATCTTCTACTACATAATTCTTCCACTTCACCAGATACTTCTTGTATTTGTTCTCGTGCATCCTTAGTATACTTTAGAGTCCAAAATAGTCTTTATATTTTCTCTCTTTTTATGGCAATTACACTTTCCAAGAAGGGATCTACACTTCTTCCTCTTTTTTCTCTCTTTCTCCTTGCACTTTATAAAAAAGGTACAAATCTAATACATTGAAGATGGGTGATATAACCATCCCTTTTGGGAACTCAATCTCATACGCAGTGGGTGAAAACTTGCATAAACTTTACATGGTTATATCTTCTTGAGTTTTAGCTTGTTGTAGGTTCATCGTGGAAACCTTTCCTTCTACAAATGTGCGAACACAAGGTCACCTATTTCGAACTCCTTTCTTATACACCTCTTGTTTGTGCATTACTTATGACTTAAGTTACTTTGTTCTAGTGTTTTTTTCACCTCTTTGTGCAATCTATGCATATATTCCATGTAAACTTATGCATCTACGCTTTTCTCATGCATTTCACCTAACTTCCTCAACTCAATAGCTCACATGGGACTAATTCCACAAATAATATGGAAAGGTGTTTTCCCATTACTCCTATTCACAAAGTTTTTGTATGAAAATTTGACTTGCGTAAATACCATGTCCCACTACATCAACTTGTCTCCTTCTAGATATCTCAACATTTCCCTAAGGATTCTATTGATAATTTTAGTTTATCCAGTAGTGTTTGGATGGTACGTTAAATTGCAATTCAATTTCGTTCTTGATTTCTTACATAATGTTCACCAAAAATGGCCTACAAACTTAGTATCTCTATCTGACATTATATTGCATGACAATCTATGTAATCTCGCTACCTCCCTAAAAAACAAGTTAACAATGTTTTTTGTATCATTGGTCTTCTTACAAGTAATGAAATGAACCATCTTGTTAAAATCTACCCACCACACTAAAAATGGAGTCATTGCCCCTTTGTATTCTTGGAAACCCAAGCATAAAACCCAATGTATGTCCTCTCATGGCCTCTCTAGTATAGTTAAAGGTTGGTATAAACCCATGTTCTATCTTCTTCCTTTTACTAGTTGACAAACTCAACACCTTTGCCCATATATGTACACATTTGTGCCCATTTTGGGTTAGTAATAACTTTCAACCAGCGATGCCAACATCTTGTCACCACTAAAGTGTCTTGCCAATTCTCCATTTTATTTTTCCTTCATCAAAATTTTACACGTCGACCCCTTGGGTATACATAATTGCACTTTTCTAAAAAACATTATGTCATGAATCAAATAATCTAGCCATGTTGTCTGATCCATGCTCTTCGGATCCGTGCATATCTTCCATGCATTAGGTATAACTCATTCATTGAGTCAAATCCCAATACCTTGAATCTCATTTCATTCATCACTAGCACTCTTTTGCTCACCGTGTCTACAACCTTGTTTGATTTTTCACTCCTATGTTTGCGCGCAAACATATAGCTTTGTATAAATTCTACCCACTTCATGTGTCTCTAGTTTAGCTTTTATTGACTATTGGTAAATAGTGGTGCTTTATGGTATGTGTACAATATAAACTCCTTTGGTAACAAATAATGCCTCAACTTCTTCAACACTTGCATGATTGCATAAAATTCTTTATCACAGACCAAATATTTATTTCTTTGCATCATTC
The DNA here is from genome assembly GCA_037957365.1 of Torreya grandis. Lineage (NCBI taxonomy): Eukaryota > Viridiplantae > Streptophyta > Pinopsida > Cupressales > Taxaceae > Torreya > Torreya grandis. Next base: position 3,903,350 of record JARHVA010000727.1, on the reverse strand, counting down.
AACTTCTCACTAAATTCATTTATAGGCATACCTTATTGGCTCAATATTGTGCCAATCATTGTTACACTTGCATCACAATCCACTTGAAACACCTTTTCAAAATGCATAAATGCCAACAATGGTTGCTCTATCACCTTCCTCTTCAACTGTTGGAAACTATGCTTTGCTTCCTCTATCCATGTGAATGTCTTGTGATCTTCTCACATTGTCTATGTGATTATTGCACATGTTCCACTAAAGTTTCTAATGAACTTTATATAAAAGCTTGCTAGACCATGAAAACTTTGTTCTTCAAATACACTCCTTGATGATGGACATTCTACTATTGTACACACCTTCTTAAGATCCATTTTTAATCCCTCCTTCGATATTATAAAACCCAATAATACTAGTTCTTATTTCATGAAGTTACACTTATATTGATCAATAAGTTATCTTTGCACAATCTCTACAACACATCCCACAAATGCACCACGTGCTCTTTATTTGTTTTGTTGAACACCAAAATGGCATCTAAGTACATAACAACATATTTCCCCAATAATGGTTTCAATACTTTGTTCATCAGTATCATGATTTACTTTGTGTGTTGATTAGTCAAAATGGCATATAATCATGCATTTGTCTTGAATGTTTTCTTTCATTCATCTCCTTCACAAATTTTGATCTAGTGATACCCACTCTTCAAATAAATCTTGATGAAGTACCTTGCACCACTCAAACAATCCATCATGTCGTCTATGTGCAATAATGGAAACCTATACTTGATCATGACCTTGTTAATGGCTTGTGAATATGTGCACACGTGCCATTTTCCCTGTTTCTTAGGTGCCAACACTGCAAGTATTATGCATGGGCTCAAATTTTCCCTTATCAATTTTTTCTTCAATAACTCATGCACTTGACTTTGTACTTTGTCATTTTCCATTAGCATCATCCTATGCATAACTTTGTTTGGCAAACTTGCTCCCGTAATTAGATTTATGTGATGATAGATGCTCCTTACTAGTGGTAGCTTCTCTAAAAAATTACTTGATATAATGTCAGTGAACTCATCTAACAACTCTTTTAATTCATGTAAAATTTTCTCTTTTATTTCATTGGCTCTTGTGCCATCTTTGGTATGAGCACATAACATTCCTTCTTTTGCACCACTTATCTTAGGATCTCCTTGTACGACACCGTTAACACCCTCACATTAACACTATTGTTCCCTCTTTCTTCCCCATATTTTAAGAGATTTAGGGTAAATTTTCTCATTTCCTTTTTCCAAGCAATAAGTATTTGCCCAACCATCATGTATCACCTTGCAATCAAATTGCCTCAACCTCCCTAGAATTACATGGTGTGCATCCATTGGCATCACATCACACCATACCTCAACTTGGTATGTGCCTATCTAGAATTACACTAGGATTTGTTCATTAACAAACACCTATTGGCGCTTTTGCAACCATGACACTCTATATGGGTTCAGGTGTGCCACTCTCTTCAAATTCAATTACACAACCATTTTGTTTGAGACCAAGTTATATGTGTTACCACTATTTATTATCATTATGGAACATTTACTTCCTTACTCACATATGGTTAAAAATAAATATTTAACTTGCGATGGTTCCTTGTCTTCTCATGGCAGTTTTAACAAAACCCTCTTCAACATCAATGCTTCCCCACGCTCTAGTTCTTTTAAATGCTTAATTGAAGTAATCGACTCCTCATCCCCATGTGTAACATGCTCAATAACATTTGTTCTTATACTCCCTTCACTTTGTGCCTATAGGAATTCATATGCTTGATGCCCTGATTATCCACACGTGAAACATATTCATAGGAGTCCTCTTCCCCTTCCTCGACCAAATCTACCTCATCCCCAAGTTTGGTAAAATCCACCTTCTCCATGCACATTCTTTTGCTCAAAGTTGTGTGTCCCACTCTGATATTGGGTGTGTGTGTTTTTTGGTGTTGTGACTTCTATGCCTTATCTCTATACGTTCATTTTTGCACCTCTTTGTCCTCCTTACTTGAATCCTTATGCAGTACTTTGTTGTCTACATGAAAACTTCTCTTCAACCTCGAGTAAAACTAGTAAGCTTCTTCAACTGTTTATATACGTGTCATACTTTATTCATCTTAGATTCCAAAATGTGATCCATTTAGATATCACACGATCTTATCCTTATCCACCTTATTATGTATTGGTCTAATGGTGATTTTGTATAACTCTTCAGTGTATTCTTTGACTGACATCTCCTTTTGCCTAAGATTTTGAAGCATTTTAAACAACTCCATCTAGTGATCTCTAGGCAAGAATATTCCTCTTAGTTTAATAACCACCCTATCCCATCTTGTTATTTTATCTTTCCCATTTCCATGTCATTCATTCTAAACTTCCTTCCACACTGGTGCCATATGTCCTTTCAACTTTGTATGTGTCATCTTAACATGTTGCATGTCACCAACTTTTTTATACTCGCGGTATTCCTCCATGTCATTGAACTAATCAATAAGCTCCTTCAGATTCAAAATTACATAAAAATATGATAAGTCTATCTTTGTGCCCTTTCCAATATACAAGATGTCTCTCAAGAGCCTCTCCTCACCAACATCTATTTGCTCCTCAGTACCTCCTTCACTGTCAACATTTTCTACTCCATTTACACATTGTCCTTATCCTTCATCAAGACTTTCATCATCTATTGGGATGAACTATCATTGTTGATCCTCCTTAACGATACCTAGGCATGTTTTCATAACTAGTGATACATCTAGGACTTTGTGCAACCTTCTTACAACTACTATACCTTTATTAGCCGATCTTTTTGGTGCATCTTTTCCTCTAAATTTGCATTCTACTATCGCAAGTCCTCTGCTTACAACCCTTTGTAGGTAACCTTTCCTCTCACTCAATAAGGTTTAAAACCTATTGTGATACCAAGTGATGTAGGCCATGGATGTTCCCAATCAAGAGAAGCCAAACCACACAATGAGTGATTCTCTCATCCTTAGTTGTAACACACACACTCTCATGCATAACACCAAAAACTCATAAAATATTAATGTTTTATTTCAAAATAGAGTTACATACAACATCCCATTCAACATGAACTATAACTTATGTTGTGATCGAGTTACTATAGGAAATTTCAATATTACAACGATTAAGCCCTCAAACTATCACAAGGTAATCCACTCAGACCCCATCCCTTCTCTCTCTCTCTCTCTCTCTCTCTCTCTCTCTCTCTCTCTCCCCCATGCCCCCATTTGTAAATCTGGCAGTGTTCTAATTCATGCCATATGGTCCTTAGAGTGGGCCTTGAATCCCCTATTTATAGGTCTTGGAATTGGTCAAATTTTGATTCTAACTAATCAGACAACTACCAAATTAATAATGAACTAATGAATTTCCTATAGATGTGTATAGGCCAAGTTGATGGGTGAATATTCAAATGTAATTAGGTTACCAAAATCCCAACTAACTGATTTGATTTTCTTGATTTATGGGTTCCCACCTTTGAAGCTAATGTATTCCACTTCAAATTTTAGTGGCCATGCAGACTTATCAGAGTGACATGGCATCCAAGTCAATTCAGATGATTTTTAATAAGTTCAAGTGCCTTTCCATGCACTTTATGCAAAAAATTCCTTTGTGTACTAGAGTGATGTGAGCACATCAGTTAATGCATGACTCCTGGGTCCAAAACTTGCACTCTATTATTTTATGTTGATTAACCTTATGTCAATTAGGTGTGTTCAACCACTTGAGTTTCTCCATAAAATTATGCTTAGTTGTCCAAAATAATGCAATATTGTTTTGTGTGTAAGATGTTATTGCATCAAGGATCCTATATAAAGGCATGTTGGGCAAGGCATTGAATAATTTTTCTAAGAGAGGAGATTGTTATGATAAAGATCGAAGCACAACTCTTAGCTAGTACATTTGGAACAAATCTATTTAACATGTTGTTTACACTTATATATGATCAAATCCATTATGTGCGTGCACGTGCACGCACATGCATGTGCATGTGTTTATCTAATTATTAGGTTATGGTTTTCCTTCATTGGAAACCCCATCCTCATGATTGCATCAATAATTTATAGTAGAAGAAATAAACATTGAAGACAATATATATTTATTATAATCACATACTTTTTTTTATGTTATGCTCAAAATTTCATCTAATACAATCTACAAAAACATTTATTAATGTTTTATAATAAAAATATAATTACGATCATAGAACCATCAAATATAGCTTAGGCTAGGGTGTTACGTGGCTAGTACGAGAGGACTCAACACCCATGTCAAATTGTCCTTATTAGAAACAAGAGAATAATGTTAATGATTTTTTAATCTTTCCTAAAAGTTAGTTAGTAAAATTACACACCACATGTACATTACATAAAAAAAATCTAATGACATGCCAAGTGGAGATAAATAATCTGATAAACTTATGCAAGAGAAGCATTCCTAACAAAAGTTTAATCTGTCACAAAAAAAGAAAAAATACATGCACACACATGATACATGATATTTTTAGATGGGAAAACTCTTAAAGGAGAAAACCTAACACAGTGTTTACACTATAATTAATTAAAATAAACAATTAACTCTAATTTTAAATGTAAACTATTGAAATTTGATGTATAAAGTTAAATAAGACAAAATATAATAAACACATAATTTATAGAAGTTGTAAAGTACTGAAAATATAAATCAGGGCCAAGGTTAGAGAATTATCTTTTCAAAACAAATTAAATCATATTGTAATTAATTTGTGTGAGTTGTGATTACTTTAAATGACTTGAAAACACATATGGATCAAAAAACATAGTTTCACTATATATTGGGACAAGGATGCAATAGGCAAACAAGGTTGTATTGCTTTATTGTCTACTATTGTGGCTTTGTCCAAATAGACTGTGTAGTGGGTCTGAAAATATGGGCTTGTTCATTCCTATTTATATGTGAACTATTTTTAGGTAGATCTTGATTTGATGCATGAAAGACATGTAAAGTTGATACCTTAGTCCTGCATGATCACACAAGATAAATTAAATGCAAAAGGGGGAAACATAAGGGGAAGTGGCAATGGTCGACCTATCCTAAAAAAACCCCTTATTGATCGAGTATTGCCTACATAATCTGTTGGGTTGTTACAACCTAGGATTAGCAATGCACTTACCCATGCATCCAATTATCTAGAAAACCACCATTTATGCTAGCATATCATGCGAGTAGAAGTAGATGCACTCACATGAAGCACATAATGGAGAAACTAGGATGGTTTGGGGTTATTTGGCAATGACTCATTTCATAAGAGAGAGGTGGGGCTTTGGGCATACATTTTGACCCCTTTAGTTTAGACAACTAGTTGATTAGTGGTGACTGCACACTACCCTCATTCCCTAATCTACCCAACCCTAGACCAAGTAAAATGTGGCACTCACATTCATAAAAGAGCACTACCAATAAGATAATAATTATATATTCATTATAATTTTGTAGCATGTGATTACAATAAAATAACCAAAAATGATGGGGTGCTGTCAGGTATGCAAATTTTCATGAATCTCCTTCCATCACATTATCCCAATAGCATGTCCTTATCGACTTCTCTCTCTCTCTCTCTCTCTCTCTCTCTCTCTCTCTCTCTCTCTCTCTCTCTCTCTCTCTCTCTCTCTCTCTCTCTCTCTCATCCCTATTAAGACATGCCATTTATAATGCCTAAGTGGAGGTGGGAATCATATGGCATTCTACTTGTTCAAAATTAAATAATTAATGCATCCTCTCCTGCTCATCTGGCCATAAATGTTATGTTGGATTCCATATCATCTACTTTGTTAATTGAGATTATTCCTATTACCAATCCAATTCATTGCCTTTCTCCATAATTCTCACCTTAGTTTCTTAGTTAATTGAAATGTGATCCTTATGGATCATGCAATCTTGCCCTAATATTTATGAACATGAGGTCTTAGGCTACTCTGGGTCACATCCCATCTAACCCTAATCTTGATGATGTAACAACCATTGTGGATGAGATAATTTTGAGGTCAACATTTACCCTACACTAATTCAGTTGTTTGCCCTTAAGAAACTAGTTAATATTCATTGGTGAGGGCATCTCAACTAGGGGGAATGAGGAGCTTTAGGACACTAGCTTTCACCTCTTGGAAATCCACCATTGGTGTATAGTAATATATATGGCTTCTTTGATCATAATGGATCCAATGCTGATCTCCCTAAGGGAATCAGTCAAAGTTGGGAGGGGTTTTGCTTGTTGCTTTAGCTTGCCTAGTTTCTCAAGGTTGTCCTTCGTAGCTTCGAAAATGCTTTCTTTATCCAAGGTCTTGCCCTAGAGCTTTAAGAAGTGTTGCTCTAATTTTTGCCTTTTTGCACCTATTTTTTGGGCCAGTGTTTATGTTACCTATATCAATGAGGATTGGTCCTTATTTATCCTAGTATAGATTGTAGCGACAAAAGCCTTTTGCTTTTCTCATTGAGGGGACAGGCATGATAATATGATCCTAACTTGCCTTGAAAAGTTACTAAATAATAATCATGCCTATGTTGTATAATTCATGAGTGATTTTAGTGAATCCTCACAATTTTTCAATTGTTTGATGCATTCAAACTAGGCTTCGCTCAGGTTATTTCAGGGATCTTTATTGCTTGTCTTTTTATTGATGAGGTCATCAACAAGGATTTCCAAGGTCACTAAGAGGTTTGTGTGGGTTTTACCAATTGATTCTATGAGGCTTGGTTGAGCCATAATAATTATATCACAAAGGTTCATGACCCCAACCTTCATGCTTTCTAACCCTTGCCCCTATGACTTGTTCCTCCTGAAGTATGCATTCTACCTCAGCCTACCCTTTCCTAGCTTACTCTAGCACTTCCTTGATAGTAGTACATTTACCTTCTTCTTCCTCAATGGGTTTGACCAATTATATTAAGGTTTCTTGTTGCTAGTGATAATCCCTCATGGTTATTAGGTTCTATTGAGTTACTTAGATGACCATATTCATGAGCTCATTCCTGACCTGTACCCTATAATTGATAAGAAACACATTTACTCCTAGAGGGGTAGTTCTAGCAAGAGTAAATTCAATTGATATGGGGATCTCAAAAATTGGTTCATCCTTAAAATATTCCAAGGCAAAGGACATCTTTCAATGGGTTGTTAGTGAGGTCTTCTTAGGTGTCATTGTGTCCCATAGATATGACTTCACATCTGCACTCTGCTTTGATGTCATTCCCGAATAATATCTCTGATTCTTTATCTACCTTATTTTTATTCCTCATGTGGAGGGCCATCTTCTACAAGGATAGCCTTATTATCCAACTCCCTCTCTTGTCTTATTTCTTCATTGTTGGACTGTAGTTGCTCAACCTCCTTGTCATGTGGTTGTTCATCTTGAAATTCCTCTTAGAGTCCCACCCCCTCCTCTTGGCACTCACTCGTGCCTCCTGTGAGTTCCTCTTGTGCATCTTTGTTCCCTTGGCTAGGTAGTGTCTATTCTTGGGTGGCCTTTGTATGTGGCCTAGGTTTGTCATGGCTTTCTATGACCATCTCTTGTATTCCTTTATTATGGTTGGACGATCCTTTTGTCTCCTCCTCCATAATATACATTTTTCCCTTTCCCTTTTCTTGTAGGGGAAGTGATTCCTAAACTTATTTATCTGATGTTGGTTGTTGTTTTATCTCAAAGGAGGGAAATTGGGGTCTCATTATACCTTGTCCTCTTATAGACCAGAGGCACTTCTTCAAAATATGGGTTCTTCAACTTTGGCACAGCGGCCGGTAGTTCTCATTCCTTCTCTTTCAACCTCCTCTTGGTTCTTCTTAATTCGGTACCCTTCCCATGTTCCTTGCTTCTTCTAAGCTACCCTATACTTGTAGGGGGATGTGCCCCTTTTTCCTTTGGGACTTTCCCCTATGGGTTGGAGGTGTGTTATTTCTCCCTTCCTATTCTCATTTTGAGCCTTTCATCCATCTCCTCTTTGGGTTCATCTTGTAAGGACAATAATGTTCGAGCCCCATTCTTCCTTCTTACCTCCACATGGGATATACAGGGACTTGAGCTTCTTGTTTGGGGTGCAAGAGGCAATAATATTTCTAATGCTAGTGATTCTATATATTTTATTCCACCTTAGTGGCATAAATAGTAAAATAAATGGCGAGATTTATTATCGATACTAACAATATTAATCAGTTTAATGTCACACTCATATCTATCCACTTCATTAGCTTATTTCAAGGTTGTGCCCCTAGTTTTCACATAGGTCATGTGCAGGGTGTAGATGTTTGCATCAATAATTTAGGCATCCAACATCATTTTAATTGAATTGATGATTCCATTGATCATATCCACAAAATATTGCACCATGACCCCATAAGGCTGCTTGAGCCAAGAAGACATGCTACCATCTTCCAATATGATTCAAGCCATGAACAAGTGATACATAATTGCAAACTAGGGATAATTTTGTTTAACCCTAAATTGGATTAAGGAATTCTAACTTGGTGTTAATAGGGTTAAGAATAAATAAATGATAATGCACAAGTGTGATAATTAGATCTTAGTGGGCCAATTAAATGTTAAATTAGATATAAACATACACTAAAGTTATTATGTTGAGAATGGGCTAAATATAGAAATTACAACTAAGCTATGCATGGAAATGACAAAAAATTAATATACTTAGTTGGTTCTAATGTTAACACAATGTTGGATTTGGAACATGTAGAAAGTAGTTTAGGAGGAGATTCTATAACATTCATCAGATTTTGCATATGATGCTTCTAGAGCTCTAGACACTGACTTTAGCTTGGGACAATTATGTCGATGTTATTACCTATGTTTGACTCAAGTGTTATATATGGAATACTTAATAGAAAAGGATGCAACCACATAGATCTTTTTAAATTTGACTTCACCTTCACTCTGGTGTATTCAGATCTAGGTCAGAAACTGTCACTCATGAATTTGCAAAACCCTAGTTCTTCATCTTCATTGTGACCTTAGTGAAAATAGGTTAGTGGGCACATGATGTCAATTCGACCCCAAAGAACCCTTTGTTAGTGAGCATTGTTTACATAACCAATAAATTGTAGAAGGCCTCAGACTGATGTAGTTCTCCCCTATGTGTTGGCTCATGTGTGAATCATGCAATATGTGCAAAGTAAGTACAATAGTGACCTAGCTTGTAACTTGGAAAATCAGGTTTTTGGGTTGTTCTTTTAGTACTTTAGATTTTTAGATGTGTTTTACCTATTATTGGTATGAAAATAGGGAAGCTTTATTTAATTAAATTTTTGATAGAATGATTTTTATAAGTTGCCTTGGTCTCTTTGGTCTTTTCTAGGTGAGGAATGACTGAGGGTTGATATTGTATTTATATCAATCCCTTTGGATAAGTAACTCACATTAAATCACTTATATTGACCGTTAGGATATGTTTCATTTAAAAATTAGATGACTTTAGGGCATTAGACACTTGCATCGGGTTATGACACTAATGTCAATGTTAATGTCTATATCGGATGTTAATATCCAAGGAGCAGGTATAGGTTTAAAACTTAGATAGATGAAAGATAAGTACATTTAAATCATTTTTGGCAAGATAAAAGACCTGAGTCATCAACATAAGGCTAGTCAGACTAAGAAATGTAGGCCAAGGGCAAAAAATAGAGCAAATGCAAGACTTGTTTAACTAGGAAAGGTCCAAAACTGGGAGGAGAAACCAAGGTTTGAGTTTGTCAAGTATACAATACCAAGGTAATATATAATATGTAAATATCATCTCTATTCCCCCCCATTTAATATAGTAATTAAATTGTTAGTTTAAAGGAAAGGAAAGTGTACCTGGGTGTGTAGAACACACCTTATATTTATGTGTGCCCAACTTGAGTGTTTTATTAGTGACTGACCTAAAACCAAGTGCATGTTACATTATATAATCAATTCATATAATCTAGGATTGAAATTGATTTAAATTAAAAGATCAAGGTTTAGGAGTATACCTATGTGTCGATGTAACTATCTTGCCTATTGGAAAGTTGATTTGAAAAAGATGTATCATTGTAAGGCTCTAAAAGTAATATTAGTAAAAATATAGGTATATCTTGAAAGTGAATATATCCAAGGATATAGAGAGATAGAGAGAGATTTTGGAAGGAACATGCCCCCAACCTTAGAGAAAAAGTGAGTTGCCACTTAACAGTTGAGACTAGTTCAACTGTGTAACCAAATGATACTTATAACCTAATGAGTGTGAGTGAACCAAGTCACCCTCATTATCAACCTAAAATTTTGGAAAGATTGGATGATTTGATCACTTTGGCCATATTGAAAGGTCAACCAACTATTGCAGTAGATTGACTCAATTAGTTAGTAAAATTCCAACTGGTGGGTGGTGATAATCCCTAAGAATGTTTTGAAATCTGAAATTGATTTGGATTTTGCAATATTAAGCACATATTTCATAACACATTTACCTTATATATGTCTCATGCCTAAACTATTTATAACAAAGGTACCAATGTATATAATTTTACCACAATTGTGTATTTGAATCATATAACTATGCTTTGGCCAATTCAGAAAATTGTGTAAGTGTGTAGAACATGTTTCCCAAGCATGCCCCCACTATATAATTTTACCACAATTGTGTATTTGAATCATATAACTATGCTTTGGCCAATTCGGAAAATTGTGTAAGTGTGTAGAACATGTTTCCCAAGCATGCCCCCACTATATATGGAGAAATATAAAAAAATTTATAAGTACCAATTTGGATAACATGTTTAGAAAACACGTCCCCATTGTAATCTAGAGATGTTGAATATTGAATAGATGTGGAGAACATACTTCCAAAACATGCCCCTACTGAATCTGAAAATTGTGAATGTGTGGAAACCATGCCCATATAACATGCCTCCACTAAATATAAATATTTATATAAGTACCATATACTAAATGAATGTGGATAACATGCTTACAAAACATGCCTCCATTGAATCTGAAAATTTGATATAAGTACCATATATTGAATGAGTGTGGAGAACATGCTTCCAAAGCATGCCGATACTGAATCTAAAAATTGTACCAAGTGTGGAGAATATGATTCTATGACACACCACCCTTGAGTCAAGGGAAAAATAGGAATTGGTAGTTACCTCACCTTAAAAGGATAAGACAAATATATAATCTGTGATTGTATCCATCTAGCATATAGAAAGAACATGTCTAGGTAGATATAACATTGAAGCACATAGAACCAATGTGATCACATGAAGACCTAAGATGCATGATAAGGATCATGACAACATCTGGATAGTAAAAATATAATCTCAAAAAGTAAACAATCACACACATAAAAGCACTCAAAAGTAAGTCAAAAGGCAATGGTCCAAGGAGACCAAAAATAAGGGGCATGTTCAAATGCCAAAAAATCAAACCACAGAAGAAAGAATGACATATTCAAATTCCATACAAAAAACAATGACATATGCAAATTTCAATGAAAACATACATAGGCTCAAGGTCCACAAACAAAGGAGCATATTCAAATTCTAGAACATGCAAGACAATAGCAAGGCAGTACACTCAAAGAAGTGCATAAAATAAAGCATAATCAACCAACATAAACATGTCATAGTAGCCCATGGATCCAATGTGTTAGGAAAAAATGTCAAGTGTATAGCATATCAAGTATCCTATGTAAGATATAATCATGGATAAAGGCATGTGTAAGTACATATATAAGCTCAAACATGATAAATGAAATGTGATCATCGAAGCATATAAACCACTTGTATCAAGATAAAAGAAGTGGATGCCCCCAATGTCTACATAACATGAGTAGAGGGAACGCCCAACATCTAAAATAGGAATAGATCATGTATTTGTGTATGCTTGTATCACACTCAAGTAAAATTATGACACATATGTATATGTAGGAGTAATTGAGTATGCCATCCATCAACATGGAACTAACACATATATGTGAAGGAATTAATAAAACATGTATATGCAAAAAGTGTTTTTTGATTTTTGAGTGTTTTAAATTTTTTTTGGGTATTTTTAAAATATTTTAAAGAGAAAAATCATCCTATGATTCCATCCAATGGATGCTTATAGATATATCCCCACTATGAACTTAGTGTAATAGCCTTGTGACACTAGCGAGAAGCATATATAGGTTTAATATTTGTCATGGTAGTATTGGTGATGCTTTACATATGTAAAACATGACATTATGGTCATGAAGCAATAGTAGGAGTAGGGGTTTGTGGAACCCATCATTGAGTGCTTTGTGGTTTCTTTGGAATAGTAGTAATAGGAACATGTGTATGTGCTTTTGATATCTAAACATGGTGTGTAGTAGATGGGTATTTTGTGGTCTCTACGTTATGTCTCTGATGTAATGGTCTCTCAAGTACTGGTTGCCTCGTAAAGGGGATTGCCAGTTACTTACCCTTTTGTGGTGAATGAGCCTTAGTAGGCTTGGTAATTAATTGTTTGGGTATAAGTTTCTCTTGTTTAAGAGGATGTTCATATGAAATTATAAAAATTATGACTACCTAATTGACACGAATGTATTTAACACACCAATGAACTATAGAAGGTACTGCTCAAAGTGTATGGATCCAAGGTCTTCTCAATAACATATCAAATATGCCTATGGAAGGTATGACTGAAAAGGTAGTAACCACATAAACAGGACCAACCTATAAAGGTAGGTAAATCTCACTAAGAAACTTCTGAAAAGTCCCATAGAATTCTCTAATTGATCTAGTAGAAGGATGTAAATCATTATGAGTATAACCCAAGTGCGTAATTAATTTCATGGTGTAAACATTCTTTCTTGTACCATTATCAATTATAACAATGCATATAGGGTGTTTATCAATGGATGCTCGAATGAATAAATAATTAAGATCAGATAAATCATCCTTAATATCACTATCATCAAAACTAATAGAGGGCTGTGAACCATAAGAGGTATATGTCATGTGTAATTACCAATAATCCCATATAGAGGGTTCCCATAACGTGATGGAGGAGGATGTGCATTAAATGCCATTTGCACTTCTGGTTCCTTCTTAAAATGGTCTTGTAAAGGATTGTTAAATATTTTATGTTTATGGTGATCACCAGGTTATGAGCTTGATTCCTTTAGAGGATCTTCAAATGTAAGATTTTGGTCATTAATAATATATTGGATCTTGTGCTTCAAGGTAAAACATCTGCTTTTAGAATGCCCTAATCCCTGATGATAATCATAATAAACATTCATATCATATCCTTTGGGTAAAGGTTGACTCATATCAACCTAGATAAGATGAGGGAGAGATATAAGTTGACACTTTAGTAATAATGGGAGTAATAAAGTTGGGGACTTAGGTAAACATGTAAATTGTCTCCTTAGTGTATTAGATAGGACAAGTCGATTAGGTTGTTTTGAAACTATTTTTACAGTGGTGGTTGTTTTCTTTTTAGTCTCAGGGGGTTTTACCTTATAACTTGGTTTGATTGTAAATTTGGTACTAGATGTAGATGCAATTGGTGTGTTTGCTACATACTTATGCTTATTAAATAAAATAAGCTTCATTTTACAGTTCCATACAACATGGCATAAGTCATTGAAAGATTTGAACTTCTAAAAAACAAGAGACTCATGTAAAGGAACAACTAAACTTTGCTTGAATATGTCTTGTAAATCTTTATCTGCCATATGATTGGTCATTTCAACTAGCATTCTATTATATCTCAAGACATATGAATTGATAGGTTCATTGGTTCCTTGTTTGATTTTGGCAATTTAAGCATAATAAACCTTTTTAAAAATATTAATGTAAAAGTGTGCTAAAAAATGGTCTATAAGAGGTTTGAATGCTTTCATGGATTGGAGGGGTAAATCATAGAACCACCTTAAAACATAGTCCTTGAGGCTTCTTAGAAATTATTTGGTCAAAAGTTTATCTTTGGAGGCATAATCAAGACATGCCGCATAATAGGATCAAAGATTATGTTTAAGTTCACCTTTGCCATCATAAAATAAAAACTTAGGTGCAACAAAACCAGTTGGCAAAATTTGCAAAGAGATCTCAATGTAAGAGGGTTATGTAACACATCTTGAGAATTAATAGCATGCATGGATTTTAAAGCATTTTGTTCAATGTTTGTAACCTTTTCCTCTAAGGTATTTATAACTTGAAGGAGATTTTGAATGGTAGACCCAATGGGATTTAGATTAACAATTCAAGTAGTCACCAAAGGGGATGTAAACATATTTTGAGTAGTAATAGGCATTAAAACTAATATTTGTGTTGAAAAAATTGGTAATTTCATGATGGATGTAGCAATAGTAGTTTCAGGAAACAAAGGTTGGAAGACATAATATATGCTTCCAATAGATGAAGGTGGATTTATGGGTATGGACTCAATTATAGCACCTTCTAAGGATCCATCATCATTAGGTGAGGCAACCTTGGTTTTATCTTGTTTACTTATCTCATCTCTTGTAACAAACAAAAAAACATCCATTAAGCTCTTGTTATTATTGAGATGAGTGATCAATGCTTATATATCTTCCATTTAGAATTGGGTTTTTGCATTAACATTTTCCATTGCTTCACAAATAAAAAATAATTTTTTTTAATAAAGTACAACAATTAGGAAAAAATTAAAAAACCCTAATTTGTCTTTGAGTTTGATATTCAAAGATTGGGTTCACCAAATGTTTAACCCTGAATTGGATTGATGAATCCTAACTTGGTGTAAATAAGGTTAAGAATATAGAAATGACAATACACAAGGGTTATAACCAGATCTATAGTAGGCCAATTAAATGTTAAACTTAGATGTAAACATACAGTGAATTTATTATACTAAGAATAGGCTAAACATATAAAGTACAACTAATTTATGCATGGAAATAATAAAGAAGTAATATGCTTAGTTGGTGATGATAAGAGATAGGATTACTACAGTTGCAAGGATTAGGTAGAAAGCAATATGGAAGGATATTTTAGAACAATCGTCAGATTATAGATCTGATGCTTCTAGAGTTTTGGATACTAACATCAGCCTTGGACAGTTACATCAATGCTATTATTTGGGTTTGACATAAGTGTCCTGTATAGAATACATGTTGGAAAAGGATATGACTAACTATATGCTTCTAGGTTTGACTTTGCCTTCACTCTAGTGTGTTCAAATTTGGGTCATAAATTGTCACTCCTCATAAATTTACAAAACCCTAGATCTTCATCTTTATTGTGACCTTGGGGAAAAATGGGTTAGTGGGCACATGATATCGAGCTGGCCTCAAAGATCCCTCTGTCAATAAGCACTGCCTACATATCCAATACTCTAAAGAGGGCCTCATATTGATGTAATTCTCCCTTATGTGTTGGCTTGTGTGTGAATCATGTAATATGTGCAAAGTAAGTACAATAGTGACCTAGATTGTAACATAGAAAATCAGGCTCTTGAGCCAATCCTTTAATACTTAGACCTATATATGTGATATACCTTTGACTAGTATGGAAATAGGGAAGCTTTGTTCAATTGAATGCTTGATAGAGTGCTTTTGATAAATTGCCTTTATCTCTTTGGTCTTTTCTAGGTGAGGAATGAATAAGGGTTGATATTGTATTTATATCAATCCCTTTGGATAAGTAAGTCACATTAAATCACTTAGGCTGACCATTAGAATATGTTTCATTTATAAATTGGATAATTTTAGGGCACTAGATACTTGCATCAGGTTAGGACACCAACATCAATGCTAGTGTCTATCTCAAATGATAGTGTCCAGGGAGCAAAAAAGTAGATATAGGTTCAAAACTTGTAGAGATGGAAGATAAGTACATTTTAAGCATTATGGGAAAGATAGAAGGCCTAGGTCATCAACATAAGACTAGTCTAACTAAGAGATATAGGCCAAGGGGCATAAGATAGAGTAAATGTAAGACTTGTACAAGTGGGAAAGGTCCACAATTGGGAAGAACAACCAAGGTTTGAGTTTTCCAAGTGAACAAAATTGAGGTGATATATAATCCATAAATATCATCTAAAAATCATTCACTATTTCAGGTAGCATCCTCAAGATACACCACGCATCCCTTAGGGCTTATATTAAGTGTGTATACCAACACTTGACCTTAGCCTTAAAATTGGTAGTGATAATCATTGGGAAAGTAAATACATTATATTTGATAGCCAAAGACTTATCTTGTGTCTGGATTGTCCAACCTTCCTCCCTTACACATCTTTGGGAACCCTAATCTCATTAAATACCAATACCATGATGACCAAACCAAACATTAACTTGTCCCCCTTCTCATGCACCCTATCAATATCCTCAATGATTAAGTATACCACAAAATTAGTGAGGTTGAACTGAGTCCCATTTACCATTTCATGTGTGATGTAGAGGGAACTCTGGTTAATGTCCTGCCACTCACCTATTGGAGTCAGTCTAAGGCTTACCAACCATGTTACAACTCTGGTAATCCTATCTCTTATCTAGGGAATGGGGAAGGCAAATCCCCATATTTTTTGGTTAAATTATTGCATTGTTTAATTAATCCCCCCTTGGTTGGCTAGTGCCTTTTTTATGTTGAATCTGGTTTGGAGTAACCCTATAGCCTTATGAATTTGGGTTGAAATGATTTGTATCCTTCAATATAAAGAATAAAATCTTTGCTCATTAATAAGAGAAATGATAAATCTTATCAGTTCCCATGCCTTATCAAAAAAGGGAAAGTCCTAGATTTGAAATACTCCAACTTCTTCTAGGTGGTGTAATGCCCAAAATTTCACCCAAATAAAACTCATAAAATCGCTATTATTATTTTTATCTTGTGCAATGCTAACTTTTCACAAGTAAACAATTCAACCATTAACACAACCATACTAATGCATGCCTTAAATACATGCATCTTATAATCCCACATCCACAAGTAAAGGTAACCTTAAAGGTATATAAACCCACTCAAGTGTTAAGCATGAAATATACTACGAGGGGGGGGGGGTGAATTAGTATATTAAATATCTTATTTCTTAATCAAATTCCTTTTCTTTAACCACTTAACCACACATTCAAGATATGCAATAAAATTGAAACAGAGAGAGAGAGAGAGAGAGAGAGAGAGAGAGAGAGAGAGAGAGAGAGAGAGAGAGAGAGAGAGAGAGAGAGAGAGAGAGAGAGAGAGAGAGAGACCATATTTTTACGTGGAAACCCAAAGTGGGAAAAACCACAGAGAATAATCTCAAGTATATAAATGAGCACCAACTCAGACTACAAAGTTCACAAGCACCAACTTGCAGGCGCACCAACCCTTTTGTCGAGCACCAACACAACAACTATTTGTGAGCACCAACCCATAGGAACACCAACCCCTCTTGTGTATAAAACACAACTATCTCTTAATGTTGATTACTCAACAAATGATAGAACTCTACAATATCTCCTAATTTTCTCTCTTTGAAAACAAATACAAACCATGCACTCTCTTGTATATTACAAATGGCTCTTCAAGACTTTATTTATAGCTTTCCAAATGACCTTTGGCATTCACCCTTTGTGACCTTTGAATCCTCATGGAAAATGGTGCCAAACTTGCATGACCCATCATATCCTTGCATTTGAAAAGTCATATGGTGACCCTTCATAAGCAAAAATATCCTTTCCTCTTTTGTCTTTATCTTAGTGACTTTTCGTACTCCTCAAAGTGTCCTTTCATGGAAAAATGTGCCATACCCTCTTTTGTCTTCACATGGTGACTCTTGAAATTCCTCAAGATGACTCTTCATAAGAAAATACATTCCATTCCTCTTTCATCTTTTACCCCGTGACTCTTTAACTTCTCCATGGGCCCTCTTTTGACTTATATGCAACCAAAAATATATTTATTAATATTAAATGAATATTAACACACATTAGCCAAGATATAAATATTAAACATACCATTTAATGCAATGGGGCCTTTATCACAAATAATGCTAGACCTTTGACATCAATGATAACATTTCCAATAATCTCCCCCTTTATCATTGATGGCAACCTCAAACTGAAGTTTCCACATCTTGAAACCTGCACATACTACCATCTGAAAAACATACAATAACTCCCCCTTCTTATAGCAACTTATATATGTTCCTTGTACTTATTTCTGCACATGTACCTATACCTATACTTATTATTCTCCCCCTTTGACATCAATGGCAAAGGGCCTACCTAAAGCTAACACTTAGCTCCCCCTCAACTAATGCTGAACCTCCATGGTAGGAAGTAAAATAAATTAATCCCAACTTCTCCCAAAGATATTCAAATGTGTCTTTTGGTAGTGCCTTTGTGAAAATATCTGCAATCTGCTTTGTAGTAATGATATACTCTATCTTAACATGCTGATCTGCAACCTACTCTCTCAAGAAGTGATATCTAATGAGAATATATTTTTTTCTTAAATGCATCACTGGATTCTTTGAAATATTAATAGCACTTGTGTTGTCACAAAAAACAAAAATAGGTTCATCATATTTTACCTTGATATCATCCAAAGTTTGCTTCATCCAAAGCACTTGAGTACAAAACAATACCGCTACAATATATTCTGCTTCAACTATAGAAAGTGATACTAAATTTTGCTTCTTGCTTAGTCGTGATACTAAGCTATCACCAAGGAAGAAAGCTCCTCCACTTGTACTCTTTCTATCATCCAAGCACCTTGCCCAATCTGAATCTATATAAGCAACCAAAGTGAAATTTCTGCTTGTGGGATACCACAATCCATAATCCAATGTCCCCTTGATATATCTGAATATTTTCTTCACCAATTGAACATGATTATCTTTTGGAGATGACTGATATCTTGAAACCATACCTACTGCATGCATGATGTCTGGCCTCAATGCTATCAAATATGAAAGACTACTAATCGTAGATCTATACAAAGATTGATCTCTAATAGGTGAATCTTCATCCTTGGTCACCTTATTTCATATACACATTGGTGTGCCAATAGTGCACAATCCTCAAAACCAAATTTCTATAACATTTCCTTGGCATATTTACTTTGAGATATGAACATTCCTTTATCTGACTAAAATATTTGCAATTATAAAAAAAATGATAATTCTCCAAGCATAGACATCTCAAATTCTTTTTGCATATTATTAGAAAATTATTTTGTCCTCTTTTCAATGTTTCCTCCAAAAAAGATGTCATCAACATATACCATAATAATCAATTGATGCTCACCTTCTATTTTGATGTAAAGATTACTGCCAGCAAATCCTCTCTTGAAACCTTGATCCTATAGGTACTTATCAAGTTTTGTATACCAAACTCTGGGAGCTTGTTTCAATCTATACAATGCTCTATTCAATCTGCATACATGGCTACTTATATTTGAGAGAATAAATCCCTTAGGCTACTCAATGTAGACCTCTTCTTCTAGATTCCTATTTATGAAGGTAGATTTGACATCTATCTGAAACACTTTGAAATTTTCAAATACTGCATATGCAAGAAATATTTTAATAACCTTTAACCTTGCCACTGGTGTAAAAGTTTCTTCAAAAGCTATTCCCTCAATTTGAGCATATCCTTTACATACTAATCTTTTTTTATTCCTGGCCACTTCTCTATTTTTATTCAACTTATTTCTATAAACCCATTTTATTCCTATCACATTATGATCTTTTGGTCTAGGCACTAATTCCCAAGTATCATTCTTTTCTATCTAATTTAATTCTCCATCCATAGCTTTAACCCAATGCTTATCATGTCTAGCTTCTGAAAAAATTTTAGGCTGAATTTTAGATAACAAAGAGAAATTAACTTGCTCAGATTCACTTACCATCATTCTTCTAGTGTGAATTCATTCATTTATGTCCCTGATGATGTCACTTTCATTAGGATTTCTCTAAACATATATGGATGGAGTTTTGGTGTCCTTTTTCTCCTTTTTCTCATCTTCATCTGATTCTTCAAAATCTACATCTTCAATGATTTCAAGAATGTCTACTGGATCACTGATTCTTTGTGTTCCATCTTCTTCTATCCTGACACTTACACTTTCAACAATTTTATTGGTTCTTTTGTTATAACATTTATAAGCTTTAATTTTTCAAGAATAACCAAGAAATATACCTTCATCTACTCTAGATTCAAACTTCCCAAGTTTTTTATTGATTCTCTTTATGAAGCATCTGCTGCCAATTTTTTTGAAATAATCAACTGTTACTAATTTGTCTTTCCATAACTCATAAGGAGTCTTGTCACTATTAAATTTCAATAATATTTTATTCTAAATATGCATTATTATAGCAGCTACCTCTCTCCAATATTTATCTAGTATCTTAGATTCATTTAGCATTATCTTCACCATCTCTTGAACTGTTCTATTTCTCTGTTCAACTACTCCATTTTGTTGTGGAGTTTTGGCTGCTAAATAATGTCTCTTTATTCCATGGTCTTCACAAAACTCAATAAATTGATTTGACATGAATTCTCCTCCTCGATATGATCTTAGACACTTAATCTTCAAACTGGTTTCATTCTCAACTAATGCTTTGAATGTTTTGAAATGTCTTAAAGCTTATGATTTTTTCTTTAAAAACATTACCCAAGTCATACGTGAAAAATCATCAATAATCAACATGAAATATTTCTCACCTTGAGTACTTTGAGTTCTTATAGGTCTACATAGATCAGTGTGAATAAGCTCTAACATCTGAGTGGTCGAGTGCTCTTTTGTTTTGAACCATTTTCTGGTCTATTTCCCATGCTGACAAAGTTCACAAAGCATGTCGAATGGCTTTGTAATTTTTGGAAGATTTTTGACTGCTTGTTATTTTCTAATGTTGACAAGATTGTCAAAATTTATGTGACCCATTTTCCTATGCCATAGACAAATTTCTTCAATCTGACTCAAATAACATCTTTGACCTTTGATGTCTGATAACATATATAAATTATTACTTATTCTCTAAGCATCTACAATCAACAAATCTGAATCTTTTCTCCTAATTTCACAACCTTTTGTATAAAACTTCAGTGTATGCCCCTGATCACACATTTCACTTACACTCAAAATATTATGCTTAAAACCTTCTATATACAAAACATTTTTATTTTTAGTTCTACCATTATCCAAACCTATTGTACCTTTTCTGATAATTTTGGCAGTCATATTATCTTCAAATTTCACTGTACCACCATTGATCTTATTTAAGGTTATAAAATTACTTTTATCTCCTATCATGTGCCTTGAACATCCACTATCAATGAACCATGGCTTTTCTTTATTTTTTGCATGTAAAGCTATCTGTACCAACATAAATTTTTCAAGTTGTTTCTTCTGCCATGAACCTGTCTAAACTTTTTTCCTGATGAATGGAGCCTTGAAACTTTGGTCCTTCTTGACTGACTCAAACACACTTCTAGAGTACTAGGCTATGTGTCTGGAGTTGTTTCACTTGTAACATATTATGGCCTCTTCATTAAATCCTGATAGAGGAGCAAAAGAGTTGTGGCTTCTGCTTGACTCTGCATGACTTTCCTTCTCCTTATTTCTAAAATTGTTAGCCCTTTTTTGACATTCTATTTTCTTATAACCATA
This sequence comes from Torreya grandis, assembly GCA_037957365.1. Taxonomy (NCBI): domain Eukaryota; kingdom Viridiplantae; phylum Streptophyta; class Pinopsida; order Cupressales; family Taxaceae; genus Torreya; species Torreya grandis. The sequence continues at coordinate 3,881,700 of JARHVA010000727.1, read as the reverse complement.
TCCATTATAATAAAAATAGTAACCATAAAAATAGGACCTGTTTGTGTGTCTCTGACTTCATTTCCTTTTGTAGCTCTATTCCCTACAACCTTCTTTGTTTGAGATGTCCTTTGTATTCTTAACTTCTTCCCTTTTTATTTCTTTTTTTGTAAGAGCTTCAACATAGCTCTTTCCTTTTTTCTTGTCTGTGAAAGTTGTGGCCTCCCCTTTCTCTTTTTCAAATATAATACCTATCTTATCTGACATTAATCTTTGATTTTCTAATATCTTATTCATAATATTAGTGATATTCTTAAATTTTGAATCATTAGCTGCTCTATCATTGATTATTTTATTTATTTTCTCAATATCTACGTTTAAAGAAGCAATTTCAATAACATAACTTTCACATTCTTTACTTACTATTTTCAACTGTGTCATTAGATCTTCTTCATTCTTATTGGCTTCAAAAAACATAATTTGTCCCATCAAACAAAGATGCCTTATTTATAGAAAAACTTTCATGTGATCTAGCCATCATGCTTTCCTGATCTACCTTCAAGCTGTAAAACTTTTTTCAAAGGAACCAACTCTGATACCAATTATTAAGCATGGCATATACTGAGAGGGGGGGTGAATCAGTATATTATATATCTTATTTCTTAATCAAATTATTTTTCTTTAACCACTTAACCACACATTCAACATATGCAATACAATTGAAAGAATAATATGCACCACACAAGAGAGAGAGAGACACCAAATTTTTACGTGGAAACATAAAGTGGAAAAAACTATGGATAATAATCTCAAGTATATGAATGAGCACCAACTCAAATTATAAAGTTTGCAAGCACCAACTTGTAGGATCACCAACCCCTTTATCGAGTACCAACACAACAACTATTTTTGAGCACCAACCCATAGGAGCACCAACCCCTTGCAAAGATTTGTGAGCACCAACCCACAAGAGCACCAACCCCTCTTGTTTATAAAACACAACTATCTCTTAATGTTGCTTACTCAACAAATAATAGAACTCTATAATTATCTCTTACTTTTCTCTCTTCGAAAACAAACACAAACCATGCACTCTCTTGCATATTACAAATGACTTTTCAAGCTTTTATTTATAGCTTTTCAAATGACCTTTGACATTCACCCTTTGTGACCCTTCAATCCTCATGGCAAATGGTGCCAAACTTGCATGACCCTTCATATCCTTGCATTTGAAAAGTCATATGGTGACCCTTCATAAGCAAAAACATCTTTTCCTCTTTTGTCTTTATCTTGGTGACTTTTCATATTTTTCAAAGTGTCCCTTCATGGAAAAATGTGTCATACCCTCTTTTGTCTTCACATGGTGACTCTTGAAAATCCTCAAGATGACTCTTCATGAGAAAATATGTCCCATTCTTCTTTCATATTTTAACCCGTGACTCTTTAACTTCTCCATGGGCCCTCTTTTGACTTATATGCAACCAAAAATATATTCATTAATATGAAATAAATATTAACATACATTAGCCGATATATGAATATTAAAAACACCATTAAATGCAATGGGGCCTTTATCACCAATAATTCTAGACCTTTGACATCAATGACAATATTTCGAACATCAAGGTATGTTATATGCAATGTAGACGCTCACCTTCTATTGCTAAAAAAAAATGCATAAAGACATTCAACAAGTTAGATGTGACTAAGTTGTGTCAACTATACCAGAATTGGTGTACAAGACTATACTCAAATTTGATATTCAAATAATATCAAGTATATCTTAAACTAATTATACCAATACTGAAGCTTGTCCCAAATGGTATGGAATGTGATCCATCAATAATTTATTGACATATTGTTTATGCAACTACATCTGCAAGCACATTAAAGTTGTGTAAGCAACCAAAATTCTAATTATCCCAACCTCAAATACAATCATTGTACTACCCATAAGTACATTATTCAAGGTTAAACTTTTTTTTATGAAATAGAATTACCTAATCATGGTGCGTCTAGACTTGGCTAGCTCACCTCATAATCAAGTTACAATTTCGTTAAATCACTTAACAAATGGTGATTGATAAAATACCCCCATAAAGTGAAAAGTATTTATGGAAGTTATTATAAATTTTATTAGCTACAAGGTTCCACTAGGAACCTACAAAAATAATTTTCAATAATGTAAATGATAAAATAACTCGGTGTTCTAAATAGATTTTAATACTGAAAACTATTTTCCTAAGCAATTTTTTGAATAAACAGGGATCAGAATTGAATTACTAGAAATAGTAAAAACATAAAAAATATTAAAATATAATTATTGTGTAAATTTAAAGGTAAAATGAATCCTTATCAACTCTTGATTTTACTTAAAGACTCCTTTAGATATTTTTGACAAATTGATTTTGAAACATTTTGTAGACTAAAAAAATCAATTGTAGAAAATCGCCAAATGCCTCTAAAATTGGATCCATGAAAAGATACGAAACGAGGTATAAAAATTATATTTTAAAATATTAATTTCCATGATATGTCTAAAGCCTAATAGTTTTAGTTTCATAAAATCTCTAGTTCTTCTATTAATTTGAGCATGTTTATGGAGTGACTTTGCAGATAAAAATTAGAACAATATATATTTTTTGAATAAATTTAATTTAGAAAAGAGTTATTAAAAATAATAAATGATCATGGTTTGGTTACTTCAAGTTACCTATGTTAATTTAAACATAAGAGGAAATGTTATCAACCCCCAGATTTGAAATGCTATCACTCTAACTTCTTTTGACAGGGTGCTTCTGACGAGATTCTAAAAACTAAAATAATCAACAAGTGATTAATTCTGAAAATTATCCTTAGAAATGGTTTCATCAAAGAGTAATCAGATGAGGTAAATTGATATAACTTGATAAACCATATTGTATTAGGATAGACCCAGGGGTTTGAAATTTCTATTTATGTCAATCATCCTATTATTTTAACTTCCAAAGAGGTTCCTTCTAGTTCCAAAAATAGTTTTATGATCCAACTCTACCCATTATATCAAATTGATATGATGTGGTCTCATAAATTTCATCACTTTTATATTTACGAATTTCAATAATAAATTAATCGTACAATATTATTTTTCCTTAAATAATCAAATATAAGACTTATTTGATTATAAGATAATGATAGTTTCTATATTGTTTCAAGTTTATTTATTAAACTTATTTAGATCTTGTTTTAAGATTAACATTGATGCTCTCATTATTTATTCATCCTAAATACATTCCAATGATTAAGGGTGAGTGTCCCATCTTGATTAAATTAGTAGTGATACTACATTTTATTAATTTCAACCTTGCATCTTGAAACTTATCTTTATAGGTTGTAAGACACCACAAAAACCACTAGTGTATCAAAATTTTCAAGGATACTAAGACTAATCTAAACTAAATGAGGCTTACAATAAATACCAAACTTAATTTGTTGTAATACAAAAAACTTTATTTTTATAATGACAACAAAATTGAAAGTATTACAAGATTATACTAATATTCTATCTAATCATGCCAACATGAGCATAATCTATGATAATAGTAAAATTCATTACAACTATTCAAAACCTACATCCTCAATAACTCAAGGTTATAACAAATTTCTCATAATCATTGGATAAACTAATGCCAAACAACAAATATATTTACAACACCAATAATAACAACAATACATAATATTTTTGAATAGCTTTCTCCTGCATCCTACACTAAAATCATGAAGACACAATAAGGATCAACATATAGTAAGCAAGTGAAAAGACCATCACAAATTTATCTTCCTTTTTTAGAGTAACAGGCAAGGTAACCAATGATTTCAAGTAATCTACCTTCTTGCAACGGTAATACCTATATACAAAACACAATGAGAAAAGTAAGTTTTTTCCCCCTCATAACAGTAAAATGAGATGGTAAAATTGATAATTTTAAGCAATTCAAACATCCTCTCACTAAGTAACATTTTTAACTTGATAAATATAATAATATAAAACACTAAGAATTTATCAAACCAAAACAAGATAAAGAGTTTTCGTTAAATTCTTATTGTTAAGCACAAGCTTATACTGAGAGGGGGGGTGAATTAGTATAAGATATATTTTTTGATTTCGACTATTAATCTTAAATACAAAACCTTAAATTAATCTACAATTAATATATTCAAATCAATCAAAGAATACAGTGCAAAACCACATAATGCAAATAGACACAGATTTGCGTGGAAACCCTTTCAAGAGAAAACCACATAGAACTATTCCTTTTATATATATAACTCTTATATAATGTTTGAAGGCACTAACCTACTAGAGACACTAATCCACAAACCAAGCACCAACTCAGTCAATTTGTGAGCACCCACCCACTGGAGACACTGATCCCCTTTACCAAGCACCAACCTGACTAATTTGTGAACACCAACCCATATGAGTATCAACCCCTAGACTATGAGGCACCGACCCTAAGCCAAATCGATTCCATTATCTGTGATTGCTTCTTTAATCAAATGATGACTTTGCTTCTCTTACACTTTCTCTCTCATTAATTTTCTTATATACTTTTTGCTCTCCTCTCTTTCATAATTCTCAAAGAATATTCTTCATTAAAATAAATCTACAATCATACTTCTTTTCTTTAGAGATATTCTATTTCATTTTCTACTCTTCCTCTATTCCTTCTTTCTCACACTTATATGATCTTCATTTAAATTAAATGCTTTTTATACGCACACATCTCTTCTCCCTTATATAGCCTTTAAAGGATGTGTCCCATCCAAGAGATACCTCTTCACCAAAAGATATGATCGTTGACATTTCCATTGACATTTACGTCGACATTTTTGTTAACGTTTCCGTTGACAATTTCGTTAACATTTCCATTCAATTCCGGCAAAAATTTCGTTCACTTTTGGCAACAATTCCATTCTCTTCCGGTAACAACTCCATTCACTTTCAAACACTTCCATTTACTTCCGGCAACAATTTGGTTTGACCTTTCCATTCATATCCATTACAATTCCTTTGACATCAATGACAATTATTCCAACAATCTACCCCTTTGTCATTGATGGCAACCTTCTAAAAAGATCTTCTTTTATGCAACTCCCCCTTGCTGTAACTCCTCATACTACCATTCTCCCCCTTTGACATCAATGGCAAAGGGTCATTCAAGGAGCTGAAAAAAAAATTTAACTCCCCCTTAACCAATGCTTCTCTCCAGAATCTATCTGATAGCTTAGATTCATTCAACATAGTTTTAGCCATCTCTTGAATTATTTGATTTTTCCTTTCCACCACTCCATTTTATTATGGAGTCCTTGTAGTTGAGTATTGTCTCTTAATTCCATGATCTTCACAAAACTCAATGAATTCATTTGAAATAAACTCACCTCCTCGATCTGACCTTAGGCATTTTATTTTCAACTTGACCTATTTCTAATTAGATTAAAACATGACTCCATAGATCTTCATTAGTGCTTGATCTTACCTAAACCCATTCATACCTTGTCACTTGATCCTTGGACCTGAACTTGATGATTCCCTGCTTTATGACTTTCTTGTCATGCAACATAGCCAAGACCCAACATGCATCCACCATGCTTCCTTTTTTTGTAAAGTGTCTCCTTGAAGCCTAAGAGACACCCCACACAAAGGGTCCTAGAACAAAGTGAACCTAAGAAATTCCCACAACTCCCCTGTTACTTCCTTGATCCTCTTGCATCCATGATACTAATTTCTTTCTCTTAAAATCCATTTAGGCATGTCTAACTTCTTTGACTCACTAACCTAAAAATCCATGATGTTGTTTATTTTATTAACTCTTGCAACTATCTTACCTTCCAACACACTATCATTAGAAAATACTAATAGGGAATCTTGACAAGGCTCATGCTCAATTTTAATAAGAGATTCTCTTTGATCTACAGGCTGCTTAGGACTAGTATTCACTGTCTTTTCTACAACTCCTGATAACAAGAGTTTCACATAGTCCTTCCTATCTGATTCTTTCTCTACTACAAAAAGTAATCCATTCTCACTCTTAGACTCAATCTGATCAACCTTTACTATCTTAGGTCTCCAAACCTAAGTTTGGCCCTTCTCATATCTTCTAGGGGCTCCATAGCATTTGACATACCTTGAAGATCTCTTTACTCTACTTGGACATAATTTAGCAATATGACCAACCTTATGACACCATAAATAAGCACCATTTCTCATACCTTTTGCATGAAGGTGACTGAGATCTCTCTTTGATAGATTTATTCTCCTCAAATAGTCTCTTACCCTATGTCCAACATGATGACAAACAAAACAATGGCCATGAAAAGAATTGGAAAAATTGAAAGCATTGGGCTGCCTGATTGGCTTCTTTAAATTGCCCTTAAAAGTTGCATCCTTATCACCTTGGACTGATATCTCATGATCTTTCTCAACCTTGATTATGAGCCTCTCATGCTTATCTTTCAAATAACCTAACTCAGTCTTCAACTGATTACACTCTTCTTCTTTCATTTGTAGTTGACTTCTCAAATCTTCCTCAACTTGTTTAACTTTTTTGATTTGATTTTTTAGATCAATGATTACCTTATTTGATTCCTCAAGGACTTGTGATGTCTTTGCTTTGAAGTCTCGATTCTCTTCTTCATATTTTTGGAGCTATAACTTTAGTTTCTGATTCTTCTTCTTAAATGCTTTCATTTCTTCCAACACGCAAATAAGTTCTTCTTCAAGGTTCACTTCACCTTCTTCTTCCATGTCTTCATCTTCCTCCAAAATATCTTTGCTGGTGGAGGCATTTTCTTTAGTAGCCATGAATAGAATCTCTTCATTATCACTCTCAACATCACTTTCTTTGTTTTCTTCGGATGAGCTGTTATACCTCTTGGAGTATAGGCTTTTCTTTTGTTTCTCAAATATTTGCTTGTCTTTGCTCAGCTTGAATTCCCTTTTGTACTTTGGTTTATTTCCTCATCATCGCTATTTCTTTTATTTGGACATTTGGATGCAAAATGACCAATTTTACCACAATTAAAGCATTTAAATGGTAACTTTCCTTTATATTTTCTCGATCCTTTCTTTAGCTTTCGAATGAATAGAGCTTCATTTTCATCTTCTTCACTACTTAAATTTTCACTTGATTCTAGTTCTTTGATCTTCTCTTTATTTGAGATCTTGAATGATGCTTCTTTCTTCGACTGTCTCTTAGATTCGGTTCTCATTTCATATGCCGTAAGAATGCCATGGAGCTCATCCATTTTCATCGTGTCTAAATCCTTCATTTCTTCAATGGTGGAGACCTTTGCATCAAATCTCAAATGTAAGGATCTCAGGACTTTCTAAATGATTATAGATTCTTCAATTTTCTCTCTAAGTCCTTGAATGACATTAACAATCTCATCGACACGAAGAAGATACCCAACCATGTTTTCATTATTCTTCATTTTTAAACTTTTAAATTGCTTTCAGTGGGTTTGAAGTTTTGCTTTTCTCACCTTACTATCACCTTCATAAATAGTGTTGAGTTTATCCTAAATCTCTTTTGTAGATTCATAACGCATAACCTTAAGAAACTCATTTTCTAAAAGCCCACATAAGATTGTATTCATAGCTTTCACATTGTTCTCACTCGCCTTTTTTCCAGTGGCATCCATTGGTGCAATTTGTGGCATTGTGTATCCTATTACTACTACTTGCCAAATATCTAAGCCTAGGGCCATCAAGTAAGTCTTCATCCTTATGCTCCAAAATGCGTAATTCATTCCATCGAACAAAAGATCTTTATTAGTGAAGAAACCCTCCAACACTTGAGATCCTACCATATGTGCTTTCCAAGATCTACCTTCTAGCAGTTATGCTAACACCGAAGGAACTGGCTTTGATACCAATTGTTAAGCACAGGTTTATACTGAGAGGGGGGGTGAATCAGTATAAGCTTGTGCTTAACACATCCTTTAAATGATATATAAGGGAGAAGATATGTGGAAGTATAACAAGCATTCGATTTGAATGAAGATCATATAAGTGTGAGAGAGAAGGACGAGAGGAAGAATAGAAAATGAAATGGAATGTCTCTTAAGAAAAGAAGTATGAAGGGTATATTTATTTTAATGAAGAATATTCTTTAAGAATTGTGAAAGAGAGGAGAGCAAAAAACATATAAGAAAATTAATGAGAGAGAAAGTGTAAGAGAAGCAAAGTCTTCATTTGATTCAATCTACACTTGAGTATTTTCACTGCTATACTCTTCTTTACATTTTGCTGGTTTTTTCCTTTTAATATATATAAATCTTTTACAATGTTTGCAAGCACCAACCTAATGGAGACACCAATCCCCAAACCAAGCACCAACTCGGTCAATTTGTGAGCACCCACCCACTGGAGACACCGATCCCCTTTTCCAAGTACCAACTCGACCAATTTGTGATAACCAACCCACAAGTAAACCAACCCCTAAACTATGAGGCACCAACCCTAAGCCAAATCAATTCCATCATCTGTGATTACTTCTTCAATCGAATGATGACTTTGCTTCTCTTAAATTTTCTCTCTCATTAATTTTCTTATATACTTTCTACTCTCCTCTCTTTCACAATTCTCAAAGAATATTCTTCATTAAAATAAATCTACCCTTCATACTTCTTTTCTTAAAAGATATTCTATTTCATTTTCTGCTCTTCCTCTCTTCCTTCTCTCTCACACTTATATGATCTTCATTCAAATCGAATGCTTGTTATACTTCCACATCTATTCTCCCTTACATAGCCTTTAAAGGATGTGTCCCATCCAAGAGATACCTCTTTACCAAAATATGTGACCGTTGACATTTCTGTCGATAATTTTATTAACATTTCCATTGACATTTCTATCGACAATTCTATTAACATTTATGTCAACATTTTCATTCACTACTAGTAACAATTCTATTTACTTCCAGCAATAATTTTGTTCACTTCCGAACACTTCCATTTACTTCCAGAAATAATTTTGTTTGACATTTCCATTCATATCCGTTACAATTCCTTTGACATCAATGACAATTATTCCAACACTTGTCTAGTCATTTCCAGAAGTTTTCAATGTTTAAAAAAGGCTTGCAACTCAAAAATCTCAAACTCAAAACATTTTATAAGCCCTGACTCAAAATGTCACCAAATAGTCCCTGATGCAAATGTACCTTTTTAAAGAATCACAATAAATTTGGATAAATCAAAAGAAAATGATAAAAGAAACGTTCAAGTTTTTATATTATTCTCAAGTGTTCACAATCATAACAAAACTAAATAAGTTACAACTCAGTTTTCAAAACTAACTCCATATATATACATATAATTTAAAATTAGATATTTAAAACAATTATTATTTTTTATAATTTATGTATTATAATTAATATATATATTTTAAATATTTAGTTTTAAATCTAATATATATATATATATATATATATATATTGTTTTAATAAAACAAAACTATGAGTGTTTTTTAGTTTGTTTTTTTATACAAAATACATATGACTTGCCATGATCGGCAGTTGGTGGTTTGGCTATGAGGCTTGGCCGTTGGCCATGATAGTCAAGTCTTAGAGGGATGGGGAGGGTCGACTAGCCTAACCCCTCCTCCATCACTACCATGGGAGGGGTAGGGGTCAACTTAGTTGTCCCCCGTCACCCCGCCTACCCTCCCGCCCCACCCCCCAACCCTTATATATATATAATTTAATTATTATTTTTTTAAATAAAATAAAAAAACTAATGAATATATATACATATTTTATATATAAATAAATCTATTTTTTCTTTTTAAAAAAAACAAATATATATATATACATATACATATATACATACATATATACATACATATATATATATATATATATATATATATATATATATATATATATATATATATATATATATATATATATACACATATATACATATACACACACACACACACATATATATATACATATATATGTATATATATACATATATATGTATATATATACATATATATATGTATATATATATATGTGTGTGTGTGTGTGTGTGTGTGTGTGTTATATATGTATATATATATATGTGTGTGTGTGTGTGTGTGTGTGTGTGTGTGTGTGTGTGTGTGTGTGTGTGTGTGTATACACACACACACACACACACACACACACACACACACACACACACACACACACACACACACACACATATCTATATATATATATATATATATATATATATATATATATATATATATATATATATATATATATATATATATATATATATATATATCTATACACACACACACACACACACACATGTAGATATATATATATATATATATATATATATATATATATATATAAAATATACAAATATACATATTTTAAAAAAAATTCAAAATAACATAATGAGTATATACATGTTGTATATATATATATATATATATATATATTCAAAAATAAATATGTGTTGAGATATAATATTTAAATATACTTTTTTTTAAAAGACAAATCAACCAACATGGTTTCAAAATCCTTAGTCAAACCCTCAACATTTTTGATGAAAAACTTGGCAAAATAACCAAAAAATTAAACCTGATTTAAATCTAAATGAAGTTATTCATTAATGCTTAACTTATCTCTTAATCTAGAAAAAAAGAGAAACTAATTCATATGAGGGAGAAATCACTTGCCTGGTTAAATACAAATCTTCTTCTTCTTCTTCTTCACTCCTTGATTGGAGTAAAATGAGATGGTAAAATTGATAATTTTAAGCAATTCAAACATCTTCCCACTGAGTAACATTTTCAATGCGATAATTATAATAATATAGAACACGAAGAATTTATCAAACCAAAACAAGATAGAGTTTTCATTGGATTCTTGTCTAGTCATTTCCATAAGTTTTTAGCGTTTAAAAAAGGCTTGCAACTCAAAAATCTCAAACTCAAAACTTGTTGTAAGCCCCGACTCAATATGTCACCACATAGTCCCCGATGCAAATGTATCTTTTTTAATAATCACAATAAATCCAGATAACTCAAAAGAAAATGATAAAAGAAATGTTCAATTTTTTATATTATTCTCAGCTATATATATAATTTAAAATTAGATATTTAAAACAATTCTTAATATTTATAATTATGTATTATAAATAATAATTTTTTTTTGTTAATATTTAATTTTAAATGTTATATATATATAATTTTATTAAAATAAAATAGTATGTATTTTTTTGTTTGTTTTTTTTTTAATTTTTAAAAAATATAAAATACATGACTTGCCATGACTGGTAGCTGGTGGTTGGGTTGTGAGGCTTGGCCATTGGCCATGGCAGTCAAGTCTCAGGAGGATGGGGAGGGTCGACTGGCTCGACCCCTCCTCCCTCCCTACCATGGGAGGGGTAGGGGTCGACTTAGTTGTGCCCTTTCATCGCTGCCCCCCTCACCAACCCTTATACATATAATTATTTATTTATTTATTTTTAAATTAAAAAACCAATGAATATATATACATAATGTATATATAAATATATCTATTTTTTATTATTAAAAAAACAAATATATGTAGCGATATAATATATAAATATACATGTTTTAAAAAAAAATCAAAATAACATAATGAGTATATACATGCTATATATATGTATATATATATTTTCAAAAATAAATATGTGTAGAGATATAATATTTAAATATACATTTTTTTTAAGACAAATCAACCAACATGGTTTCAAAATCCTCAGTCAAACCCTCAACATTTTTTATGAAAAACTTGGCAAAATAACCAAAAAATTAAACCTGATTTAAATCTAAATGAAGTTATTCTTCAATACTTAACTTGTCTCTTAATCTAGAAAAAAAGAGAAACTAATTCATGAGGGAGAAATCAATTGCCTGGTTAAATACAAATCTTCTTCTTCTTCTTCTTCCCTCCTTAGTTGGCTCTCCTGGCAACAACATCATCAATAGAGACAAGAACTTGGCAAGAGAAATGAAGCTCCAAACAAATGCAACAACAGAGGCAACTACTTAGTAAGAGAAATGAAACTATAAAACCCTCAGTTGGTTTGGCCAAGCTTGCATAAAGCTTTTCTTGTAATATTTTATTATTTTATTTTTAGTTATTTGTTTATTATTTTATTTTCCATCATTCTAATACCCCAAAATAATGACCAAGGTTTATTTAAAAAAGTGAAGAGTCAAACTTCAATTTTCAAAGGTAGCCATCAACCCACTAAAAGAAGAGAGTATGCTCTCTTACATGCCCTTATGACTCCTTACAAAAAATAAATTTTAAATTACCTTGTTTGAAAAATAATTCACTAAGTAGTTTAATGCCTACTAACTAGGCTAGGACATAAGAGAGTAGGTTTTATAGAAGACCTATAAGATAGGGCTCATAGGCTCTCTAGGAAGCCTATGACTCTCTTTAAAATAATAAAGGCCATTTTAGGAATTTAAAAATTCGTATGATAAATATGAAAAGTTTTAATCTAATTAATCTTTTTAAATTTTTGAAGAATCATCTCTCCATTAATATGCAAGAATGAATTTGCAATTTAAATTCTTGACAACCACATAATTGCATTATCGAATGTCTCAATTGGTAAGGGAAGGAAGTCATTCATGCAGGGTATTATAGGTGTCTTCTAAAGTTCTCATCAAATATGGAACTCCCATTGGTGTTCTTCCTCCTAGTGTTCACCAAGTAGTCATTGCGTAAATCCACCTTGTAACTTGTGTTACGATGGTTATAGCCATTCACCCTAAAATCATCTACCTTGGACCCCCATTATTCTTTGTGTTTTATGTTATTCAAGCACTACATCTATGAGTAGCTCATCTTCATGTTCCTTGCTCTATCCCTATTCTATGAAGCTGCTGAAGTTCCTCATGTTCTTTAGTCATGGCCTTCTTCTTTCTTAACTAATCCTTTTCTTCCCTTTTTGCATCGATAGATATTTATTTTCCCCTAATATTTGGTGCCACTGTCACTTATTTAAATATAACCAATGGTCTTTTAGACCATGTATTACATGAGGCAACTCCCATCTCCTCAATTCTAGGGGTCCCAAATTAGATATTTGGGGTATGGATCTTCCTCTTGGAGGCTTTTATTTTCAGTCTTATACCTGACCAAAATCCTCTCTAGTTTACCCTTGGATTCCTTACTTATCCAAATTCCTAAATCTTGGCTTGTAGAGTTCTTATGCTAGGAGCAACATCGCTAGGCTTATACCTTGAGATTTCCTAGTCAACTTTTTCATTCTTTGATCATCATCTCCTTGAATAAAATTTTCTTCTTCATCTTGTTGTATCTCCTAGTTACCCTACTCTCAACATTCTATAACTTCTTGTTCTTGTTCTCCAGGACTCTTGTGTAAGTGTGATAGGCTATTCTTCACTTATTTCCTTTTTATCATTCTTGGTGCTTTTCCCAAGGGTACCTTATCTAATGTATTGCTTAGTTGATATAAAAATCTTGCCTTTTCCCATGCATGCTATTTATTTTCACCACTTATATTCTTTACCATGGTTGTCCCTTCATTATTAATCAACTCATGCTAGTTATCTTGTCGATTGGAGCTAAATATTTAATTTTTTATTTTTATATATTATATCGTACCTTGTATTTTTAGATGTTGACCCCCAAATCAGTGAATTCTAAGACTAATACACACAAGTGCACAACAGATGAGGTCAATGCTCATAGCCAAGAAGTGGTGCATGCAATCCTAACCCATAATTATCATGCACAACCATGAAAGAATGCCCTCAAGACAAGTGAAGATCTCTAGAACTATGTTGACATTCAAAACATGAGAAAATGGTAGGATCCAATAAGTAACCACATGGACCTAGGAATCATAATGAGAATTATAGGGTAAAATGGTGGGGTTTTTAGATTACAGAAGATTCTAACATGGGGTTATGAAGTAATGATGATGGATGATGAGATAACTAGCCTAGGGCCAAGCTGACATTCAAATAAGAAAAAGGTGAAAAGCACATTAACAGTTGGTAGTTGCATTTATGTTTACCCATCAAGAAGAAATTCATAGAGGGGGAGTTGTAGTGGAGTTTGCCTATAGAGAAGGGAGAATAGAGAGCAGAGGAAGGATCTAATAATGACATGATGTTGAGATAATGTTAGGGAAGGTGCTTTGCATAAAATTGTGTATCTAAGGGTACCCCATCATTTATGGTTCTTTCATTGTAATAACACATCACAACATTATAATTAAGATATAAGTATTAGCTCCTTGGTAGTGTTATTTAATGAATTTACGTGTTATATTTTACTTAGTCTTAGGTTGGGTATATTAGAAAAGGAGAGTAGTGTGTAGTCAACACTAATAAACTAGTTGCTTAAGCTAGGTGGGGTCAAAATGTGTGCCCAAGGACCCACCTCTTTCCTATGAAATGAGTCATTATCAACTAACCCTTACCCATTTTATTTTATCCATTCTACACCTTAGGGCAAGTGTGTGAGCTTATAATCACGTGATATGCTAATATGAATGGTAGTTTACTAGATAAATAGATGTGTGGGTAAGTACATTGACAGACCTAGGTTGAAAACAACCCAACATTTTTGGTTCGATTACAAGGACTTGAACCTGAGTCTATTGAATGATAGTTGAGTATCCTAACCGGACCAACTAAACTACAATGGAACCATAAATTTTGGGTTATTTTCAGCCTAATACTACTAACAAGCTTACCCATACATCCAATTATCTATCAAACCACCATTTGCATCAATATATCATGTGAGTATAATATCACATGCTCACCCAAGGTGAAGAATGGAGAAATTGGGATGGCTCAAGGTTAGTTAACAATAATTCATTTCATAGGAGATAAGTGGCACCTTGGGCACACATTTTGACCCCACCTAATTTAGGTAGCTAATTAATTAATGACGACTGCACAATACCCTCATTCCTTAATCTACCCAACCTAAGCCTAATTAAAATGTAACACACACATTCCTCAAAGAACACTACCAATGAGTCATTACTTATATCCTCATCATAATTTTGTAATATGTGATTAAAATAAACAAACTAGAAATGATGGGGTACTCTCAAGAATGTAACTCTCCAACTTCCTCTAGGTATCTTCTAATGTGGTCATCATAGATGGAACTCCTATCAAGATTCTTCCTCCAAATGTTCACCAAGTAGTCATTATGTAAATTTGCGTTGCAACTTTTATTATGGTGGTTATAATCATTCACCCTGCACTTGTCTACCTTGGACTCCCATTCTTCTTAACACTATATGTTATCTAGTAACTGCATCTTTAAGTAGTTCATCTTCACATTATTTGTTTTATCCCTAGTCTATAACATTATTGGGGTCTCCTCCTATTATTTAGTTTTGGCCCTCTTCTTTCTTGGTTGGTCCCTTTCTTCCCTCTTTGCACTGATAGAAGTTTTTTTCCCCTTATGTCTGGTGCCATTATCACTTATTTTCCAATCATATTATCCTTCAGACCATGTATTGCTTGAGGCAGATCTTGTCTCCTTAATCACAGGGGTCCCAAATCATATATCTAGGGTCTGGGTCTTCCTCTTAGATGTTTTTTCTTCTAATATCATACTTGATTGAAATCCTCTCTAGTTTATCCTCAACTTCCCTACTTGGTGAAATACTCAAATCTTGGTTTGTAGAGTTCTTTTGTTAGAAGCAACATCACTAGGATTCTACCTCAAGATTTCCCAATCAACTCCTTCATTATCTAATTATCATCTCTTTGAAAACATTATCTTCTTCATCTTTTAGTATCTCTTGGTTACCCTACTCTTTATGTTCTACAACTTTTTATTCTGGTTCTCTAGGAATCTTGTGCAAGAGTGATGGGGTATTCATTACTTATTTCCATTTTATCATTCATAGTGATATTACCAAGGGTACCTTATTAAATGTGTCACTTAGCTAATTCAAAAGTCTTAAATTTTCCAACACATGGTCTCTCATTCCCCCACATACCTTCTTTAATGTGACCATCCCTTCATTATTAACCAACTTGTGTTGGCTATCATGTCGATTGGAGCCCATGATTTTAGTTTTAATTTTTCCATATTATAATGTGCCTTATACTTTCACACTTGTTGTGGCTTATCTAGTTACTTAATTTTAATTCTTCTTCCCCTTAACCCACATTAAATTATGTGTTCAATCCTCTAACATATGAATCAATAATGTGAAGGTCATTTTTAGAAAGCCCAGAAACAAAAAGAGGAAAAGATAAGTATCAAAAGGAAATTAAAACTATTGCATAGAAGCTTAGAGAAAGTTGTTACAAAAAGAGTGAACTAAATCCCTCACCATAAATACTTAGACATCTGGCATGGTGACTATTTGAAGAAAGTCCCTACTTGACTCATCTAATTGGTTTTTAAGAGGAGTACCCAAGTTAATACCTGACAATACATCAACTAGGATGCCAAAAATTAACCTAAACTTATTTATGCCAAAAAAACAAGATAAGAACAACATAAGGCATGAAATATGCCTTATTATCATATTACGTAAGTGTACTAGGTGTGATACAACTTAATCTAGTTGCCATTGAAATGCCTAAGGAGCATTTATCCATTTCGACAACATAACTTGCATGCGTCAGTGTCCAAAATGTTATGGATTGTGTAGGGTCCAAGCAAATAGATTTAGAGTTTTCTCAGGTGATTGAGATATTTTAGAGTCATAAATGTAATATTTAACTAGAAATCCACCCAAGAATCAAAATGAGTGAAAGGAAAGCATAACAAAGAAACCACAATTGATAGAATAAACTATATTCTATTCAACATGAATGCTAATATAAAGCTTTCACATGCTTCTATATATCTAAAATGAGAGAAAAGGGTGAGTATATATAGGATATACCGCCTAAGAGAATAATAACACATGAAATGTAGTATAAAAAACCCCCAAAGTAAGCTTAAGTGTGAAAAAGTCTAAGTGATGGAATCGGTTAGGGGAATAACCCTTTTCACATTAGGAAGTGAGAAAAAGACCCTAGAAAGGTACCAGACATGAAGAGAAACCTTTTACACTAATACCCTCCCTTTAGTGCAACTTGGGGGAAAAGCTTGTAAAATAAACAAGAATGGGTCCCAATAACTAGGCCTAATAAGGTACCCATGTATAATGTAAAAAACCCCTCATAAAAGAAGAGAAGGAGAAAACCCAGTGGGAAAAAACTCCCCCCATGAGAGGATGAGATGTAAAAAATGAACAAAATATGGAAGGAGGTATCAACATGACCTCTAAAGTGGGACATCCATCATGAATATACAATCAATAACCCCCCCATGAGGGAGGATATGTGAGTCTATGGGTCCCCCTCACAATGAAGTAACTTCTGTGACAATGGTGAATGCCAAAATATGCATGCTAAATATGATTGAATGTTGACAAAATGCATTTCTCCCTTTGGGAAGAAACATTTCCAATGGTAGATGTAGAAAAAAATCCCACTCCAAGAATCAATGTGAGAAAGGAAGTCTCAAGATGAATGACATCTCTGGAAGCTACCCAAGTGTCACCATGTTGATGTCGATGGATGATAATCCAAATTCAAGTTGAAACTGATGTAGAATAGGATCCAAACATGAAAATGCCTCCTTTAGAGATGTCTTTTCCAAATGCTGCTCAGTGATCTCCAAGCTAGTGCCAAATGGTGATGAATGTTGATATGATGGATCAGGTACCATAGAATATTTAGGTACAATAACCATAGATGTATGGTGCTCACCATTATCAAGACAACTAAACTAATAAGAATATGGTACTTCTATAGATGGTTTCAATGATGATTGAGTTGAAATTATTAACTCATGAATATCTATAGAAATTGTCATTGTAGAAGCAGATGTAGGCAATGAAATAACAAGAGGGTCTAAATATGCCCTCAAATCATCTGAAGAAGAAGATACATATAAGTTATCATGAAAGAGGAAATGAATGTTCTCAATGGTGTCCTCCAAATTTGAAATATGGGACTCATAAAATAGAGATGAAATATATGTCAAGTATTCATCCCAAGGAGTTGTATCTAGAAGATCATGAATGTCCTACTACACTGAATTACTATAAACATGAGAGGGAATAGTGGGTGATGCCTCCAAAAACTACTTAGACTTATCCAAATAGATGTCAATGGGTAACAAATTATGATCAATGTGATTAAGAATAATACATGATTCAAGGTCAGTAACCATAGATGTATGGTTCTCACCATTAATGAGAGAACTGAACATATGAGAATCAAGTGCACCTATAGAAAGTGTCAATGATGACTAAGTGGAAACTGTCAACTCATGAATATATTGAGAATCCATCACTATAAAAGCATCATAATGTGGAGAAAGCATAGAATATTAGCATAGGATCATAAAATTTTGGTAAATTGATGCTATTTGTAATATAAATTTACCTCAATTATCGAAGTTGAACTTGTAATTTTAGATCATCAAGTTTCTTTTGTATGCAATCATCTATGGTATGCCTTTTCTTCCCACAATAATCACATTTAATTTTCCAAAGATTAGGATCCATGCTTATAACCAACAAATAAATGATGAATAAAATATCACCCCCCAAAAATAAAATAAAAATAAAAATAATTCAATCAAGAAGCCCCCCATAAAATAATGATTTTGGCACTTTATAATTCAGTGCATTTACAATGCTGGAGTTTATTTTCTAGAGTTTTATAGAGTTTAAAATGGACCACAAAACTGAAATTATAGTCAAGTTACATAATCATAACTTAAAAGTGATACCAATATGTAGACATAAAAAAAATATTCACTTTCTAAAAAATAATCACTTCGATATGAGGTTGTATGTGAAATTTACAAGCCTTTGTAGGTCAAAAAACTAACTGTTTGCCATATTTGATGAGAAAATTAAATTTATGGAAAACTGGATCAAGATGATAAAAATATGATCACACCTTTGTGGAAAGCAAAAAATTATACCCCAAATAAAATAAAAATGTGCTGAAAAAGGAGTCCATACTCCTAAGATATGGGCCTCTAAAGTTGAACCAGAAATTCAAAACCTTGAAATGGTGAAGGGGTCAAAATTATGCTGATGTCATCATGACACCATATACCAAATTTGGTAAAAATACCACCAATTTTAGGGTCACCACCATATTTAGTTTCTTTTAACTAAATTTGGTTATGACTAAATTTAGTGATGAATAAACTTACTACCAGACTTAGCAAACTACCAGATTTGGTCAAACTACCAAAAGAGTCACCAAATTTGGTGAGGGTGACACTGTTATATATTTTTGTGATATATTTTACTAAATATTGGTTATTAAAACTATGAAAACTTCTTTGTTACATAATGAAATTCATAATTTTAAAAAGTTCTAAAAAGATGAGAATGACGCGCACAAAACCCATAAATTATTTTGAATGATTCATTACTATTAGAGATATGTGTGTGAATAGAAAAAATGTGTTTTTTTAATTAAAAAACTTAAATTTGCATTTTTAAATGGTATATTTGGCTTAAAATGTCTAATTGGGACAAAATAAGAGGCAAATATGACTTTCTCAAACACCCTAAATGCAATGAAAAACTAATATTTGCTCTTGAAGGTTTAAAAATATATTTAAAGAAAAAACCCTTCAAAATTCTCTAGATTCACATAGAACCACTACAAAACTACCTATATATGGAGCCTCCAATGTTTAAGTAGAACAAAATTAAGAGTGCTACTATCTTTCTTGGACAATCTGATTATGGTGGTGAGCTCCAAATTTGCTCCAAGATGCTTCAAAAATCACCTGCAACTGACAAGTAGATAAAGAAACACCCTAAAATCTGGTATTTATTTCACAACTTTTGAATTCTTTAGATCATCCGAGGATGCAAAAGAAGAGCATACTCATATGCTACAAAAAATAATAGATATGCACTCCCAAATATCCTATAAAGTTATCTTACAACTCACAAAATTTTTGGTACCATGTAAGATTTGGTTGGAAAGCCACCCAAGAGTCAAAATGAGTGAAAGGAAAGCATAGCAAGGAAATTAGAATTGATAGAATAAATTGTATTCTATTCAAATTGAATGATAATACAAAGCTTTCACATGCTTCTCTATATCTAAAATGAGAGCAAGAGGTGAGTATACATAGGATATACCATCTAAGAGACTAATAACATAGGAAATGTAGGATTAAAAAACCCAAAGTAAGCTTAAGTAAGTGTGAAAAGGTCTAAGTGATGGAATGTTACATCTTGATTCTTCATTGAGCAAACTTACTTGATTATCCATGGATATTTATAGTTAGTAATTTGATTTGGTTATTTTTAACTAAGCTATGAGTTATATGTTGTTATGGGACAATTGACTATTGCTTAGGTTACATGATTACATTAGTATGAGTTAGCTTTAGTGTATATTCTTACATTATTATCATGTTAATTTGTTATTTCAGTAGTATTTTATGATGTATATATGTCATGATGTTATGATCTAACTACCTGCTTGTTGTGAGTTTGATATATGAGACACTCATCCCTCAGAGCCTGATGGAGGGAGAGCATCATCAGAGAGGGTGACATAGATGGAGTTATTGGGGGATGACAAAGGAATGGCTAGAATCCTTCACACATCACAATAAAAAGTACATACTAAATGCATATTAGAATTATAAATGTTAGTATGTTTATGATAATTGATTGCATTTGGAGTTATTTTCTCATGGTTAACTTAGTGTAATGATGATGTGGAATTAATCTTATGTGTTGTGTTATGTATTATTTTTATTAAGTCATTATGACTAACTATTTGTATTAAATAGTTATTATTAAGATAACTGGAAAATATAAAAATAAGAATAAAATAAAGTAAGTATTTTAAATGAATAAAATAGAATAAGATAAAAAAGAGAGAGACATTTTAAAATAAACAAAAAAGGATCAAGCTTTAAAGAAAGTGCACCACTCATAAGGAAAGAAAAGAAATTCATAAAAAAAATATAATGATAAAGGAGGTAGCCTTAGAAAAGAAAATGAGAACATATCTTTGAAAAAGGAAAAAAAGTGGGGAGCTTTAAGGGGCACAATTCTTAAGGGAGAAGGGGAGCGTACAAGTGGAGGGAGGATGAGAGAAGAAAAAAAAGATCAGGAAGTGTGTGGAAAGGAACAACAGCTGATTTCCAAGTAGGCAATGCAATTAATTTTTGTGTACTTGTGTTAAATATTGTAGAAATTTGGTAATATTACAACAAACTATGGTATATAAAACTATAGAATTATACAAAATTTGGTATTGTTTCCCTTCTAACAATGATTTTTGTAGCTATACAGTGGTGATTTGTTAAATATAATATAAAGAAGCTTTAAAGAACAAAATCATTATATATTGATATAGATTATTTTATATAGCCATTTCTCACTTAGAATATACATGAAAATTATATATA
Organism: Torreya grandis; assembly: GCA_037957365.1. Lineage (NCBI taxonomy): Eukaryota > Viridiplantae > Streptophyta > Pinopsida > Cupressales > Taxaceae > Torreya > Torreya grandis. The sequence goes on along the minus strand of JARHVA010000727.1, from coordinate 3,860,221 downwards.
ATATCACTACATACTGGAAAGTTATAACATACAGGGTGTATATGAAATAATCATTGCATGTATTAGATATATTATAACCATGTGGATTATAATAACATTATTAATAGATGGAGTATTAAAATTCAATGATCTATATTGACTTTATAGGAATAAGTTAGTGGGAGATAAAATACAGTGATCCACATTTAATATAAACAATGATTTAATATGTAGAGAATCATATCTTTGGGATACATATGGAATTATATACAACAATGATATATGAGTTTAGCCTAGTATATATAAAATTACATGAGTTATATATATATAATAACTATATATGCAATCTGGATAAATACAATGAGCACAACAATGGTATAAAACTAGATGTGAATGAACTTTAATCCTTTTCCTATCCCTCACGAATTCTAACACATATTTATAAAATTGGTAGAACTATGACATTTTTGAAGGGATAAGGATGTGAAAAAACCTTTTAGAGATGCCCATGAACCTTCAATTTCAAATCCATATTTTCATATCCCTTCAAAGGACTAGAAGAATTATTATTATTTGTTTTGGGAAAGCTTGCAAGGGGCAATCATGGAACTACCTGGGTAGTTTCAAAACTTCCTAGTCATAGGCTAGACTAATTTGTAGGTTAGGATTACAAGGGATGGTTTTACAATTTGCATCAATGTGTAGCTCTTCGCTTTATTCTATGATTTGCCTAGATCATTTAGAATGTCAATGGTTGAGTATTATTTATCACCTAAAATGGGGAAAACTCATTCTAAAATTCTCACTTCCCAATGAAAATAATAAATAGGTGGTTTATCAAGATTGTGTAAATTTGCTAACTAAACCATGGATTATACAAGTTCGAATGGTGTGAGTGGTTGTATGATAAAATTGGGGGTCGATTTGACTTAATAAGAGTAGAATGTGGATATGTATAGTTTATTGACTATAACATTCGATTCATTAATATTTAGGGAACATTAATATTTTAATATAAATTGTCAATAAAGAATTATAACAATTGTCAAAAATCATATAAGTCATTGATTATAATTTTAGTTGACTGGTGACGTTTATAATGTTTATATATTCTTGAATACATTATATGATACATAGTATAGATACAATTAATATTTACAAGGGTGTATGTATAAGAAATGTATCTTTATATAGATTCAAGTATGCGTATAAATATATAAATTATATAGGTGCATTGGGTCATATGCCTATATTTACAATTAATGTATTGTTAACAAGTTATAGGATTCTGAGGGATGGGAAACTGCAACCATATGAATACAGTCTCCTAAAAATGTAAAAAATTGGTTGAATTATGTTCATACAAGGTATAAATTGGTTATGAGTTATCTAATTCCTTAAAATATTATGATTGACTATTGGTATATATACATACAACATTGAAAACTTGTGTGTGGTACATATTATGAGTATATTGATACACACAAGTGCTTATACGTAACATATATTAGTGCATCCTGATGTGTGCATATAAGTTAAAGTTTTTTTGATTGGTAAATACTAAGTTGTAGATTCTTGAAGAATGGAAAAACTATTTATATATGCTTATAACTTCCTAAAATATAATAATTTGTTCAAAAGAAAGTTTATGATCTCATGAGAGTTGGGGATTTCTTGTTATGACTGGCTATTAAAATGGAGTAGTGTATCCATGTAAATTGATGGACTATGGTATATTGGTTGTCATAGAATATAATATGTATTTAAATCTACTTACAAAGATTAGATTATGCAATTTAAACATAGGATATACCTAGTTGGTATAAACTATACTTGCTTGCTTATTATGAGACATTTGATTCTCAGAATTGTCAAACTGGTTGTTCGTAATTGAGTAGTTGTGCTCATGAACAATGAACTATAATATTATGAGATGCCATAGAGTGTGTGATATTTGAAAACTACTTGTAGGAATTAGAAAATTATAGTCTAAGTGTATATACCTAGGTGGTACAAACTATAATTGTTATGTTTATTATAAATAATATTGTGGATATTCATTCATATATTTGATGGACTAAATGTATACATTTTGATTATTTATGTATTTAACATGTTTATGCTTGCTAATAGGAAATAACCTATATGAATCTATTGGTTATATATTTCTTAACCAAATCTTGCATTGTTGGTACTGAGGAAGTAGTGAGACGGACTTCACTAGCTTACTAACATCACAATGCTAGATGAAGGTGATCCGATCAAGTGGTGTGTTTGAAATTGACTGATCCTAGAGATAATTAACTATTAAAAACTTTGGCTAAAGTAATGTTAGTTAGACATTGTCATTTCATGTGTATGATTACATGTTTGTGCGATATGTTATTAGAATGAATTTATTTATGGTACACTGCATGTTTTTAAAAATCATACAACACACAGGTACTAGCTTGTCTCTCTAGATTCCCACACCATCAATATCTACTCATCCATGAAGTAAAGGTAATTTCCTAATGGGAAATTTTTCATAGGATTTATGATCCATGGTTGGTGTGGAAAAGTGCTCAGATGATGCTCTCCCTCCCCACAACAATTCTTATTTGGAGATGACACTTGCGATTGCCATAGATACTAGAGTTCAAGAAACTCATACTCCATGGAGCCATATATATTATATTTATAAATTTATTGTCTTTATTATCAAAAAATTACCTAATGAGTTGTAATTAATTACTTATTATACATTAACAACAATGGCTGTATGATTGTACCAGTAATGGTTGGACGTTTATAGTTACTTTCTATATTCACTTATAATGTGTTTCTTATGATGATAGTGATCAGTGATGAATAATGTCACTTATTATAGTATTTTATATGGATCACTAATTATATTCTTGTGGTGTAATCTAATGAAAGAATATGTTGTTAAAAATTAAAAAAAAGTCACGTATTTCTAGGTAAATCCCAGTGGGGATGTTACATGCAGTTTCAGAGATGCGGCTCAAACTCTAGGACCTAATGAGTCCACTAGAATTTTTGTATCCTTATATTTACTAGAAAGGATAATGGTGAAAGCTAGAGTATCTAGAGAGGGACTTTCAAATGTCAATGACAATAACCCTCTATTTGATCCTAACTGATTTGCTGCTAAACAAGTAACAAAGTTGGATCACATTCTCATAGCCATGAATAAAACCAGGGATCAAATTTTAGCCCTAGAATAGGAAGTTCAAGGCCATGAAAAGGAAGAATACTAGGATGAACCTAAAGAGTATCTTGCTGAGCAAGAAAACCCTCAGGGTGTGAGAGTATAGGTAATATTATACTAGTTAAGTGAAGTGTATTTTGGACTTGTAGTGCCTTAGTGTAGAATCATGCTACACCATGATTAGAGTTGTGAGATTTAGTAGATCCTCATGTGTGTCTTTATGAAAATTTTAGGTAATAAACATCCACGAAATGTTGTGTGGTGCATTGAGTGTGTACCCTTTGGATCACTCATACCCTCTTAGAGTTTATAAAGGTTTGATTTATCAAGTGTCTCAATGGTGATGCTGTCTATGATGTTTGGGTAGGTGAGTGCATAACATAGTTCACAAGTCATGAAAAAAAGATTCCTACCATATTTGGATCATTTAGATTGAACACCTCAAAGATGCTTACATATTTACTTGGAAATCAAGTCACTTCTGCCACTTGTGTTTAGTATAGTGAGTGTTTAAAATCATGGGATGATTATCATTTAATAATATATGTGAATTTTAGTTAGATTTTTATGTCTTATAGGAGGGAATCCTAAAAAAATCATTTATGAATTGGCACCACCTAGTGCAGTGGGAATTCTCCTTGTATGAGAGTGTAGTTATCTTATTGAGGATTCTTATGTGTTAGGATTTTGTTTATGGATTGACACCCTATATGTGGATTGGAAAGAGGTGTCATCTCACATAGCTATCATAGAGGTGAGTTATCACTCTCTCACCCTCATTTGACATCATTATAAGCCCACTGAGTGGATTCATTTTTTCATGATGTTGATTAAGTGTTCCCTAACTAGAAACTTATTTATGAAATGTTGTTTTGATAATATTCCCTGGAGTTTGTGGAATAATGTATTCTACTTCTTGTTGATAGAGAAGTTGTAGGAATGGAATGGATTGATACATCTATGTGGTTAATATTTTTTCCTTCCAGTGTGTAGTGATTTTAACAACTTGGGTTGAGGTGTTTTCTTCATACCATGTGAAGGTATTTAAGAGTTTTGTTGTTGAGATGTTAATTCACTAATTTTTACTTGTGGATTCTTAGAGTCACACTTTCCAGTGCTACTTTTTCTAATTTAGGAACTTGGACCATGTGGAATGGTGAACCTTGAATTTATATTATTTTGGATTAAGATTTATAAGTTGATTATAATTATTATGTTATGATTCAACCTTGATTAGATTGGTATTATTCTCATCTTGCTTAACATATGTTATTTTGATGATTTATTTGTGTACCTTTCACCTAGAGTGAGTATGGAATAAGATGTGTAGAACATCTTATTAGTCTAAGGGGTTGAGATAAGCTTATAACTCATTGTGTAACTTGTTGAGCAAGTGGGGAGGCATTGGTTTGATTGTTTGCTTTATAAATTTTTAAGGACGGTGTGATACTTGACCTTGGTATGTTATGATAATTTTAAAATTATTTCCTCTTGGCTATAAATATAACAAAGATGGGTTAAGCCATGAAATTTGATACTAGTCTTGTTTGGCTAATGTCAGCTTAATGTAATTATGGAATGTTTGTATGGATTTGTGATTCATTAAACCTTGTGAATATTATGGAGCTCATTAGGTCATGAAGACCTAAGAGATGAGTAGTGAACTAAGAATGTGATTAATAAGAGATGTGAGTGGATCCTAGTTAGTCTCACATTGACTCAATAGTTATTGAGTTTGGATCTGACAAGGGGATCTTATCAAATCTAGGATTGGAAAGTGGGACTTATTAAATTTAGTCATATGGTCATATGCATGTATATCAAGGAGTGATTATTCCTTAATTTTATATACATTGGAAATTTACTATTTTTAATTCTTATTCATCATCATACTTATCAAGAGCTACGTAGAGTAGCAACAATATTAACAAGTCATAATTATCAGAATTTACATAGAGTAGCGATGGTACTGACTTATACAAATCATTCTTGCCAGGTTATCTAAACACTTTTATCAAGAATGAGATAAAC